>RAIA01000121.1:130000-375000 GCA_003664395.1 Leishmania lainsoni
CCAGCAGCGTGCGCATGTCTGCCGTGTCCGGTGTCGCGATAGTCTTGATCACCGGAACCGCAATAGGGATGAGGTGGTGTACCTCCAACGCCTGCACGAAGCGTTTCGAGTACACCTCAGGCGCAGCGACCAAGATCGTCTTTGACATGGAAAAGAAAGCGTGTGTGTGAGCAGGAACGAAGCGGAATTGACTGTGCCTTTCCTATTCAACCTGTACCGGATGGAAAGTCTCGTACACCTGGAGTTGATGCATCACCTGCACAGCGACACGTGAATAGGTGACGCTCGATAACGCGCCAGGTGTAATACGAAACAAAAAAAAGGTGAAGGAAAGAACATAGAAGAAAGAAACACTTGTGGGAAGGCTCACATAATGGCTTGAAGTGCAAGCTAACGGTTGCTCAAGATGGTAGTGATCCAGTAAAGTGGCACGCGATGCGTGTTACTTAGGGTATGTGTGCCGCTTTGCCGCCTGCGACAGCATCACTCCCAGGAAGGAATCCACGATGCGTTTCTCACGCTACTCTGCGTGCGCGCACAACTGCCGCTTCTGGCACTTGGTGTCCTATGACCTGATGATACCTGATAGACAGTGGAGTAAGTTTTTCTTCTTTGGGGTCTGTTCTTCGAAGATAACTTGTCTGAGAGTTAGCGACGATGAAGTGTATGTCAGAGTGGATACCTTCGTGCCCTCTAGTGAAAAACACCAATCGGAGGCAAAAGAAGAGTACTCTCCCACCTGTGTCTATGCCGCCATGTCCGGTGATGATGGATGTACAGCAAGCCTGCTGCACTTTACTACGTCAACAGTATTCGTTGTGGTTTGCTGACAACATACCTTCGTCTCCCCTGTGCTCCGTAGCCTCCTTTTCCAGCAGGTTTGACCGTAGGTTAGACTGAAGTGGCGCACGCCTCTGTTAGACGCTTGTGTGGCCTACAATGGTGCTTTGACTTATGCAGTCTGGTGGCAGTGTGCGCGGGAGATTCGCCCGGCAACCTCGCACGTCTGACTAGAACCTAGCATAGTTACAGTCATATCGCGATCGCAACCGGTAGAATGAGCCGCTGGTTGTACAAAGGGATCTCCTATCCCTCTCCGCTTCAGCCGTTAGAGAGCTGGAACAAACCAAGTTAGGATCCATGAAAAATCCGTAGCCATCGATCACTAGAAGCCATCATCGCTGTTCTGCACACACACACACACACACACACACACACACACACACACACACACACACACTGGGCCTGTGCTTGGTGAGGAAAAAAAAAGATTACCTTGCACTTACCTGGCATCACGGAAGGGGCAACCAGCGCTGAGCATGACAGATGGAGAAACCACTAAAAAGCATAATCGAGTGCAGGATTATCCCTCAAGACCCGAGTCGCTGTTAAAACTCGCAGCTCCTAAACCGAGAACACACATGCAGATACATAATCAGCTGCAATCTTCTACTAAGGACGATGCTGGTAGCAAGAAAGAGAGTTGTACATATTTGCACTTTCACAATACTACACTTCTATACCTTACTAACGTGCAACGTCTCAGAACAGAGCAAGAAGGCACACTAAACTCCAGGATAGAGCAAGCCTCTGTGATCAACATCTTTTAGCTCTTTGCTGAAGATGATCCGTATACCTTTGTAGAGCATCGGCTACGCCAGAACAAGACCCATGTATCATCAGTGCCTTACTCAGCAATGTTGTCCGGTGACAGTCGCTTTGGCAACGTGCAGCCTAAACATTCGCGTCAGAGGAACTGATTGTGATGACATGAACAGTGTGCCAAATAGTGCCGTGGAAACTAGGCTGAAGTCTGGGAGAAAGCTAAGCGAGTGACAAGACAAAACGGTACTACATCCTATCCATCTAGCTGTAGGTTGTAAAAAAAAAGTGAACTGTCTGAAAGCGGTAATCTCCCAGGCGCAGGTGGAAGGGCATGAGTGAAGTCCCTCCGCTGAAGCAGCGCAAAACACCCAGTTATACAGAAGTACACGTTATCAGCAATTAGAGGTGGTGTGGCACGGGTGTCTCGTGTAGGAACACCAAAGAAACTTTTGCTGCAGCATTGAAGGGTGTTGAATCGAGTCATGTAGCATATCATCTGCACAGGCAGACGCTAAACGATCTGGGACATGCAAATGCAGAGCGCAAGTAACGCGAAGAGATGTACAATCGCATATACAAACGAAAAACATGTCGAACACATGGATTCCGTGATAACCACATCTCCCGCGCCAACAAAAAGAGTAATAACAAAGTCACTTGTGCCGCAGCCACTCAACACGACGATACCACATGCGAATCACTCACGTGTAGGGATGCAAGTGGGTCCTGTCGTTCACACAGGGCCCTCAAGACCAGCCCGTTGAATTCAAAGAGCACCGGTTTTTTATAGAGGAAAGGCTCTGCGGATAGACGTCTCGAAGGGAAAAGCGATATTCGTAAGCAGCAACCGACAGGTAAGAACAGGTTGTGCCTGTACCTACGCACATCATCCCGCTTCTTCCGCGAGTCGCAGTACAAGTTGAACACCATCAGGAGCGTTCGGTCATACAAATATCTGCCTCGGCTCGGTGAGTTGTGAGCACTTCGCTTTCCTTGACATTTTTGACTATTTCCATTGCCGTTTTTTCTTTAAATGACTCTCGTAAGGGATAAAAAGACACAAGGTGGTTGCCTCGATAAAAGGCAAAATATCATCACCTGCCCCATTCACAAAAAGAGAGGGCACTTGTGGCATGTGTCGTGTCTTCCTTTCGCACATTCCTGCGAAAAACCTCTCATCACACAGGTCCTCCGACACGTTTGGTTCCAGAATTCTTATCGAGGATGAAACAGGGTGATGTGTTTTTTGCAACCGATTAGTCCGCTAAGATCCAATAGGAAAACAAATGCAAGTTCCCGTTTTAGAAACGACGGGCGAACCGGGAATACCCAAGTACCACCCAACACCCCTGGCGCAGAATAAGTTGACCTGGTCCCCTGCATGGTGCATTTCGACCGTCATGAATCAGGAAACATAAATTACAGCACCCTAAAAGAGGATATTAGCAGCGAGCCCCCAAAAAGACCAGACGTTTCCGAAAAATTCATCACCACCACCCCCCAAAAAAAAAAACAGCAGCCCTCTATATCAAGCATCCCCCCGGAAAAAACCGATGCCCCCATCACCGAGGTTTTTCAGCTTCGGCGACAGAGCGAGCACCCGATTTATCCCAAGAACAACGCGAGGTCGCGGGCGCAGGTGGTTGTATTGGAAACAGCGGATAAAGGACAACAGCAGCAAGATAAAAAGAAAAACACCGAAAAGCAATAGGGGGCGCGCCCGTCACCCTGCACAGCACATCCCCAGCAGACCGGTGCGCGAAGCCAAAAACCTTGGACAAAAAAGGGCGCAAGAACGCAAGCCAAACAGCACGATGCAGACACAATGCAAATTTCGTGCCAGCGCAACCCGAAAACCACGGGCTCCTTTTACCACCCCCACCACCAAAAAACACCGGGACCCGGGGGGTGATCACAGATATCCCCGGATCAAACCGCGCGCCGCGCACCCCAACCCAACAGGAAACGGGCCGCCCCGGGGTTTCGGCCGTCTCGTTTTTCCAAACCCCCCAAAACGGGAACCGCCCACATCCTTTTCCAAAAAACACCCCCGCCATCCCCAAACCCCCACCCACGAGCGACGTTCCTTTGAAGCCGCCGAGTTTCCACAGCACCCCCCCCTTCCCCGCTGAGATCCTTGCGGAACCCGGAAGCCAAACCCCCGCCGCCACGAGACGCCGAACGCCGAAACCCCCCACACCGAAAGACGAATCCAAACAGGGCCAACAAGCAACACCCCCCGCAGCAGCAGATCCCATCACAGCAGAAACCCCGCACAGCCCAAAACACACAAACAGCATCAACTTCTCGAAACTTGGAAAAAAGGCGTACAGAAAAAACGGCACCTGGGCACCCACCTGGGTCCTTTTTACCCCAAAGCCCCTCGCCAAAACAAAAACCACATGGAATAAGCCTTTGGAACTTAGTGAAAGGGAAACCCCGGGAAGCCAGCACGAACCTGCCATGGGAAAACGCCCGCCGAGACACGACCAGCACCACCGGAGTGGATGAGATGAGTGGGCGTCGTGGTTTCAACCGTTCCTGCTTTTCCGTTGCTTTCGCCACCGCAATACCGCCATATGAACAGTCATGCGGAAATAAATGATGATAATCCCAATACGGGGTTGATACGGTGGATATGTTTTCGTGTTTTTAAGCACTGCAAAGTGGACATCGCCATTCCCCAGGGAAAGGAATTTTTATTTTCGTTTATGAGATCAAGGATGGCCGCCGCACCTCTATGTCTGGTTTTTGTGAAGAAATTTTTTCAATTCGCCCCCCACATTTGGGGCGATGGAGTTGATAACCAGCACGGCCTCCACAAATCAAACGAGCAGCTTCGACTGAAGAAATCCCCGGAAGAACTTACTCCCGGAAATGCCGGCTGTGACTGCGCTTCGCGCGCGGCCCTCAGAAATGACAGGGCGCAAAGGCGTGCGACCGATAGACACCCAAAAGGAATAGGACCGGTCGCCGAATCCGCAGCCAGACCGGGCAGAGAGGAACACCTAACAGCGCGCGGTTCCGTTATACCATGTCTCCCGGCTGAGGGGGCACCGCGCCACACAGTTTCTTCTTCTTCCTGAAGGCGCCCGCGGCCGCTTCGCGGACACCCCCGGGCCCCGCCTGCCGCCAAGCGCGGGCGCTGCGCTATTTGGTAATACCCGGACGCCGCCTAGCGCGATTCCGCGGCATGGGTATGTTTCTTGGCCCCCCCGACGCCCCATCCCCCGCCGGCGACGCGCCGCGCAAAGCCGCAGCCTTCCCCCACGACGGATTGCCCCAACGAAAACGATTGGCGCAGACTCCCGCAGCCCAGAAAAGACATTCAAAGGGCGGATTCTCGCCGCAGCGAATTCTCGAAAATTCCACTTCCCCTAAACGACCCGGGGCGCGCCCGCAAGGTACGCCAGAAAGACGGCACCCGCGCAACCGAAAGAGACGCCCCCCCCGCAGCGCCACCCATCATCCAACAAGCATCCGCCAAGGCGAGGGTAAAGGCCAATGATGTGGACAGGATCGGCTACGGGTGGTGCATAGGAACCCCCCGCGGCCCCTTCCGCAGAAGCCACAGCGGCGATTTCATCGAAAGGAACCCCTACGTGTGCACACGGAAACTGGGGGGTGAATCCGCCATCCGTTGTTCACGAAGAATGGTGTGCAGAAGCAGATTTCCCTCAATATCAGAGGTTCGTTGCAAAGGACCTGCACAAAGAAAAGGAAAAAGGGATCGGCCATCGGCCACATGAAGAAGCAACCGCCCTTCCCCCGGCACAGCTTCCGCAATAGCAGGGACGAGCTTCCGAAGACCCCTGCGGGCACCAACGCCCCCGCCCCGCAGGCACCAGCAAAGGGGCTGCGGTCCCCGGTTACAGTTCGTCGGGCAGTCATGCTAAAGGGTTTGGTGGCGGGATAGTGGCGGCGGCTGAGGAGAGTCCGTTGGCGCTGGCGCCGCTGTTGGGGGGTATGGCGCGGGGTGCCCCGGGTGGCGCCCATGGGTGCGGCATGCTTTGTAATAAAAAGGTTTCCCTCCGTCACAAAGTGTAAATAGTCTTAAGGCAAACCGATTCCAATAGACGCGCCGCGCACAAACGCGCAGCGCGCGGGGAGGCGGTGGGGAAGGCGTGGACATTGGCGGGTCCCATTCCCAAAAGGCGGCCCGGAAACAAAGCCGCAAATCCCCACCTCGCCAGCCGGCGAGATATGGGGCCCTGGCAAAGAGAGCGGGAAAAAAGCCCCGCTTCTCGCTTCGACGAACATGGATAGTGTTCGGGGCCTTGACCGTCTTCGATACACTTTTATTTGCCTGGAAAGGGGCCAGGTTCCAACAGCACCGGTTCCTCATCACGGGAGGGGGGCGGTTGCGAGCAGGGGGAAACGGGCGCGCCTGCCGATCAGCTTGGATTTGGCCGCGCCCTGCATTTCCCCAAATCCGGCGGCTTGGGGCCACCATGGCCAGGCAGAAATTGCCTCATATCGTGCGGCGAGGGTCAAAACCGGCGGTTCGCAACACGACACGTCTGCACCACCCGCGGTCCTACTTGCTTTTGCGCATGTGTCGAATTGGTGTTGTGTTTGGCTCGGGTTCCCGGTTGAGGAGCAAGAAGCTTGGGATTCCTGAAGCCACCGGGCAGCGAAAGGGGGCTTCCCCCTTTTGCGGATTTATCGGCATGCCGCTGTCTTTCGATCCCGCCGCCACTTCTCCCAGGACCGCGTTGCCGATCCTTACGCCAGAATTCCGCCCACGACATGGAATGGTGATGGCCAGGTCGTCTGCGTGCATGCCAAACTGGGCGTCAGGAAATCAGGCTGCCAGCAACTCTGTGAGAGGGGCGGCTTGCAGGGGGGATGGTTGTGATGCAAGAACGACCCCTTGGGGCCACCAGCCTTTAGGGCATACAGTTTGCCTAATTGGTTTCCAAGCTTTGCTTGCGCATAGCGGTGTGCAAGGAAGTTTCGGAGGCACTGCTTCAGGCGGGTGCCGGGAAAACGCCGTGGTCTCTTCGCAAGGATCTGGGGATCCACAGTGTTGAAGGCTTCCCTAAATCCACCACGGTTATTAACGCCCGCATTGCTCGGTGGTTTGCCTGCTGCACCCCGCCCGGGCGCTCGCAGATAATCACGTGGTAATGAATATTTCAATGCATCTCGACCGTGGCTGTGATCCTGGAAAGCACCATTTTCGTGGCGCAGCCACGCCCATGCGCTTGATGGCGCGGGTGGTGCTGCCGCGCATGAAATAAGCCCGCCGCCGCTATGTGCTGCATGGGTTTGGGGACGCAGTGGATGGGACTAATCTTCCGGTGCGACGGGGGTTGGTCTTGCGGCTTCCTTGGTTCTGGTGATGATGCGGTGTGCGCATTCTTGGGGAACAGGGTGGGCGACCCGCACCAAGTTAATGGGCGTTAAAATGCGCTTTTGGCCTTGCTGGGGGGGTGCAGCGCCGCTATGAGGATGCCATCCTGCCCGGACGTGTCCAGGATGAGCCAGGGCTGCCTCGGGTTCTTTTCCCGGGAACAGGCGGTCTGTTCCCTCTCGCCTGTTTGTCTTCATCCAATTGCCGTCACGCCAAATCACGGCGGGAAGAAGAGAAAAGAAAGGGTGCGCGTGCTCGGCGCATCTTCGGCGGGGAGGGGTGGGGTGGCGTTGGCCCTGGCGCGTTTGCGGGCCGGGTGTTGGCGCCGCCGAAGCGGGGGAAGGCATTTCAAGGGTGTAGTGATGGAACGGGCGGGGAAAAATAGCGGGCGGTGGGGGTGAAAATGTCGGGAAGCCGGGGGATTTGCGGGCGGTGGGATTGGATTTGCGCAAGCAAGCGGCGCTCGCAACCAATGGTGTATTCAGGGTGAGCATCTGCGGTTGGAGGCGCCTGGGAGACAGGAGGGAAGGTTTATGCAACGCACACCGCCCGCAGCACTGGCCGTGAGGCGCAGTAGCCGGGATAGGCCCTTTGCGCCCGCCAGCGAAAGGTATCCTTTGGGCTTGCCTGGTGACGTGGTTCCCCTCATGCTAGCGTAATTGGTGTGTGCGAAAGGTGTGGTTGTGCGGGTTGGTGTGGTATGCTGGTTGTGCGTCTGCGGCTTGCTCCTCAGCGGCGTCCGTCTCGGCGGCCGCCGCCCCACCCCACGGGCTCGCCGGCCTTGTAGGCGGCTGCGGTTGGCGGGGTGCCGCGGGGGTGGGGCGGGGGGGGTGTTGCCTTGTGCTGGCCCGGGGAGGATTTTCCCAACGGCCCCGCCCCGCCAACCCCCACATACCCGGGCCCTCTTTACAGCCGAAAAGGGAAACACGAGTCTATTTCTGCGCTGAAGCGCTGAAATCTGCTGGCGGGGCGCCGCGGGCGAGAGTGATGGCACAAGTGGTGAATTGTGCTTGCTGTCCGCTTAGTGGTTGGTTCGCCAGCTGGCCACCCTCCCCCCGGGGCCACCCCAGGCCCAGTGCGCTTCCTGTGCCGCCTTGGGAATATGCAGGCGTGTCGGGCGCATTCTTCAGGCATGGGGGCCGCGTCGCCAAGCGGGGCCGCGGGGCGCAACCGGCAGGGGGGGGTTGAAATTCCCACGGCGCAACGGGGGAGGCCTCTTAAGGTGTCAGCGAAGCGGCGGGGGCTCGTCGTTGTCAGGGCTTTGGGGGCCGTGTGAGCTCCTCCGGTGCCTAGCAGAAGGTCGCGGTAGACCATCTCGGCGATAGTCCTTTCGGCTGGTGGGTCTCCGCCCCGCGGCTTCCATTGGACCCTTCTTCGGGGTTGCGCGCCTTTTTTCTGGCGTACAAATATTGCCATGCCGCCGCCCTGTTGGTGCCGGTGCTGAAAAGGGTTGTGCGCCTTCCGGGGGCTGGCGCGGTTTGGCGAGGGCTTCGCCTCCCGAAGGAGGTGCCGGGGCGCCTCAGCCGCAAGAGGGGCGGGCTGTTTGGCCTTGCCCAGGTCGTTCGCGCTAGCCTTTGGGATTGTGAGGAGTCCAGGGTTAGGTTCCAAACCCCCATGCCGATGTAGCAACATTCTTAACCAAAGAGCCGAAACTAGCTACCGAACCCCGCGCCGAGGGAGGTGCTCGCGACGTTTCCGCACCCCGTGGGAGGGGTGCTCAATCCAGCACGTCTCCCTGTGTGTGTCAGCGTTTGGCTTCCTTGTGAAGGGGCGCTCGTTTCCAATACCAGGAAAAGGTGGTCCTCATTAATTGGGGGTGAAAATTGGTCGTAAAACCCTCAAAAGGAGCGGGTGAGCACAACGAAAGAACATTTGGCGAAAGCTGACGTGCTCCAATCATCAGGCGCAAAGTCCCGAATTTGGGGGATGCCGGGGTCTCCTTTCTCGAAAAAGGTAAAACTTAATGGCGGCACCTCGTCGTGGGGAAAGGTATTGGTGGCCCCGCTGGAAAGGCTGCTGGGGGGCGTTTCCGGTCGGGCGGGGTGCGGAAACATCAAAAACACCGCGCCTGGCCCACGCTTTTCGAGGGTGCGCCCCTGCCCCCCCCCCCCCCCCGGCGCCCGTTTCCAAACCGGCCCCGGCAGGGGCACAGCTGGTGGCAGGGTTCGGGAGGGGGCCGCGGGGCTGGCGGCTGGCCAAGCCCGGAGCCAATGAACTAAACGGCCTTGTGTGATCCTTTTGGTGGGCTCGAATCTGGCACTTCGTCTGGTCAAAATCCCTGTTCCACCGCTGTGGTTGCATGCCGCTGTGCTTTTAAACTTTCCCGGCTTGCATTCCAATGGGGCGCGCGGCGCTCTGGCCTGGCAAAAGACAGCCGCCGCTTTTTTGACTCGCTCCTGTTTGCGGGATTTTTCTCTCGTCGCCGCGGGGGGGGGGCGCGTCCTTTTGGGATGGGGGGTGGGCGGGGTCTTCGCGTTTGGCTGCGAGGGGTGTCTCTTGCGGAATGCCTCTGCTGCCTGTCGGCGTCTAGTCCGGGGGCCTTTGGCTGCTCCCCTGGCGATCGGGGGGGCGGCGGTGGGGGCAGGGGCCGCGCACGGGGTTCTGCCCGAAGTCCCCAGCGTTTTCGCCCCGGGCCCCAGGCCGCGGGCTGGGCGGGCCCGGCGCGCCAGAAGTTTCTCGCGCAGCCAAGTCCCAACAGAGGCGCCGCGCCTTGGTGAGCCGAATTTGGCGCCTATCGCGAAAGCCTTTGCCTGTGATGCGCTCAATTTTTTCTGCCGGAAGGGATTTTGTGCGTCTTTTTACCCCACGGGTTGGTTAGGAGGGTGGCTCCGGGAAGGGTGGCCCTGATGCGGTTATCGGGCGTGGTTTGTTTTTGCTTGGCGGCCATGGTGTCGGTTGTTGTTGGGCGCTTTCTTTTGCCCTCGTTTCAGCCAAGGGCCGCGGTTTTGCTTGCTCGTTTTTCTTTTCGCCGCGTGCTCAAGGCGGGCTTTTCCTCATCGGTTGGATCCCTTCGGCTGTGTCTGGCTGCAGCCGCTTTTTTTTTCGTGGTGGGGGCGCCGCGTTGTGCCTTCGGAAAACCCCCGGGGGGGGCCGCGGGGTTTCGGCGGCACCCGCCCCCTGGGGCGTTCGCGCATGTGCTTGGCGGGGCCGGCTTTGCGCTTGCGGGGGTGGGTGGGTGGGGTACGAGTGGTCATTGAAAAAGGCGACGTGTTCCGAATTCCGGAAGGCGGCCTTCGTTTTCTGGCCTCGCTTGGTGTGGCGGGCAGGCGCCCTGCCCCCCGGCAGTGGGATTGATCTTTGGGGGTCAACGCCGCGCGACAACTTTAATCTCCGTGTTCCTGAAGAAGGGGGGCCGGGTTTTCGGCCGAGACACTTTTTGAACCCCCGGGGGGGTCTTCCGCGTGATGCCGAGCCCCTTCGGGCCACGACGCCTCCTTCCGCTTTGGGGTGATGCTTCATGTGGCGCTGCCAGGCTGGAAAAAGCGTGGCGCGACTGTTGGCCGTGCCTTCCCTAAAAATCCGCAGCTCCGAACAAACATGAGGTGGCCACAGAATCCGAGGGATCTTTCTCGCTTGACACCGCCTCTCCGTAATTTAATTTGTTTGCCCGCAACATGGGAAACAACCCCCGCGCTTCCCCCCTACGGCCGTTGGGTTTGGGTGGCGTGGGGTTTGTCGGTCGCGGCGCTGGCTTTATGGACTCTTCGCGTGGGGTTTCTGGGTGTGGGAATGTCTGACCTCAGAAGCGTTTTAAAGGCGCCGGCGCGCCGAGGATGTCCCCACTGATGCGAGTGACGTTTGGTTTCCTCTGGTGGCGCAAAATTCAGCGCGGCGCCGGGTCCGACGGCCCCGTTCCGCTTTTCCAGGCAGCCGGCCCCCGCCTCATACCGAGCCGCTTCCCGGGGTATCGGCCAGGCACCCACGCTGTGAGAGGGGCGTGCTGCAGCTGGGGCCGGCGGCCGGAAAGAGGTTGGGATGCGGTGGGCGCAAACGCCAGCCGCGCGCGGCGGCACCGGTTGTGATTGAGGGGGGGGGTATGGCGCTGTTAGGACTGCGGGCGGACAGGCGTGTCGCGCCTGCGCCGTCTTTTCTGTAGGGCGTCTTGGCTGTTTGGGCCGAATGTGGCGGTTGGCTGTGGTCGCCTTGGGTGGGCTGGTGGTGGTGGTGGGGTGCGTTTGTGTGTGCCCGTCAGGGGCTGGCAGGCGCCTTCATGCATGTTTGCTGAGGAGGCTCGTGACAAGTTGCGTGGCGAGATCGAAGTTAACAGAACCCTCGATGCAGTGCAGGGCTGGTGCGGTGCCGTCGGCGGGGGGCTGGGGCGGCGCCGCGGCCCACTCATCCATGAGCGCATTTTCAAGTCGTGCAGGCGCGTCCTGCGGCGCGTCATAGACAGAGCGCAGGAGATGATGCCCGTGAAACATGTAGCCCTGCGCCCGCGTCAGGAGCTCTTCCACGCCGCCGTCGTGCAGCGGGATCTCGCGAACGGCGTTGCGCACTGGTGTCGGCGACGTGCTGGCGAGTTCCTCCACGTTCCAGTCGAGAAGCACTACTCCTGCCAGGGTGTTTACAACGACGGGGTCCCACTGCGTGCTGGTGTGGTGCGGGGATGGCGTGTGGGTGTCCTCGAGCCGCAGACGATACGTCTTGCTCATCTCCCACAGGACACCGTCGGTGTTGCGCAAGAATGCGCGTAGGCCGGCTTCGGACTGGAGAAAGCCCGGGAGCTCCACGGCAGCTGCCAAGCCTGGGTTCGGCCGCAGGGTGCCCAACACGGCGCCAAGACCCACGCTGATGTGGTGCGGCAGTGAGCAGGCGAAGATAGTTGGCGATGTGAGCCGCGCGCTGGCAGGGTCTAGCATGCGTCGCACAGGCGTTCCAGCTGCGAGGAAGAAGTGTTCTGCTGCTGTCAGTCGGACACTGCTGTCGCCGCTCGCGCTGCCGGACGCCTGCATCGCGGCCGCCGAGAGGCAGTGCAGCGCCAGCGTAGTCTTGCCGCTGTGTCGGGGGCCGACAACAAGTACAGAGCGGCCTGTGCCAGGGTGAGAGAGAACGGCGCCGTTCAGCCACACGGCACGGTAGCTCGACAAAAGTGCCGCCCCGAGCGCCAGCTCTGCGATGCGGAGGTGATGCGCGGCGGGATCGTGCGGCTGCTGCGATTGCCGCGTTCCATCCAAGACGGCGCCTGATGACGACGGCATGGGTGGCACCACTGCTGCCGTCTCGCCGAAAAGGCACCACTGATCCAGCAACTCACTAGCCGCGTAGAATGGCGAGAGCGTGAAGGGCGGCAGCTGACGACCGAGTGCCATCGCCGTACGCCGGGCGTCGAGGAGCGAGCCGGTTGTCACCCCGGTGTGCGCGGTGAGGCGCTGCGCAACGAAGCCGTCTAGCAGTGGCTGCTTGATCCACTTCACTGGTGAAATGTACGGCGCACCGGGTGGGGGCGCCGGGGCAGCTCCTGCCGCTTCCGTGTGTTGGTAGGCGTACGTCTCACCGCGCAGGACACCTTCCGTGTACTGCTTTGCCTCCATCGCAATGTACTCCGGGTAGCCCAGCGGCGGTGCTGGTGGGCCAACGTGGGCACTGACGCGCGCACTGGCCAGTACGTGCGTCGTGGTCGTTGCTGGCGGTGTTGTGCTGGCCATTCTTTGTGCGCTCGCATCGCGCGGGAGAAGAAAGGGCTTGTACTCGCACTGCCACCACTGCAGCACTGAGCTGCTATTCGTCGCCAGCTGCAGATCCACAGACGCTGGGGCTGGCATAGACGGCGACGGCTGTGCCGCACAACGCACGGGGAGTCGCAACGTCGCGTACAACGGCGTGGGCATCTGACGGTCGCACAGCATGTTGTAGTAGAGCTTCTGCCACTGCTGAAAGGACCGCGCAGCGAGACGCTTGTGACCTCTCCCACGCATCGGAGCTCAGGGAAGGGGCGGTGGGGAGGGGATCTGCGTAACGACTCTGTGTATGTGTGTGAGTGAGAAGAAGAGAGAGGGGCGAGTAGTAGCAGAGCACGATGGCCGTAGTAGCGAGCAGGCTGGCGTGGACATGCCCCCCCTCCCTCCCTCCGATACACCCACCCACCCACAACGATAACGTTGTGCCATCTTCAAGGGCTGCTCGAGGCGACTCTTCCAGAGGGGAAGGACAGGGCGCTCTCTCCGCCCCCCCTTGGGGGGTTTTTGCCGCTGAAGTTGATGGCGACATTGACGAGACACACCGCACAGTGGTCGTTTTCCCGTCTGTTGGGATGGAGAGAGTGGTAGTAGCCGTAGGGGATGTATGGGCGTATACAAGCAAGCCGAAGCACAGAGACAGCGAAGGAGAGAGAGTCGAGCCGAGGGGAGGGGAAGCGAGCATGCAAGCACCCTTCGCGGCGTGGCGAGCGGCGTGCTTAACTCTCTACTGTCCCACACCCACCTGTGCTACCCCTCTCCCCTTCTACGTCCCTGCCCTTGATGAGGGCGAACTCACTCTCCTGACAGACACCCACGCATGCAGCGACATATCCTAAGATAGCCAACTTAATAGAAAAAGCCCAGAGGAGGAGGAGGAGAGGGAGGGGGTGGGTGGGTGAACAGCGGCAACGGATGGAGCGTCGCTGGCAGCGAGGCCAGGTAAGCGACAGTGGGAGAGAACGACCAGGGGAAAAGACAAGCGAAGCAATGCGCCGACACCCACACCACTAGCCGCCAGACGCGCCTCTGATTCGTACGACACCTCTCCCCCCCATACACATCACCACATTCTCGAACAGCCATAAGGGCGAACACCCACAAGACACGATCGTGCTCATTGGGTGGTGGTGGTGGACGGGCAGGAGTTTCAACACTTCTCCTGCGGCCTTCGACACAACCCGCACCCCTTCGGACTGGATGCGGGTGGCCTGCACACAGAGAACTTCTCTCTGAAGACACACACACACGCACGTGTGTTTGTGTGGGCATCGACAAGCGCTTGCCCTTCACACTCACGCACTCTGTGCCAACGCGGGTACAGGCCTGCCTGTAGAGGTCTGCGCGTGGCCTCATCTCTGAATCATAACGAGGTGCGGCGCTGCTTCGTGCGACGACGGACGCACGTGCAGCTCTTTCATCTTCAGCTCGTACTCCGCTTGCACCTTCTCGTCATCCGTCATCTCTTCCCACATGACGTAGAGGAGAGCTGCGACACACAGGAAGAAGATGGCGATCAGGTTGTAGTACCACGGCGAGTCACCGTCCAGCTGCACGTTCCAGCTAGGTATAATGACGAGTATCAGCGCGGTGACTGGCGAGGAGAGTTGGGTGACGATGGAGCACAAGGCAGCGCTGTAGTGGTTCAGATAGGCGCACCCGATGTAGGTGAAGACGAACCCGAGGGTATACAGGAAACAGTAGAGAAAATTCTCCCGGATTGTGAAGACACACCGAATCCCATCGACGAAGTTGTCCCACGTCGCGCTGACTGTGTCGCTGTTGCCCCACCACGGCAGCGCATCCGCCGGGAGTAGGCACAGCGTAAAACACATCTGTATCGTTGTCTCACCTGCCAGCATGACGAGCTTGACGATGGTGTCCTCACCTTGGTTGTAGCGAACCGTGAACATCGTCTGCGTCGGCAGCGGTGACGCGGCAGCCGCAGTCGGACACAAGTCTTCGCAGCCCTCAGCACCGCCCGCGTTATACACCACATCCTGCACGTTCTCAAGACTCGCAACGGGCACGTCGGGCGATGCGGCGGAGACGACAGCAGCACCACCAGTAGCGTTGTCAATTCCCTCGCTCGTCACCGGCGCATGCGCCTCGGAGATGTCCCCCACAGCATCATCGTTATCAGCATCTGCGGCGCCCCGCGTCACCGAGTTTGTGAGCTTCGTCTTGGCACGCCCTGCAGGTCCTGCGTTGACTAGAATTTCGCCGTTGTCCACCTCGTCCTCGAGCCCACCCATCAGCGCATGGTCGTTGTAGTGCGTCACCAATGACCCTACCTTAGCGCTGTCTATATCCAGAGGCGAGGTGTGGTCAGCGACCACGTCGGTGCCACCCCTGACAAAGGTGCCAGAGGTGTCGGGCGTGGGCTCATCATTGTTGCCGCACTCCACAGCGGCGGAGGACTCGGTGCCCGCCTCCCCGGTCGTCAGCCGCGCCCGCAGCCACACGACAAATTCCGGGTCGCGGGTGTAGATAATCATGTAAAGGGACTGCCACACGTTCATGAGGACGCGAAACGGCATGGAGAGGAAGAAGATGAGGATCCACCACTTGCCCTCGCCCATGTTTCGGTCCTTGATGAGGCCGTAGAGCGAGGCGGCGAGGATGCCGCCTATGGTGAGCACGAAGACGGAGATGATGTAGGCGTTGGCGTGGCGGCGCGTGTCACGCAGGATCCACTTGGACAGGAACACGGCGTAGAGGGGACAGAGGTTTGATGAGAGTGCCTGCAGCACCTCGGAAGTATACGACGCGGCGTACGTGGCCATCCAGCTGTTGATGGCATCGCAGAAACCAACACCGGTGAGGATGAGCCAGCCGTGCGCGTGCCTGGCGAAGCGCAGTGACGGCCGCCGAATCACGATGTAGGCGCCGAGGAGGAGCACAAAGAGGGTGGCAAAGAGGATGCCCGGGAGGGCGAAGGCGGTGTAGTTCCCAGGGGTGCCGTCAGAGGGAAGGAGATGAGCCAGAAGTTCAGCATCACGATCTGCATGAAGTTGCCTACCATGACGATGGAGACAAGGAAGATAACCCACAGAATCTGCTTGAGTGACATCTTGCGCAGCCGCTCGCAGAGGATGCGCAGGGAGGGGATGACGACAGAGGCGGCGCGGCGAGGCAGTGAGCGGATGAAAGTGACGCAGCCGTCGCCTGGATAGTGTGGGGACGCCAGTGCCGCCACTGATGATAACGGAGCGGCGGCGACTGTGAAGGCGGAGGACATGCCGACGGAGTCGGCAGGGATGTGTTGAGTGATGGGAGCCATGTTGCGCGCTGTCATCCTCTCCGCTACCGTCGCCGCACCGTTGTCTGCAGCCGCGGTCTTCCTTGCATCGGGTGTAGGGCACCACTCTATGCAGGCCGATGTGATCGTTCGCGAGGAGCCGAAACTGAACCCATCGATGAGCCGATGGTGGAGGGGCAAAGACGTCAGAGGGGTGGGGAAGACACGACGGCTGCTGCCGAAGATTGTTGCCGCTGCTGCTTCCGTAGGGGCCGAGGGAACAGGGGTGGAGTTGGCCAGGTTTTCTTCACCAGGGGGAGTGGCACACCGCAAGTCCTCAGTCGCTGCCATGGTCGCCGCCGACGCCGTGGCGCTGTTGGTAGGGGAGAACTTCAGCGGCAACTGCTGGTCTTTCCACGACGGCGCACCAGCAGGACGGTGGAGGTTGTTCAGGTCCCCAGCCGTGCCCTTCACACCCAGGTGAAGCACTTCAGCGCGCTTCTTGTGGATGGGTGACATACTGATGGGGGAGGGGGTCGGGAGAGGCGCCATGCACAGCAGTGCAGGTCGCAGAGCTCGACTTAGAAATGAGCAGAGAAAGCAGAGACGCATGTGCAACAGGGCTGCACAGACGAAGGGAGAGGGAGAGAGAGAGAGACGATGAGCTCAGTGGTACGCGCCATACTTGTGTGTGTGTGTGTGTGTGCGTGCGTGCGTCACACGGAATTGATTCCCCTCCCCTTTTTCCTTCTGGGACTCTACGGGATTTCGCCAAATTACCCCCCTCCTCCTCTTCCTCCTCACACACCTCTCCACCAGCCACACACGCCATGTGCCATGACACCAGCACATTACACAGTGGAAAGTGGGAGTGACAAGTCTGGCGAGCGCGCGTGCGACGGAGCAATGGGGATGCACTGTTTGGGTCTTTCTCCTGCACAGGTGCGCAGACACACGAGCATGTTAGACGTACGCCGAGTGTACATTTCCCCGCCTTGTCCGCCACGTCACTACGCAGCTCAACGATGGCGAGGAAAAGGAGAAGAGAGCGAGAGAGAGAGAGAGAGAGAGAGAGGGGGACACACGCACACGCACACAGACAGCGACTAACAAAGCGCGCGAGCTGTCGTCCGTGGGTGTCGGTGTGAACAGCCACACTACCACCATCATCGGCGAGAGCCGGCTGCGATGATGACGCCAGCGTGAATTACTGGAAAGAAAGGCAAGGCAGCCGCAGCCGCAACGGAACAGCGAACAGGTAAAGAGACAGGGGGAGGAGGAGGGGGGGAGGGGGAGGGGGACGTGTGTACGAGTTTCTGTGAGTGCCAGTGACACTCCCTCCCCCCCTCCACCCCCCACCCCATGCACAGACGCACGTGTGGGTAGGAAGGGGAAGGGGCACAACCAAGCAAATCCTCCACTACCTCATCTCTCTTCACACTTCATACGCTAGCACACGCTTGTGGCCACAACGCATGTCAGCCGTAGAGGAAGCGGAGGTGGGTGGAGAGCGAGGGGCGCAGCCGGGGAGCGATGTCTTCGATTCTATCACTGGGGGTGCTGCTGGACGTTGGTAACAGGATCTGCTGGGTCTTGGTCGAATACCACGACGTAATCTGACTGGCGACGACGGTGGTAGCGTCGGGATCGCGGATGGCGATGATGCTGCGGCTGCGATGTGGCGAGGGCGCTACTGTCGATTACGTGATACGACTGACCCTCTGCCGACAACTGCGCTTGTCGTGAGGAGTTCGCGTGCATCATCTCCCACTTGAGCTTCATTTCGCCCACTGCCTTCTCCTCCACCGTCATTTCATCCCAGTAGACGTACAGGACGGTGCCGCAGGACAGCAAGAGAACGGCAAAGACGCTCACGTACCATGGTGAGGCGTCCCCGGTGATGTTCAGGGAGGGAAAGATGATAAGAACGAGGGCCGTGATGGGCCCGGAGAGCTGGCTGACCATGGAGCACAGGGTCACACTGTAGCGGTTGAGGTAGGCTGAAGCGATGTACACCAGTACGAAGCCTGTGCTGTACAGAATGCAGTATCGCATATTGCGAGGACAGTGCAATACACAGTCAACGCCCTCGCTGAGGTTCTCCACGACTTCGCGGATCGAGTTACTGCCGCCGAACCACGGCAACGCGTCCATCGGCATCATCACAAGGGCAAGGATAGCCTGGATAGCCGTGTCGGAGGTCAGCATGACAAGCTTGACACTCATATCCTCACCGTGCAGGGGGACCTCGCTGTGTGGAGTGTGTGGATGGTGCCCCGGCTCATCCAGCGGGGGTCCTGGCGCGGGGTTGGCTGAGGGGGGCTGATGCACGGCACCGTCCAGTCGATGCGTATGCTGCCCGGCGGCAGCGGCAGCCGTACTACCGTCAGCGTCTAGGTATTCCACCTCGTCTGCGTGCTCGGTAAGGTAGGCTGTCAGCTCATCGTTGCTCGTGTACCGCACCATGTACATCGTCTGCCACACGTTCATCAGCACCGTGGGGGCACAGAGAGAAAGAAGATGAGGCACCACAGTCGCTGGTCCAGCGCCATGGCAGACAGTGACGACGATGTCCCGTCCGAAAAGTTGTCGTGCTGATATTCCTTCGGCATGCCGTGGCCACCAACCACCGCCTGACCACTTCCGCTGCCGTCCTTCGTGTGGTGACGGTGCGTGATGATGTAGTTGAAGAGTGAGGCAAGGGCTACGCCGGCCGCGATCAGAACGAAGCTCACCACAACATAGGGATTCGTGTAATCGCGGGGGTCCTTCAGCAACCACTTGGTGAAGACAGCAGAGTAGATGGGGACAAGGGAGACAAACAGCGCCTGCAGGACTTCCGGCGTGTTGGCGGCGGCGTAAATGGCCATGGCACTGTTCAACGCGTCCATGGCCCCGATGCCGAGCAGCAGCCACCACCCGGCCCGGTCGCGGGTGAAGGCGAGGTTCGGGCGCCGCCACAGCGCGTACGCGATGGAGAGCACCAGGAAAAAGCTCGGGAACAGTACGGCGGAGATGACGAAGGTGGTGTAGCTGCTGGCGAGGGCCTTCGCTCGCTCCGCCCCGCCGCTACTGCTCGCTGACGACGACGAGGAGGAGGATCCCGACGTGGCCGCTTCGCTCCGGTTGGTGGGAAACTGGTGGATCCAGAAATTCAGAAAAATCACCTGAAACGCGTTGCCCACCAGCAGCATTGTCACAAGAAGCGCCACCCACAGGAGCTGCAAGAGCGAAGTGGACTGAACGCGCCGCACCACAAGTTCCATAAACGTCGGGGGAGACTCCGTTGGCGACGCCCAAGTCGGCAACAGAGAGGCTGGCGCGGGGTCGTTGGCGTTGGCGTCTGTGGTAGGGCTGCGGGGTCGTCCACCCTCAGCCTGTGCGGCGACACCATTGGCGCCTCCTCCCGCCGCCAGCGGTGCATAGGCTGTACCTTCAGCGAGCGGGCTGGGTTCTCTCTGCCCAACCTCACCGACCGGGTGTGCGTTGCCATCCACCGGGGTGGAGGTGTGCGGATCGTACAGCGGGGCCTCGACCACGTAGCCGGGCATGGCCTGGTCTTCCCCCTGCTGTGTGTGATTGAGGTTCTGGTGCTGCTCAACCACACATGCCTGGAGTTCAGCGCGGGTGTTTCGCGTAATGTTGTTGCCTACAGTCTGCGTCCTCGCCCAGTCGACTGTGTCGTTCGTTGTCTGCACCGCCACCACAGCGCTCAAGGAGCTGCACGAGCTCGCGTCGCTGATGTCTGACGCGGTACCGTACGACTTCACCATGCACAGAGGCGACGTGCTTGGCCGCTGAAGCAGGGAGCCGCCTGCGTCCGTGCGCAGCGTCGCCACTGCTGCTGCCACTTTGTATGTATCCATGTGAGGAACGTACAAGATGGGCGAGGGGGACGACGCCGACGAGGAGGGGGAGGGCAAAGGAGACGCCGCGAGAGTAGACCGCGGGTGACGGCGACGCTCCTCGTGCTGCTCCGGCTGTGGTGATGGATGCCGAGGGAGTTGATGGATGAGGGTGTCAGTTGAGGCAGAAGGTTGCCGGTGGGGTGCTGGGGAGGAGGGGGCAGTAGCAGGTCGAGGCAGCGGTGCGGAGAAGCCTTGTGGCGCGTTTGCCATCGGGGTCGTCGTCGACAGTAGCGGCGAGCCCATCACTGCCATAGAGGCCATCACGACAGAAGAGAAAATGGAGAGGGAATCCAGGAAAGAAAGGCGTAGAGAGGAAATGAGCAACAATGCCAGCCGTTGGTTGTGTGTGTGTTCCCCTCCTCCTTTCCTCCCCCACACACACACGTGTAGGCGGACAGAGGCAAAAGAGAAGAGAGAGAGAGAGCGGCAGCGGCGGCGCAAGCAAGAAGAAGCGAAGCGCAGGCCCACACAGGTAAGCGACGAGGCGTGAAGCAGCAAGTACCCGCCAGATGGAGGGAGGGGGAGGGGGAAGGGGTAGGCACGGTGCTCGCTGGTGGAGAGGATGGAAGCCAGACGAGAAAGGGGCTGAGGCGGCGAGCGCCGACGCATGCGCACACCGTATTCGCAGCCAAGAACGAAAGCACGAAGGAGAAAGAGAGAGAGTGTGTGTGTGTGTGCGTGTGATACGTAGAGGATCACTGGAGGGCACCATAGAGATGAGCGTGCAAGAGCGTGAGGAGGGAGGAGAAATGGAGAGACAAGCACGTCCGAGGAGTGACAGGAAGGAGGGGGGAGAGAGAGAGAGGCCGCAAAAGAGAGCTGACAGGCCCGCGAGTATGCGTGCTTGTGTGTGTGTGTGGGAGGGGTGAGTGGTGTTGAAAGAGCGAGAGGTATTGTTGGGGGGGGGAGGGGAGGGAGTGCGGTTGGTGGGGAAATCCATCCCGGCTCCTTCAGACGCAACACCCCTCTTCTCTTCTCCTTCCTTCCCGCTCACACGCCTTTTCCACATGGCGTACAGCGACGTCGTCGCCAGTCGACTTCGATTAGTCCCCCCTTCCTCGTCTGCCGGCCGTTAAAGCGCGGAGTGGGTCGTCAGCGAGCGAACAACAGAAGGAGCCTATACACAACCAGCGCGCATGCACAACGTGAGCCTGCCGTCACGCGTAACACCACTACCACCACCGCTATCCCCCTCATCGGCATCACCACCTCTTCTGCCTGTAGGGAGTAGCGCCCACAGCATGATCGAGAGAGAGCCACAGACTAAACTGCTCCGCTGCCTTCACCTCCACCTCCTGCCACGCCTCACCGCCGCCAGACTCGACGAATACATACAGGCGGAGAGAGAGAGAGGCAACCACGAACACGTGCCTGCGCAGCAGCAGCCCCCCTCCTCCCATTCCCTCTCCGCTACTGAAGCCTCAGCAGCGCCAACCTTCATTCTCACTTCATCTCGCTCCCGTTTTCTCTTCTCGGGCACAATTCGGAAAGGCTCAAAGGCGTTGATGTCCTCAAACTGGTGAGAGGGGGAGAGTAGAAGAGGTGTCACGAGTGCGCAGTGTGTGTCTCCTCGACTTGTCCATCTTCCGCGCGCAACAGGGGTCCAAACCGCCCCACTCCACCCGCCCTGCCATCAGGGGCCCGTCGCGTGGCGTGCGAGGCAGCCGTAAGACACACACACACACACGTGCAAACAGCAACGCGCCGACTCAGCCATCCCAGCACGGCCTCCGCCTCAAACACCACCCACCACCCGCACAGCAGGCCGCCTCACAGCCGCTCCCCGTCATGCCGGCCGCCACGTGGTGCATCCCACTCGTGGTGGCCGCCGGCCCCCCCTCTCCACACCAGTAGACAGCGAGGGCCGTGTGCGATGCGTCCGGGCCACGCGGACACTCTGCCCGTCGTATGGGTGGCGCAAGCGTGTCGGCTGTCGCAGGCCGCTCCAACGCCACGCCCTCCAATACCCAACCATCGACATCAGCAGCTCTACATCGCTCTGACCTGCCCATGTCTTAGGTACTTGACCCTGTCACCATCAGGGGTAGTGTGACGTGTGTGTGTGGGGGGGCTGCTGCTTGGGCTTCCCCACGCAGGGAGCGGGGCGCAGGAGCCTGGGATGCCAGGCGCGGAGCCGCCCCCTCCCTCAGCGAAAAGGAAATGCTGAAATACAAGCAACACGAAGGATGATCCCCTCTGGAATGGTAGAGGGGTGGGCTGGGGGGACGGGGCGGGGCCAGCGGCTGAGGTGGCCGTTGGTGATGGCACAGGCACGCGAGTTAAACACGTACAAGGGAGGGGGGGAGAGAGAGAGAGGTGGGACTTCTCCAGGTCTCTCCCCCGCCCCCCTCTCCTCTGCCTTTCCGTCTTATCATTACGTTGCCACAATGACCAGCCAGGTTAGTGGTCATGGTGCACATCAGCACGGCAGCGCGTCCATGCGCTTCAGAAGATGGACCACCTCGTGCGAGGCGGTCTTCGCCTCTTGCTCCGACCCTACACCAGCGAGGAACTCGTACCGAAGTTTCTGCAGGAAGACGTGCTCGAGCGAGGTGCCGCCGAAGTTGTACGTCACGGCCTTGCTAGCCGACTCGAAGAGCCCTGTGGCGTACAGGTAGTCGCGTGTGTCAGCGTACAAGCACGCCATCGTCATCAGCGTTGCTGCCGCTGGTGCGTTCTGGCGGAAGTCGGGGTAGAGCATGCGATTCAGTTTGAGGGCCCGATCGAGCGCCTCACCAGTGCGGCGACGGCACATCTCCAGCGGCAACTCCAACACGTTCCGGACATCACTAAAGATAAGCGAGGACGGCGTCGCCACAGTGAGCAGCGGGTTCAGCGAGAAGAGCTGCTTCGCGAGAAACACTGGTAAGTCACGCGTGGCCGCCGCCTTGGGGCGTGGCGCGCCGAGCAGGAAGGCCGCGTAGCTGCGTAGGCAGCACGTGTACGCCTCCGCTTCAAACCTCTGCTCAGGGAGCTTGCGCTCCGACATGATGGCGTCCCCATCCAGGGTTGTGTTTGGCGGATCGGCGTAGTAGCCCGCAGCGTCGGTGAACATGTTAACCACATCACCATCGACTTGGCCAGGCGCTAGATCCCAGTCAAAGGCGCGGGCGGCGATCTCCGCCTGCAGCAGCATATAGAGCCCGAGCTCCGGCTCGTGAGTGCGCTCCTTCAGTCCGTCGAGCAGGAGATTCTTGCGCTTCGTCAGCGCATCCACGTAGTTGGCTGCCTCTTCGATGTACCGCTGTGCGTGGAGGAGGTGCCCTGTGAGCGGAATGGCGAGCAGCCCCTTCAGCACGAGCAGCTTCGGCCGCAACCAGCGCAGCTCCGGGTGAGTGCTGCCGTGCTTGTCATGTGCCGCGGTGGCGAGGCGCAGCAGCTCTTCGATGCGGTCTTCCACCATCGCCAGTGTCAGGTACGCTTTTTCTCCGTCGTCACCAACGAGCATCTTCCACTCGGCCGGGTTGAACATGGCTTTGGGTGGCCGTGGTGGAGAGGACGATGAGGCGACGCTGCTGCTGCCGGAAGTCATCCTTGTCGATGACGCTTCGGATTTGCCAGCGCCATCACTCGCCGTGGGAGAGAGCTGGGGGTGGAAGGGTTGCGGGTGCAGCGCGCAGAACGCCTTCATGAAGTGGCCTACCAGAACACAGGCTGTGTCGACCTGGTGCACGTCAGACTTGTCCCACGTGTCGTTGTAGTAGAGCAGCGGAGCCGCTTGCTGCAGGATGGACTTGTGGACATGCACCCGTGTCGCGTACTCGCAGCGCGGCAGGTGCTCGCTGCCGTTCAGCAGCTCAAAGCGCGCGGCGTAGAGGGGGCGGAGGAGGTTTGCCACCGCGGGGCTACGCACCCCGCCGGCGCTGTTCAAGATGTCAATGCCGCGCTCCAGCAGCAAGAGACTCTTCACGCTGTCCTTCTGCGCCTCGGCTACAGAGGCATCCGTTGTGGGCTGCGCGGTCGCTGAGACGGTCGTTGTCCACCGGGTCGGCGGTAGTGCACGCGACATGGCGCTCGCCGCGGCTGAGGTGGCGGCGGATGCAGTGCTATCCGCACGAGATCGCCGCGTCATGAGCCCCACGGCGTCGATCAGCTCCGGTATACCTGCAGGGTTGACATGCGTGTCGGGGTGGAATCGAGGGAAGTAGAAGGCCATCTCGACTGGGTGCTGGATGAACGACGGCACACTCGTATGCCGCACGTCGGTGCAGCAGCGAGGTGTCCGGCGCAGCATTGCAGGTGAAGGGGCCGCTATAGGGGTGACTGAAGAGGAGAGGACGGACAGCAGAGGGGTGTGCGCTCTCTTCTCCGCCGTTGATGTGTGTCAAGGGAAAATGAAAGGAACGAGGTAGCAATGCCGCTGGTTTCGCGAGGAAATGTGCCTCTCCGCGTACCGATGTGTCTTGCTCCCTCCCCTCTTGAGCACGCAGCCCCTGACCTCTTCCACCCCAGATCGGCACGACAGGCGAGGCTGCACACTGACGAAGCCGCCTTGCGATGCCGGTGGTCGCGCTCGCGAGTGTGTATGTGTGGTAGGAGAGACGTCCGCGCGCTGCTGTGGCTCAAGCAAGGGTGGAGAAAGTGCTGGTGTTGAGGATAATGAGCAGTCAACCAATCCACCCGCAGTCACCGAGTCGGAGTCAGAGAGAGAGAGAGCGGATATCAGGCTACACGGCTCTCTCATCGATGCTCTCCTTGCATTCACCGCGCACCCCACACAGGACTCTATGGCTGATTGCGGAGCGAAACAGAAGCCCCGCGTCTTGCCAACGCGGTACTTTACTCCTGCTCAGCTCGTCACGTTCGCATGGGTGCGCGAGGGTGTGTGCGGGCAGGTGAATGCGTATGAACAAGTGAGAGAGAAGAGGTGTGGGATGGGGCGGAGGTTTCGTGGAGTCGATCGAAAGAGGCGACAATGTGGGAGAGGGGGGGGTGGTGGGTGGTGGAAAGATGGGGGAAGTAGGGGAAACAAGCAAGCACTGCCGCAGCGCAGGGGTCCTGCGACTCTGAGGTAGAGGAAAGGGGGGGGGAGAGAGGGGGGGGAACTGTGGTGGTGAAGAAAGCACCCGTTCGTGTCAGTCACACCATCCAAAGACGCACCACCTCCCCCCTCCAGCTTTCGCCTCATGTCCTGCTTCACCAACTTTACACAGGAATTTCATTGTGCCGCACAGAGAGAGAGAGAGCCGCAGCGATGCGGTGGTGGTGGTGGGGGTGGGGCGTGAAGGGAGGAGAGCACCAGTCCCATCTGGCGAGGTGCCCCCATATATGAGCCCCCTGCCCCACCACACAATCCCGACCAGCCTTCGCATTCTCCCCCCTCAATGTGAACGCAGTCGTCTGTGCGTCGCTCTGTCTGGTCCTCGCTGGAGTCCCGTCTTCTATGAGTTTTGCGGTACGCACTAGTCTCGCACGACTGTGCCTTAACACGGGAGCCTTCACCCTCTTTCTCGCCCACGCGCGGTAGACGCGAAGGTGCCAAACAACCCAGACGGACGGAGCGCGCCAAAGACCACCCGAAGCGCTCCTTTTCTCACTGTGTAAAGCGCAGCTGCACCTTCTCTTCGATGGTGTCTTGGAGCGTGGAGGACATGTTCGCGTAGCCACGCTTCACACCACCCTTTGGGATCGTGGCAAGTTGGCTGCGGCGGATGAGCTCAACACGCTCCCAGAAGGCCTCCTCGTCACGACGCATCTCTTTCCGCTGCTCGCTCAGCACAAACAACTCATCAACACGGCTGCCGCCCACCTTCGAGACGTTCGGGTTCAGCTCCAGCTGCAGCAGACCTGGCGCGAAGAGCGGATGTACGGAGCCGATCGGGATGTTGGCAGGGTCACAGTCCTCGTCTTGCAGCACCGTGATCGTCTCGTATGACTTCTGGTCCGTGCGCACACCACCGCTACCTGCACCCGCGTCTTTGCATGCTGCACTTGAGCGCAGGTACCGCGCCGGCTGTGAAACGCCGAAGCGCACCGCCTGCATCCACTCCGTTGCCTGGAGGTTCTTGAGGCCGTCACACGGCCGCGGGTACAGCGTGTTTGCGTCTTGTTCATACCAGTCGCGCAGCTTCGCCTCCGCGAGCAGCTGTGGGTTACGGCGCAGCGAGCGGCTGTGTGCTTCCTCTTTCGCTGCCCGAGCTTTCTGCACCGCCTGCCATGTGGCAGCCTGGATGCTGGCAGACAACTTTACAAGGTTGATCCCCCTTTGGCTGCTCGGAGAGGGGGACGGCGGCGAGGGAGGCGATGAGGAGGTCGCGGCTGGGGGTGTGGCTGGTGCCGTTGACTCACTGTCTGCAGCGACCCGGTATTGCGGTTCCCACACCGCCCGATCGAGCATTCGCATCCCCACCACGGAGCCGTATGCGGTGCAGGTTACCTCAATACCATTGCAGGTCCCGGTGAAAGTTTGGCGGACCAGCTGTCGATGCGCGGCTTCGAGGTAGAGGCGGTGCTTCAGGACTGCCACGAGGTGATTTGTGTAGCGGAACGACATGTCTGTCGGGTGAGTAGGTGTGTGTGTGTGTGTGTGGATGCGCACGCTGATGACTGTCTTACAGAAGCTCTGCTCGTTTCTCGCAGACGTTGTTGGGCCTCACCGCAGTGAAAAGGAGTTGCGAGGGAGGTGGTTGATGGCTCCGCACAGGATAAGGAGAAGAGAGTGCGTGCGTGCGTGTGCGTGCGTGCGTGTGCGTGTGTGAGAGTCCGAGAAGAAACGCCCAGTGGCGTGTGTAAGGAGTCGTGAATAGTCCCATCACCTACCGAGCCAGACGCGGGAGTGTTGCGCGTCTCTCCACCCTTTCCCGTTTACTTCGCTTCTCTGAGCGTGCGGCCTCGTCTTCGTATTTTACGTGTGGCCGCTGACGGTGCGCGCGTGTGCAGAAGGGCGCAGCCTCCGCTTCTCATCTTTGGCGCTTCCTGCACCCTCCCCCCTCCCCCCTCCCCCCTCCCCCCGCCCCGGTCCTTTACGTTCGAGACCGTTAACGATGCGGCAACGGAGCAGGGAAAGTAGCACCGACACACACCGACACACACGAGTGTCGTGCGGTTGCTTGGTTGTGACTGTGCAGGGAGAGCGCACGAGAGTTAAGGGCACGAGGGCATCAGCAAAGCTGTGAAAGCGCATTGTGTGTGTGTGGAGGGAAACAGAAGGGGGCGGGCAGAGGGGAAGCGGAGGGCAGAGGCGGTGCGTGAGGAGTCCAACCCACGGATACACACCCACAACACCTGAAGCACGTATGAACCTGTTAACCCTCTGCGACCTCCCGTCAGCAACGCCGAACCCACGGCCTTCCCGCATCGCCACTTCTCCGCCTCCCGCAGCGCACCAAGTCCGCTACGTGCCTCACATCACCGCACAACCCCCCCCCCCCCCACTTTCTCCCTCTCCTCACTGGGGGTCGTTCCGTAGGCGCATGTCGGCCAATCAGTTGGCGAAACAACTGTGAGTAGCGCCTAACAGCACCACAAAGACGCGCGCAGAAGAAACCACCTACTTAAGCTTCAACCAATCATACACCCACCACCATGGCCCTCCATCAGAGGTGAGACGCTTCCCAGCAGCAACACGGAGGAAGGAAGGGAGAAGGAGGCTTCGACCGAGCACACGCGCGCGCGTGTTGGTCACGCGACATCGCGTTAAGCAAACCCTTCTCTATCGCCATACAACTGTGTTGCTGACTCTCTCTCTCTCTCCCTCCCTCCTTCCCCACCTACCCGTCATTGTCCTCGCCATCCACAACGCCCGGGGAACTGCTGCTCTTCCGGAGATTCTTACAGAACCTGAAACTCAACCAAAGGCGCCGAAGGGCTCAGAGGGGAAGAGGTCGTCGGGGATGCTCTCCGAAGAGTTGCCCACCTGCCCGTGCGCCCAGTCCTTCACCCGTGATGTGCCCACCAGCTCCACCGCGACGGGCTGCAGTTACGTCGACGCGAAGAGAGGCCAATCACAGGACGACCGTAGAGTTTCGGTTCGAGGAACTTCTGCGCGCACGTGTGCGCGGTGCAATCGAGCTGGTGCAGCCGCGCTCGTCTGCCGTGGAGGACGAAGGCTGGCAGTTCGGCTTCATTACCTCCCACACATCCTTGGGCCCGAGCCTGCTGGCACGATTGTGGAGTTTGACTGGGTCATTGTTCAAGTCGCCGACCAGCATGTGTGAGGTCTTGTTCGTGTGTGTGTGTGTGCGGAGGGGGGGGGGCATTGCTGGGTGTGTTGCCTCTGCTGTTGGTCGAGTTGAGTGTCTGCTCGGTACGCGACGCAGTCCCAGAGAGGTGCCATCAAGCCGGCGTCATGCGGGGCGGGGCGGGGGGCCCTCCAGCCCAGAGTGCCGCAAGTCACTTCACACTCGACTCTCCTCCATTTGTTTTGGCGAGTACGACGGGGGCGTCAAAGAGAGGCGCCGCCCGCCTACAACGACGGGCGCCACGTTGGGCCCCGTCTGCAACATCACCTCTGAGAGCGGATTTTGGTGACCGACGTAGCGGAGAGGATCGGCGTGCCGCACCGCTGTCACGGCACACACAGGCCGCGCCCCACCATCAGGGGCATGCTGTAGAGCTGGAGCAGTGGACTGCCCCCCCCCCCCCCCCGCCCCGAAGCGCCGACAGGGCGTGCTTGGCACGCACCCACGGCTGTGCCTCGAAGTGCGCCGCCCATACCGACTCCACTTCCTGCCGGCAGAGCACGTCTGCGTCTGCGTCTCCCAGAACGCGTGGCGGCGGTGCACCGTGTTGAACAGCGCCAGTCAATGCCCTCCCACCCCAGTGGCATTGGTGCTTCGCTGCTGCAGCTGAGCTGCGTGTTCCACGTCAGGTCGCGAAACGAGCCTGCCGCCCTTTTCTCTGCGGAGGTAGGGAAGTCGGAGTACGGCATCGACGTCCATCAGTTAACACTGGCGTTGCGGGCCGACTCCGCACCGACATCGCTTCCGGCAGCTGCGGTGACTTCGCTGTTGCTGTTATTGTCGCTACTGCTGCTCGCCATGACGCGCTGCGCTGTCGTGTCGGATGCGTTGGGGTTGGACCGCATGCTCATGGCCTCCGCCTTGATGCCGAGGTGAACGCCGTAGTACGCCCACCCCGGCGGTGGCCCGCGAGCACCGGCGGCGCGCACAAACAAGAACGACGGAAGGTGAGTGAGAGCGGGGTGTGGCCCATTGTTGCCAGTACCATCGACTGCGGCGGCGGTGCTGTTGCTTTCCCCATCGACGCCGGTGCCAGATTGCCTGGCCAGCTCCTGGCTGGCCTGTTCCAGCACTCGACTCAGCACCCGCTTCGTCTTGCGCACGGCCTCATGGATGTTGCGCGTCTGCACGATATCCGCGGCCACGCCGTCCGGAAGGGTGTGACCGCGAGCGTAGAGAGGCAGGATTTGGTTCACCTGTTCCGCCTGCGTTGCAGTGAGGAGGAGCGTCTCGACACCGGTCAGCCCAAAGTCCCGTGTGTGCTGCGGGCTCAGGTACACGCTGTCGCTGTCCTCCTTGGCACTGGGAGTAAAAGCGGCGGCGCCATCAGCCGAGTTCCCTGTATGCAGCTTCGCTTCGTGGCTGAGGAGGTAGGTTACGTGTTGTAGGAGCATCTCCGCAGACAACCTGGGGAACTTGTCGAGGAGCACAGTGCCGTTCAGGACGGTGGCGGCGCCGCTCTTACTCGAGGCAGCTGCCGGATCGGGTGTTGGGCTCCACGCTTGAGACGGCACGCCGCCGGAGCAGAGCAACCCATGTGTCTGCAGCGCCATCTCCAGCAGCGTGGCCGCGTGGGAGGTGGGACGGTTGCCGGCTGGAAGACCAACGTGTGGTCCCAACAGCGCCCTCACGATGCGGACGAGCAGCCGCTGAAGGGCCCCCAAGCGGAGTCGCAGCGCCGGCCGCCCTAGATGCGCGCCGGTGACAGGTTTTTCGTCGAACAACACGCTTCGAAAGCGCGGTGCGTTCTGCGGCGTGCTCAGTGCTGCCTCACTGTGCTGCTCCTTCTCCATGTCCACGTACGCGTCCAGCACGTCGGCAAAGGGGGCTGCCAGCACCTGCGGGAGTCCTGTAGTGGGGTGCCCATTGGTCAGCAGGTAGAGCAGGACGAGGTCGGTACGAACAGCGGTCAGGCGCCGCTGCAGCATCAACGCCGCGCCGCCGTCGCTGTTGCCATGCGTCTGCTCTGGCGCCTCCTTCAGCAAGTGATCCAGCCGCATCCACTCCATCGACTCTAGCAGCGAGCAGCTCTTCAGCTCTCCCTGCTGCAGTGTCACGCTCGTGATGTTGTGAAATGGCGTCATACCAACACCCATCCAAGCCAGCTCGGGACCACCAACCAGGCAGATGGTGTCGTTCGCCGTGACCGGGGTGCAGAGGTGCGGCGGGAATGTTGGTGGCCGAGCAATGCGAGTAGCAAGGTCCAGCAGATAAGCGCTCATCTTGCCCTCTGCCAGCCCGGGGGTGGCTGGGCCGCTGATGACGGCTTCCGAGGGCGGGGTGCGCTGCTCCATGGCAGTTCCGCGGAGTTTCTCTTCCAGCAGGTAGGGCATCGGCGAGGCGCAGCTGCGGTAGACCCTGGAGTCGTACCGTCGGCCAGGGAAGAGGCGCCGATGCTCGAGCATCCAGAGCGGCTCGCTGCCATCCAGCAGCAGTGCGAGGCTCTTGCGCGCTTGGAGGCGGCGCAGGACGACCGTGTGCAGCTGTCTGTGGATGTTCTTCACTGTTTCGCGGTCGCGTTCGTGGCCGACCAAGTCGCGCGTGAGGTAGCCGAGGGAGCTGGCGAGGAAGGAGACGTCGATGAGAATGTGATCGAAGGGCCGTTGGTTGCGCTGCTGCACCGACTGAAAGGCGTCGGCGAGTTGGGTGGAATTACGATAGTGACTTCCGGTACCGCGGGAGCCACCGCTGCTGCTGATGCCGCCTACGCCGGCGACGTAGCGCAAGTGCCGTGTAATGGCGTACATACTGTCGAAGAGGGGCACCGTTGTCTGTGTGCGTGCGAGCCCTCTGTCGAACGAGCCTCCGCCAGCACCACCAGCGTGGCGGGGGAAAAGAGAGAGAGAGAGAGAGAGAGAGAGAGAGGACGGAAATTACAGACGCTGCAGCTCGAACATCAACCCGTCCCTTCCCACCCTCTCTCTCTCGTGATGGAATCACAGAGATGCCCACGCCCACGCACACGCCGGTAGCTCACAGTCAGCGCTCTTGATGAACCGCAGCTACCGTGACGCTTGCTTCGCCGGTAGAGTCGCAACTGGTCGAGGAGGCAGAAGAGGGAAAGTAAGGCGTCGCCTGCGTGCTTACCTGCGTGCGGGTCTGTGAAGTAGGTGCGGCGCAAGAGAGGGGCTGCAGGAGCGGAGAAGGGTCGGTAGGAGCGAGAGAGGCAGTGGGAGAGGGGGAGGGAGGGGGAGAGATTCGACTGCGCCCACACGGTTGATGCTATTGAGAGGTAAGCACACACACACACGCACACACGGGCTTGTGTACGGTGTGGGCGGACAGTGGAGAGCAACGCCTGCGACCAAAGAAAAACACGCGAAATTGGGAAACCGATCGCGCAGGGAGGAGGGAGGGGAGAAGTTCAGCGAGTGCGAGTGTATACGCGCGCGCTTGCGGCATCTCCACACACGCACATGTGTGTGTGTGTGTGTGTGTGGATGTGTGGGGTGATGCAGTGGTAACACGGCAAGGGCAGATACCCGGTCCGGAAAGAGGTGCACTCACGTGTCGCAGTACGTCCCATCGGTGAAGGCCGCGCGTCATCGACCTCTCCTCTGCCTACCCACTCGCTTCGCACTTCCTCTCGCCACACGATTATCTACTTCGCAGAGCTGGTGGAGGCGAGGGGATAAGAGATGGCGGAGAAGGGCAGGGGAGTGGGTAGGCAGCAGCTGAGTTGCCGCTTCTCTTTTGAATTTGCTTCGGCTTGAGGCCTTTGCGTTCATTCGTATTTTTGCTGGCTGCTGTAGCGCGCGGAATGGGAGGAAGTGTGGGAGTGTGCGTGTGTGCGTCCCCACCCCTAGGCCAGCCAGTTTGCCAACTACAGAGTCTCCCCGACTACTTCTCTGGGGTCGCATCCCCCCACGGCTGTCTCCGCTGCTAAGTGTTCCCGCAACGTTCGCAGCACCATTATGTCACCGGCCTCGCGCGGCGTCATCTGATGTTCCCAGACGCGGTGCGCCAGGTTCTGCATCTCCACGTTTGCCATCCGTCGCGCTTTAGTCAACAGCTGCATCTCGAAGTAGTTGTAGAAGTGCTTCATCGACTGGGCGCGGCGCAGGTGGGCGATCTGGCCGCTCTCAACGCGCGTGTTCCACATCTTCATTATCGCCTCCCACAGCTCCGGCACGTTCGTTCTCTCCTCAGCGGAGACGGCGAGGACCGGCTTCTCGAAGCCCTGCTTCACCTCCGTGTACATGACGGCGCGGGTGTAGGCGGAGATGGTCTGCTGGGCCAGCAGCTTGCGGCTGCCGTCATTCTTGGTGACAACGACCATGTCTGCCACTTCGACAATGCCCTTCTTGATACCCTGGAGTTCATCACCGCTGGCGGGCGGCACGAGGAGGATCATCATATCTGTGAGGTCTTTGCACTGCGTCTCGCTCTGGCCAACACCGACAGTCTCGACGAAGACAACGTCAAAGTTTGCAGCCTCGAAGATCTCCAGCACCTCCCACGCACGCGAGGTCACGCCGCCGAGGTGCCCCCCGGATGGCGATGGACGGATGTACGAGTTCGGGTGGATGCCCAGCTTCTCCATGCGGGTCTTGTCACCGAGGATGCTGCCGTGTGTGATGGTAGAGGACGGGTCGACAGCCAGAACACCAACGCGCATTTTCTTCTCCTCGCATAGGTAGTAGCCAAGCGTGTCTAGGAGCCTCGACTTGCCGGCGCCGGGGCTGCCAGAGAGCGCCAAGCGCGGCACGGTGCGCACCGCTGTTGTCTGGTGAATGTCACGAAGCAGGTTGCTCAGCCGAATGGAGTCGGCAGGGTTGGAGCTCTCGGCAAGGGTGATGGCCTTAGCGAGGGCACGGCGGTTGCCCTTCACGATCTCCTCCACGAGGATCTGCTGGTGGATGCGTGGGCGGGCCACATAGTTCATCGTTGTTGTTGGCCTATTCGTCCACTGCGCATCTACCGGGATGGGGTGCCACGTTGCGCAGGTGTGTGTGCGCGCGCGTGTGTGTGTAGGCCGCACCTCCCCCTCCCAACGATAGGAGTGGGGTGTCGGGACAGAGGAGAAGTGGAAAGACTAAAGCACACGAGAGTGGACGGGCACAGCCACCTCGCAGAGGGGGTGGGGCGGCTGAAAGAGACGTGGGCGGTGCCCGTCCACTGGTTGGGTGGAACGAGGGGAAGTAGTAGCCGACCAATGCGTCGGTACGGCGGTATTAAGTGCCTCTGCTGCTGGTGCTGTTTCAGCTGATTCTCGGCGCACTGACGCGAGAAGCAGAGATGAGGCCGGTTGGTAGGTGAATCCCAGAGGAGCGAGTGCGCCAGTAGAGCAACAGAGGGGGAGACAGGAGTAGGGGCGGTGTGCAACGCACACACACGCGAGGAGAAATCGGAGGAGAGAGAAGAGGGGGAGAGTAGAAGAGGTGTCACGAGTGCGCAGTGTGTGTCTCCTCGACTTGTCCATCTTCCGCGCGCAACAGGGGTCCAAACCGCCCCACTCCACCCGCCCTGCCATCAGGGGCCCGTCGCGTGGCGTGCGAGGCAGCCGTAAGACACACACACACACACGCGTGCAAACAGCAACGCGCCAACTCAGCCATCCCAGCACGGCCTCCGCCTCAAACACCACCCACCACCCGCACAGCAGGCCGCCTCACAGCCGCTCCCCGTCATGCCGGCCGCCACGTGGTGCATCCCACTCGTGGTGGCCGCCGCCCCCCCCCTCTCCACACCAGTAGACAGCGAGGGCCGGGTGCGATGCGTCCGGGCCACGCGGACACTCTGCCCGTCGCATGGGTGGCGCAAGCGTGTCGGCTGTCGCAGGCCGCTCCGACGCCACGCCCTCCAATACCCAACCATCGACATCAGCAGCTCTACATCGCTCTGACCTGCCCATGTCTTAGGTACCTGACCCTGTCACCATCAGGGGTGCCTCGGCGTGTGGCAGGGGTAGTGTGACGTGTGTGTGTGTGTGGGGGGGCTGCTGCTTGGGCTTCCCCACGCAGGGAGCGGGGCGCAGGAGCCTGGGATGCCACGCGCGGTGCCGCCCCCTCCCGTCTTCTCTCACTCCTCGTCATGATGGGGGTTGAGAGAAGACGGGAGCAACATAAAGGACAGGACGAGACTCACACATACGAGAGAGGGGGAAGGGCCAAGGGGTAGGGGAGATCCAGAGACGGAGGCGATTTCCCCTACCCACCCACACCTTCCTCAGAGAGGCAGGGGTAGTGCCGAGGAAGGTGTGGGTGGGTGGGTGGGTAGGGGAGGGAGGGGGAGGGAGGGGAATGGACTGCCGGCCTTTTCCCCCCCATTTCGCGCTCTCTCTCTCTCTCTCTCTGTGGGTGCATGTGAAACACCCGCATGCGAAGGTGGTGGTGGTGCTGCTGCGTCTACGGAGGTGACTCTCTTAATAGGCCTCTACAGTTGAGGCACACACACACACACGCACAGTGCTCAAGCCCCTCCGTGCCCAGCGGGGTGTACGTCTGAGTCGGTGTGTCTGGGCGAGCATCTCCTTGCCTTCCTCGCACTGTTGCTTAGTTATATGCGTGGCGCTAATAGAGGGGCACCGAGAGAGGGCAGAGGGCAGAGGGGAGGGGAGAGGTGGTGGTGGTGGTGGTGGTGTGGAGAGAGTCTGCCAGACAGGGAGAGGGAGAGGGAGAGAGTCGCTCCCCTCTTGCTTCTCTGCGCTCCCCCAAGCATCCAGGCGCCCCCTCTCATGGCCCTCCCTCCCCCCGTTCCTCCCACTCTTCCACAAACTCGCGTCTTAAACACGCGGAGGCACTTTTAACGATTAACGAGATGACAGAGAGGACGCCGAATCAAAGGAGATCGGAGAAGCGACAGTCGGCCAGTCAGCTACAGACCAGCAAGACTTACGGTAAAGCACTCGGGTCTTGTGTTGACCATCGCCGTCGAAGCGGTGAGAGGAGGAGGAGGAGGAGGACACGAACGCAAGAAAACTCGTGAGAGTGGTTACCCAGTGTTGCTCATGCGCCCCCCACCCTCTCTTCCCCCCCTCTCCCCCCCGCACACACACAGGCTTGGTTAGTAGGACTGGTAGTAGTAGATGCCGGAAGTCTCGATCGCCGCCACCTGGCCTGCCGTCTTGGCCGTCACCTCCACTACCGTGACCTTACCACCCTTGTCCGCCGGGGTGTAGACGCGCACCGTGCCCTGGATCTTCTCCCCCTCATTCACCGGCAACGGCTCGCGCAGGCCGACGCTGACCTCTGTCCAGTTGTTCTGGCCGCCGGGGCGCACTGGCAGCACAAAGTTGGCGCCGGGGTTTGTCTTGCTCGTGAAGGCGGCGTCCAAGTAAAAGGTGAGGTAGTGCACCGTCGCGCTGCGAGTGATGCTCAGCGTGAAGGTGGCTTCGTAGCCCTTCTGAGCCACCGCCGCCGGCACCCAGCAGTGCTCGACGGGGTTCTCCTCTTCATTGTCGCGGATCGCCGCGACCTGGTTTGCCTGGGCCTCGTAGGTGGCCGTTTCCTCTGCCGTCAAGCCTGCCAAGGTGTCCATGTGAATGGTGTGCGCCAGGCACGGGGCCGATACAATGTTGCTGCCCGGAATGGCGCACATCTCCACCTCCTGCCGCACGAGCTCCTTCATGGGCTCCATCTGGAACCCGTACACATTGCTCCAGAAATCCTCCGTGTCAAGGCGAAAGGCGTAGTCGGACACGGCGACCACGTGCAGGGAGGCTCGGTTTGGGCAGAGCGCGCCAGACTCCGTGAGAAGGTGGTCGCGGGCATAGAGGGCGTCTGTCAGGACTCGCTCATTCAGCAGCAGCGGCCCCATCCACTCACACAGCACGTAGTCAAACTTCATGTCGCTCGGCAGCTGGTGCAACGCCTCACACAGGCGGCCACGAATAAACTGAATGTTCTTGAGGCCATTTTGCTCCGCCACGACGCGCGCCGCATCCACAATGGCGGAGCTGTCAATGCCGATCACCATCTTCGCCATACCACGCGCTGCCAGCATAGAGTACAGTCCCATGCCGCAACCGAGGTGCAGAAGCGTCTTGCCCCGTACGTTGCGGAAGATGACCTCGTAGGCACGCAGTCGCTGGTGGTCGTGGATCGTACTGATGTTACTGGAGATGCGTGCGGCGGAGTCGCCGTACAGACTCTTCGATGTTGCATTTCTCTCGGCCTCTGTGGCGAGCAGCGACTCCGTCAGCACTACTCTGTCCGCATTCGCCGAGTGCGTCTCGCTGCGCTTTGCAGACGCCGTCATGCGCGTACTCTGCCGCGACGGCATCGGCAATCACCGGAAGGTCGAGCCACCGTGGCGCAGGTAAGTCCGCGTGTGGTGTGTGCGTGTGAAAGCGAGAGCGACCCGGTCAGTGATATCGGGCGAAGCTATGCGAGGCAGACAGTATGAAGGTAACTGAGTGTGTGCGCGCGTGTGTGTGTGTGTCAGCGACGACGGAGAGGAGAGGAGAGAAGGTGGGGAGGATCGAGAGTGATGAGGGTGGGGAGGGGGGAGTGCCGATGCCGAGGAGGGTGTCTGGCTGCGCAATGCTGTGTGCGCGTGTGTGGGAGGCTAAGCAGAGATGAACCAGTCAGAAAGACAGGGGGAGAGAGAGAGGGAAGGGGAGAGCGCAATGGCACCAGCACTGCTGCTCCATTAGCTGCAGTGGACATCACACGCCCCCCCCCCACACACACACACACGCCACATCCCGTACTCCCGCACCCACACACAGGCGCTCGTACGTGTCACATCTCTCTGCTTCTTTTCCTTCGTTACCGAAGCGTGTCCGATAGCCCAAGTCGTCGGTGCGCCCTGCATGCACCGTGCTCGATGCTACAACTGAGATGATTAGCCCCGCTGCTGTAGGCATTACGTCGCATAGACGATCGACTTCACCAGCGGGTGTGTCTATGACTTTCGAGGGAGACAATCCCGCTCAGCCCTTCGGCTGCCGCCCCACAAAGAACTCGCGGACACCGCTGAAGCATTGGCCAAACGTCTGCGCTACACGTATGGACGGCTGCAGCCACGCAGAGACGCGGCGGCGAATATCCTGTCGCTCTGCGTACCGGGCGTCGAGCAAGATGATCGTCGCGTAGTCGCCGGCGTGCCGGATGCAGCGGCCGATGCACTGGTTGACGGTCCGCATCATGCCTTCCGTGTACAAGCTCCACTCCTCCGCACTCGTGAACGGAGACGAAGATGAGAGGGAGGTGGCGGATACTGAGCCTGCCGACCCACGCATGCCTCGACGACTCGCGTCGGTGTTCGTCATCAGCCGCGTCGTGACAATGTGCTTCAGGTTCATCTGAAGCTCCACATCGGTGGGGTTCGCGTATGGCATGCCAAGCACGACGACGGCGCGGCCGAGGTCGTCGGCGAAGTTGATCCCCTCCGACAGGCGACCCCCCATTACGGCGAACAGGAGGGCACCACGACGAGACGGCTGCTGTGGTGCCCCAGCGTTGGCAGAAAGAGAAGCGGACGCGGCAGTTGACAGCGGGCCCAGCGCAGGCTCAGCGTCGCCGTCACCGCCAAGTTCACCGCTGATCCACTCCTGGTACTCGCGGAGAAGCTCGGCGATGGCCTCACCGCTACCACCCTCGTCTCCGCTAGCCGTGCCTCTTCTCCCCCCGCCATTGCGCGTCTCGGTGAAGATTCGCTTTAGCTCGTTAATCTGAGCGTAGTAGCCGGTGCTCTTCAGAACGGCCACGACAGTGTCCAGGACGTCGTAGGACGTGCAGAAGCAAATGGCGCCAGCGGGCGGAAGCACACGGGCGAGGTTCAGCAACGTGCACCCTACCTCAGCCAGCACACGATGTGCGTGTGGGCTGATCACGCGGTTCGTATCGCTGCGCAGAGAGGCGGTGTCCTTTGCCGTGCTTGCTGCCTCACCTCGCAGGCCGAGAGCTTGCTGGCTGAGCTCCATCCGAAGCCCGCTTGGACCGGTGCCGAGGGCCCATACTTGCACTGACGACGATGGTACAACATGGCCCTCGGTAATGAGGTGAAACGAGGGCAGCCCAGACGCCCACCCCACGCCGCTCTGCAACGACACATCGATGTTGCTGATGTGGTTGCGCTTGTCGACTCCCCCAGCAGCCACCCCTACAGAAGAGCGCTCATTCACGCTCGCAATTTCACCGTTACCACGAGTGCCGCCACGAATAGTTGTCGGTGCTGGCAGCAGCGGCCCGCATGTGAAGGCTAGCGGCTGCATTGTGCCGCCGGCCAGCACCACGGCTCTCGCTTCCCGCACCAGTGGGGCGAAGGTGTACGTGCCAGGCTCTAGTTGTATTACCTTCAATGTTCCCTGTCGCGCGGCATAGCCTGTGTCCTGTGTTGGCGCAGGTGATGTCGAGGATGACGGCGTCCATAGCACCCTCGTTGAGGTGCTATCAGAGACGTACAGCGCACAGAGGAGTCGCTCAACGCGCTGCAGCGCCTCGGCCACCAACGCGCGTAGCTGCACGGGGTCAGGGGAGGCGGTTACACCTGCGCACGTTGCTGCTGCACCGGCCGCCTGCAGGTGCTGCAAGAGGAGTTCAGCGACCGAGAGGTGAGGGGGTGAAGACCCCTCCCCGGCAGTCTTCGTGTGATTCTCGGGAAGGCCAGGAAACCCCAAACAACGACGCTGCCGCTGTGCTTCACTTCGCGTATCGCCGACGCCTACATCGAATCCGTTGCCGCGCTGCCTCTTCACGCCAGCCGTCAAGCTTGCTCTGTTGTCTGTGCCGCTGGTGATCGTCGTTCTCACGGCTGTCATCTTCTTCTCTTGTTCCGAGTGCAGCTCCGCATCTAATGCGTAGGAGACGAGTCCCTGCAACTTCATCACCAGCTGCGAGTCGACCAGGAAGGTCAGGAACGCGTAGACGTCGACGTTGTCGATGCCAGCGTTGAAGAGAAACGTGTGGAAGGGAAAGACACGCGTGCACACGGCGGTTTCTGGAGTTGTCGGTGATGACTGGGGGTGCCGCGCTAACAGTGGCGACGGCCCTGATATCGATGATGCGACGTCGCCTTCTCCGCTTCCACCCTCTGCTAGGAAGACGGAAGAGTCGGCGTGCTCACAGACGCGTGTCAGCTTGCTAAGAAATTGGATTAGCTCTCGCAGCCGCTGCTTGTTGCGCGTCAGCAGCCGAGACGCGAAACGGTCCACATACATCTCCAAGAGCCGTCGAGCAAGCCGCAGCTGCCACAGGGCGACGGTTGCAGTGCTGGCCGAGCGGCAGTAGTCGGCGATGTTGTGCGCCTCGTCGAATACAAGGATGTCTCCATGAAAGGAGGGGGGTGCGCCGCACGCCATCGTGTGCCACATTGCATCCGCCTCGTCGTCGTCGTCCTCGTTCACATTGCTACGACGGGGATGAAGAGGAATCGTTGTTGGGCTGGGAGAGCCACCATGCTGCTGTTGTTGCCGTCCCTGTTGCTCCCGTCGCCGCCTGAAGGCCGCCGTGGTTGTCAGGCGCTGGCGTCGATGGTAGAGTACGGCTCCGAGCGCGAGGTGACTGTGCGAAGCGACGTCGCCGCTCTCGCCGGCTACGCCACCACCACCACCCGCCTCAGACGCCGGGGTGGAGTGACTGGGCATCGCAAAGACCGCCGCCGCCTCCGCTGCTGTCGCCGGGTTTGTTGCTGCACCGCCGAGAAGCACCGCTCGCTGGCTTTCATCAAGGACGTAGCCGTACGGGATGAAGGCCACGTCGGCGCCCCGGAGGAGGAGGCGTGTAGCGAGGTATGGGCACGCCTGCAGCTCCGCCCCCAGTCGCCGAAGACGGTCCATGGTGTAGACTGACGAGGGTAGACCACCGTGACCGGAATCAGCGTCGTCGTCGGGGTTTGTGGCTGCATCTGCACGGTGTTGCTCATCACGGAGGTATACCAACAGAGAACGAATGTGCGACTCGACGCAGTACACGCATCCCCTGTCCTGCCCCAGCTGCTGCTGCGCCCCAGCAGCTTCAATGTCGCGGACGTCAGGGCTGCCGGTGAAATGGCGTGGCTGCTGTTGTGCATGCTCTTGCTGCTGGCGCCGGTACTGCCGTCCCTGCTTCGAGCGCTCAAAGCGCATCGCCTCTCGGCAATAGTAGTTCAGGCGGTCATTATTACAGCCAGCCTTGCGACGAAGGCCTGCGTTCAGGCAGAGGTGTTGCCTGCCAGCCACGTGTACGGCGGTCAGACGGTGAGGCTGCTGCTGCTGCTGCTGCCGTGAAGGCATCGATGATGGTGCTGCCTCTGTGGGACTGACAGGGGGAGGAGAGCCAAAGGACTTTGAGGGGGAAACACAGTCGTCTCTGCCGTTAGAGCCCACTTGCGCTCCCGCTGATCTCTCAGCTGTGTTCCCCAGCGGCTCGCTTGTTCGCTGCTGTGGACGCAGCGGTCGCCGGGCAAAGGCGGTACGCTGCAGGTCCTCCATCAGCTGCTGCAGCTGCGTGTGGGTTCGACTCGCAAAGTAGGCTTTTGGTTTGCGCAGAGGAATGAGCGTTGAGAGGGCCGTCTCGAGCTCGCCCTCCACGTCGTCCTCACTCGCGGGCGAGGAGGAGGAGGAGGTCGATGACGACGACGACGACGACGCAGAAAGTGAGCTCATGCTGCACAGGTCTCTCAGGTCGTCCCCACGGAGCCCCATCGTCGTCATCGAACGCTGTTCTGCATACCATGCGAGGGGGTCTTGGGTGAGCAAGAAGTCCTGCTCGCCGCCGCTGTGTGTCAGCTGCTGCTGTTGAAAACGCATGCGCTTGCGGGCCTGCCGAATTTTCCGCCGCTGTGCACGGACGCGTGCGCGCCGCTCTCGACGCGCCTGCGCCACCTCTTCCTCCAGCTGCCGTTGACGAAGCACTTCTTCTAGAGTCTGTGAAGACGGGGGGTTGACCAAAGTGGACCCTTCCGGCTCATGCGCAGCGACGGTCGCCATCGCAGTAGGCGATTCAGCAGCTATGCAGCAGCAACTCGCACTCGCTACGCCGTCCAGCTCGTTGGCGTTCTCGACAGGCTCGAAGAGATGCGAGAGAACGCTGTTCAGAAGGATCTGCGACTTGCCAGTGCCGGTTGGTGATTCGAGCACTGCTACACGAGATGGGCCGCTTCTCGTACCGCTGGCGGATGTTGCCATGGGTGATGGTGGCGGCGACGAGGCTGACACCACTGCGACTGGCGCGGTGTTGCTTGACTGAGATCGACTGCTTATGCCTTCCGTGTGCTCGTTCCCTCGATGCTGTTCGAGGTAGTCACGGAGTGCCGTCATGGCATGCTCCTGAAGTGGATAGGGGGCATAGGGGAAGGGTATCTGGTAGGGGCCGACACGGGGCATACTGCAACCCAAGAGTAGCAGGGGGGGTGGAGGTGATGGAGACGGTACCCACCAACGTCTGTGCGTGCGTGTCGACGTGAGGTGAGGTGTGTTAACGCGTAGCGCCTCTCCTTCCAGGAGGTACACCGAATCAGCTTCTCGAGGGACTACTTCACTCGCTTACTCGCCCCCCACCCCCTTGCTGGTCCCCCGCGGTGCAGCAACGGTAGTGGTGGGAGAGTGGGGTGCGGTCTCTATGGCGTGTGCGTGTGTGGCTCGCTGATGATGCGCCTCCTTCCGTGTTCTTGAGCGCGGCCTGCACGAAAGATGCGAAGCAGTGGCACGAGGGTGAGGGAGTCGTGGTACCATGAGGACGCCACGGAGGAGGGCCTAGTCGTTCGAGATAGGAGGAGAGAAGTGAGAGGGAGAGGAAAGGGCCAATGACTGGCGGAGGGAGGAGTGGCCTTGAGGAAACATTACGAGGGAGAGGCACAGAGGGGGGGGGTGAGTAGGAGAAGAAGGCGATCCACTTGCCCGGTACTTCCCAGCCAAGTAGGGAGAGGAGACGTGCGGTTCATCGGAAAAGGCAGCCTTCGACGACGGCGGAATCTTTCCGCGTGGGCCCATCACTCCCCCCCTGCCTTGTGGTCCCTCTACCCCACCTCTCTCGTGTGTTTCCTTCGCTCTTCCCCCCCCCCTCCTCCACTCCCCCGCCTTTCTGCCCGGATGCGGGAGCAGCGGCAACAAAGAGGTGTGGGCTACGACACGCAGAGACGAAGGTTATCAGACGAGCTTGCACAGCTTTGTGATTATATTGAATCTTACCTAGGAGGTGGTGGGAACAGTGCGTCTCACACCCTGCACGGCTTCCTCCGCCGCTTCCACTGCGCTTGTGCGCGCGAGGATTGCACAGATGTTGTTGATGCCCTCCTCACCACGAACACATGACTTACTCGAAGAGTGGAGTTGCGGTGGAGGGCACGCACGCCCAGCGAGATCGAGAGAACACCCCACCATCTTAGTGGCTACCGTTTAACAGCGATAGGAAGACGAAACCGGCAACGAAGCGTGAGAGGGTGGATGATGTTCATCCGCCTCCTTCGCTACCAGCCTCCCGCACCTGCAGCACCGCCACCGCCGCTGCATCACGCGTCCCCCTCGCCCGCTCTCCTTCCCCCCTTTTCTTCCCTCGACTACACACAACACCATCAAACGCATGGGCGCCTGCGTGCGGACAGCGGTGGTGTGTGTGTGTGTGTGTGTGTGTGTGTGTGTGTGTGTCTGGTAGGTGAGAGGGAAAGCGAAGGAGAAAGAAGCGCAACCGGTAAGCCGAATCAACAGAGAGAGAGAGACAGAGGGATCACCAAAACCAACACGATTAGCAGCGGCCATGCACCACGGAGAAGACGAAGGGGTGGTAGGAGGCAAATGCACACGCACCACACCACAGCCACGACGGCAGACCAGCAGGGAACACTGACTTGCAGGCCTGTTGCCTTCCTTCTCGCCCTCTTGCGGTCGCCATCACTGCTTATTCGAGCGCTTTCTCTCCTTCTTTCGCGGCTCCATTACGCTAGTCTCGTTGTTCTCGATCGCTTCGGCAACCGTCTCGCGCTCGCGCTTCAGGCGCTCGTGCTTTTTCTCCGTCAGCTCCTCGGCGTTCATCATCGTTCGTGCCGACTTGGTCGCTGTCTTCGAGGTGGCACCGTAAGTGGCGCGCTCTCGCTCCATCTGGCGCCCCAGTTTACTGCGGAAGTCGATGCCGTCGACGTCCTTGTCGGTCACCCCGCGCGGGGCGAAGGTGCCGCCGCCGCCGCCGCTGCTGCTGCTGGCTACCCTTCTCGTGGTCTCGGGTACCGCGAGAAGAACATCAGTGATCTCGCAGATCGGATTACTGCTGTCATCCAGAAGCCAGTAGCCACCGGAGAAGGACGTGGGGGACGCTACATCGACCGTCCAGCTCTTCGCTGCCACCGCCGCATTGCCGCGCTTGCCGGGGAACCAGAGGCGCTGATTACGCAGCTGTACATCCGCCAGGGTGTGCGGGGCGTCGCTATTCACAAACTTCAGCAACTTCATGATGTTCTACTGTGGGGTTTGCGGACGTGTATGCGAGCCGAATACGCAGTCCGTCGACTCTCCTTTGTTTGCGGGAGTGTAGCTGGCAGAGGCGCGTGCGAGTGACGGAGGCGAAGGAGTATATGGATGGAGAGCCGGCGGCCCGGTGCTAACACAGAGAGAGAGTGCGTGTGTGTGTGTGTGTGGAGAGGGGAGATAGAGAGAGAGAGAGAGACAGGTTCGCTGAGGTGCGTGGGATGTTGCTGCAACGTAGTGCACAGCCAATGGGGAGGGAGGGGAAAGGCGCACGGGGTTTTTCATCTACGAAGGCGGTCGCCCCCGCATTCGGCATGGGCGATACACACGTAGAGCACGACGACGAGGAGGAGGAGGAGGTCGTGAAGACCAAGACGAGTCTGAAACACCCAATACCCCAGCCACGTGCTTGAGTGTGAGGCGAACGCGCGCCTGTCGATGGCGCATTGTATGCCCGCCGGAGTACGGGTGCACCGGCGCAGCCCAAACATGGAAAAGAAGGGAGACTCAGCACGCCCCTTAGTTGGTGCACCTCAGCAGCAGCTTTCCCGTCGTCTTGCGGGACTGCAGGTTCGTCAGGGCCAGCCCCGCCTCCCGCAGCGGGTACTCGTTCCCGATCGTCAGCTGCACCTGCTTTGACGCCACCCACCCTAGCACATCCGACGTCCGGCGCTGCATCTCCTCGGGAGAGGATATGAAGTCGACCAGTGTCGGCCGCTGCAGGTACACGCTGCCCGCGCGCGACAGCTCCAGCGGAGAGATCGGCGGCACGGCGCCGCTCGCGTTGCCAAACGAGATCATGTAGCCGCGTGGCCGAAGCACCGACAGACTGCAGGCAAAGGTTGCCTGGCCTACACCGTCGTACACCGCATCCACACCCTTCGGCGCCGCCGCGCACCAGCGGCGGCCAGTCCGGCGTCGCCACGTAGTCGATCACCACGTCTGCGCGGCCCACCGACGTCGCCAGCATTGCCTTCTCCGCGCCGCCGCAGATGCCGATCACGCGCGCACCGCGCAGCTTCGCCATCTGGCATACCAGCAGCCCCGTTCCTCCAGCGGCGGCGTGCACTACCACCGTGGAGCCTGGGCCGCACGGGTAGCTGGAGTCCACAAGGTAGTGTGCCGTCAGACCCTGGCACAGCACCGCCGCCGCCTGCGCATCCGTTACACCATCCGGCACCTCGAGCAGCGCAGAGGCTTGCACCACAGTGAAGGCAGCGTAAGCTGCCGCTGCAGCCGACACCACCAAAGTAGGCGACGCGCTTTCCAAGCATTTTCCCCGACACACCGGGGCCTACCATGACGACCGCACCCGCGCCCTCCTCGCCCAAGACGTACGGCATCGTCGGCTTCTTGTAAAGCCCGGAAAGGAAGTAGGTGTCAATGAAGTTCACGCCAGCGTAGGTGTTGCGAATCAGCACCTGGACCCTCCTCGAGCTGCGTTACGTCGGGGGTGTGCGAGGACGGACGGACCGCGAGTACCTCAGGCCCACCATGCGCTGTGGCAATCACCTCCATTGGCTGTGTGTGTGTGTGTGGTTGTGAGTGGGTGGGTGGGGTGAGTGCGTCGGGAAGGGCTTGCGCGCGCTTGTAGTTGCTGCAGAGGAGGAGGAGGAGGAGGAGGAGGAGAGTGTACCAGGGGGAGATGTCGAAGAGAGAGAGAGAAGGGGGAGTTCGCAATGAGAAGGCCTCAAACAGTGTGTGTGTGTCTGTGAGCGAGAGAGACGGAGATGGCGATAGGAGGCGGGGGAACGGGTGAGACACATTGAGCGAGACGAGGCCGATGCGTAGCTTCGAGGCCACCGCATGCTGAAGAGAAACCTCTGCTGCTGACATCATCGGCACCGCCGTTTCGCTCGTCCACCACTTCCCCGCGCCTGTCTTCCTGCCATCCCCGCGTTTCCGTTGCCCACGTAGGGCCGCACACGCTCCGCCTTCTACGTCAACGGTGTGATTTGCTTCAGACGACTTCAGACGCGGAAGAGAGGGGGATTCAGCAACCAACGGTGGGATAGCGACAAGGGCGAGCACGCGGAGTGAGGGATCCCATCGATGATGGCTTTCTTGGCCACTGTAGTTCGTTCTGGTTTCCACCATTTCACCTCGTCGCCTGCCGTCCGAAAGAAACGCACAGCACAACACGTCACAGCAAAGCGGATAAGCACACACTCCATGAAGGAGAGAGGCGGCGCGGACGCACGCGCGCCGCGATATCGCGGCGCGCACAGACAAGCGCAGGCATTGTGAATAGCACCAAAGACAAGGAGTGGCCGTGCAGCAACCACTACTGCCGCCTCAGCGACAGCTTGCGAGAGAGAGAGAGAGCGAGAGAGAGGGAGAGAGGAAAGGGGGATAGGGGAGGGAGAGGGGTAGGTAAGATGGTTTCATCAGAGAAGGGGAATACCGGGATAAGGGAGGTGTGATGTGTGTGTGTGTGTGTGTGTGTGTGGTTAGGCGTAACGAGTGAGGGAGGAGGAGGAGGAGGCAAATTGAAGCAGCAAACAGGAAGCACACGTCTCGGACACACCACGCGGAGGTGTCGGCACTCTCCTACTACACACACTCACACACACTCACACTCGCACTCGCACGTGCGTACCCACAGAAGGGGAGGGAGAGGAGGGATGTGTGTGGGGGGGTGGCAGTGAAGCGGCAGAGAGAGAGAGAGAATGTGTGCGTGTGCGGATGTGTGGAGGTGTGTGATAGAGAAAGGGAAGAGAAGCAAAACCGAGAGAGAGGCGCGATGAATGGCTGCGACAAGGGCGAGACAACAGCAACGATGGAGGCGAAACCCATTATGTTTTGCCCTGTACATCGCGCTCTCAGAAACTTCGAAGGAGACTAAACATGTGAGCAGCAGGAAGAGGAAAATACAAGATCAGCAAAGACAAGAGTGGATCGCACCGAGGCTGTACGTCTGGAGTGCACCTTAACGTGTATACCTACACACACACACACACACACACAGCGCTTCTCCTATACGTGGCCTTTCTCTCTGGTTCTCTCGCTCACCGAGGATACATGATGAGGTTTTCCCGCTGCGTGTGTTCCCCTCTCTCCCGCTTAGGCAGCCATGATGGCGCCCGCAGCACGACGCGGCGATACCAAAGTGGTGGGGTTTCTCGCAGCGTCCCAGTCGCTGCTGTTCTGCGTCGTTGCCGTTTCTTCTTCGGGCGCCGGCAGCGTCAGTAGCCACGCTTCCGCCCACTCGCCCGCCGCCGTCGCACACGGCAGGGGGGCGTACACCATGACCCACAAGAATGCATACTGGATAAAGAGCTCAATCACCTTCAGCTGCGGTGCCAGCTGACGCGCACGCTCATAGGCATCGCAGCACACTTGCCACTCCGCCTTTAAGTGTTGATATTCATCCGTACTCGCCACATACATTTGGTGGGGTGGGGAGGGTGTGCTCGGTGCTGCGGCTGCTGCCGCTGCTCCCACGGAGGGTGATGAGCCCACCACGGACTTGTCCACTGACTTAGTTTCATCAGCGGCTCGTTCGCCAGAAGGACGCCGGAGGCGGTGCATGGCAAGTCGGCAGAGAAGCCCGTTGGGAACCAGAAGCCACAGAATGACGCTGCACAGGGCAGGGACCGTGTGCGCAGACGAGGAAGAGGGCCTCAGCGTGCCAACCCCTCCTGAGTTGTCGGCACCGGCAGTATCGCTGCTACCGCCGACGGGCGTGGTGGTGACGGTAGTGACGTCCACGCTGGGCCCCAATTCGGAGCCGCTCGGGCATGACGACGACAACGACGACGACGCTGCCGCTGCCGCCCCTGTTGAGTCCTCCGCGCCGCAGAAGATAACCACGCGCGGTGAGATGGGCGCGGTGGATCGGGCGTATGACGGCAGCGCAGAGGCACCTCCATAGCTCGCGTCCACACGCCGCCTTATCCACCCCAGTGCCATCACATCGAGACACAGAAGGTTCACTGGGACGAGAAGCGTGATGACGAGCGAGAGCCAGTGCACAGTCGTCATGGTGGGCAGCACCACAGCCAAGCGACACAGCAGGTCGCCAGCAGCCTTGCGGCGCGACGCGATGGACCAGGAACGCGGTACGGTGACTGTCGATGCTTTGATAGACGTCGGTGAGGCTGGCCGTCTGCAATGCGCACCGCCGTAGGGGTCTGGCGCTGCAGTGGTTGCTGGCAAACGCTGCAAGCTGATGGGTGCATTGTTGCCGCATTGTTCAACTGACCTGTGCATGTGGAAAAGATTCGCACCAGGCACTGCGGACGGAGGTGGTGGTGCGGCAGCACTGTCCACCACGAGAGCGTGGCGGCAGCTGAGGTCCCTCGTCGCTGCATCGTCGTCGTTATCGTCATCCTCCAGCAGCAGGCCTGTGTTATAGAAGCCGTCGAGGTCCCGCGCACTGCGATAGGAGGTGACAGTCGACAGAGGCTGCGGGGGCCGTGAGGCTGTGGCTGCTGCCGATGCGCCGTGCGTGAGTTGCCCGCGCTGCGCGGTCGGGGAGACTTCGAGGTCGGCCCGGTCCTTCTCCACCTTTCCATCGTCCGCGCAGCCGTCGTCGTCGGACGAGTCGTGCGTGCGGCGCGTGGTGGGGGAGGCGGTCAATGTTGCGGCACTGTGGACACGGGTGGAGGAGACGGAGTCCGGCGGGCACGTCGCCTGTCGCTGGGTCACTGACGCCGGCTCTCCGCCACGGGATGCTAAAACATTGGCGGCGGTTGTCGTGGCCGCCGCTTCTGCCCATGACACAGTCCTTGTGTCGCGCGGGGTTACTACCGTGGGTGCGAATTCGCCTTCCAGATTGTCCAGGGTATGCGTGCCCTTGACATCACCGCGCGTGGCGGTGGCAGGTGGGCGGCAGCAGCTGGTCGGGTCCTTGATGAAGAGGTGGACTCTACCACCGTCATCGTTCTGCGCGGCAGCAGAGCAACAGTGATGATGATGATGATGGGCGCCGCGTGCCGCTGGGACAGTCGTTGCAACTTCGCCTATCACGCCGTAGTCTCGGTAGCCGTACGCGGCCGACGTACGCGGATTTGAGTGGGCAGGAGATGGCGCAAGACGATCACGCGAGCCGGGAGACGCGCCGTGCACGTCGAGCCGGCACAGCAGCTGTGCATTCGGTTCGGTGACCAGGTCGTCGAGTGTGTCGAAGTCGCTACTGGCGCTGGCGCTGTCACCGTGTCTCTTCCGGGCCTCGCTGCTCTCTAGGTTGCAAGAGAGGCTCTCGAAGTCGCTTGACATGGTCGGGGTAAAGGGAAGGAATCGGGAGGGGCTTAGCAGCGACAAGTTCAAAGGCTTGCGTGTCAACCTGCAGTGTGTGTGTGTGTGTGCGTGTGTGTGCGTGAGAGAGAGGGGGTGAGGTGGGGTGGGGTGGGGTGGGAGGATACCGGGTGGTTGCAGCAAGAGAGAAGGGCAGGGAGGGAGGGAGGGAGGGAGGAGGAGAGAGAGAGAACGCGTAACCACCTGAGAAGAAACGAAGCAAGCAGATGAGGGGGAGAGGGGGGGGGCAAGAGAAGGGCAGGGAGGGAGAGGTTTGTGGGTTCGAGGCACATCCACACGCACACAGCGTACACACAGCCCCTGCTCTTTCACAAGCGACAAAGCCACACAAGCACGGCGATCAAGTGTGAGATGGAGTGAGGCGTCGAGGGGTGGGGGTGGGGGTGGGGAGAGGCGAAAGAGGAAGAGAACGAGCACACGTGCTGCCAGCCCAATGCGGATGCTCCCGATGAGCGTGCGTGCGTGCGTGTCGTATGATGAGGAAAACAGACCGCAGGTGGCGTCAGGAGCGAGCGCAGATGTTGTGCGGCGCAAGTCTCAGAGGTGAGGGAGGGGAGAAAGTTTGGAGTGATGCGTTTCGGTGAAGGAAAGGGGGAGAACTTCTTCTTGACTACATCCGCCTGACAGGCAAGAGCGGCAGTGACACACACGCACAGAGGCCGAGAGGCCGATATGCTCTTTCCTCATGATCGTCGGCACTGCATCTGAGCGAAGACTGGGTTCTTCTTCTCTCTGGATGATGGAGAGAGATGCGGAGGCCATATCTGGCGGAGAGACGGTCCCTAAGGCAGTTTCCACTTCGTTGCTTCCGCAGAAAACGCACGACTCCATCGCTGCCCTCTTCACTTCCTCCTCCTCTTCCCCCTCCTCGTTCACCACTCGCCTCTTCAACGAATGCAAACGGCTGTCGAAAAGTAAAGTGGGGTGGGGTGGGGTCTGAGGGATTTTGGGGGGTGGGTGGGGGATAGCGGAGGAGGAAAGAGGTGCAGGCCTTGCTGGGGTTTTGTCTCAACAGTAGAACGGCGAGGAGGTTCGGAAGAAGAGAAGGATGAAGCCAAGGAGGTACACAGCCTGCAGTTCGCGGAAGGCGATCAGCATGTAGTAATCCTCCGGCTCGTAGAAGGTAAATGCAAAAACAAGCAGCAGAATGGCCCACACAAGCAGCATCAGGAAGGGCACCCGCATACCACGGTAACGCAGGTACACCTCCATGGCTGACAGGGACACGCCAGGGTAGTCAAGGCGCGGCGGCGGCCGGAGAGCAATCGGGGTCGACAACAGCGTTGTGGTGCCGGTGGTGGCCACATTGAACGGGCCGCTGCGCTGACCAGATGACGTGGACGAGGAGCGATGGTGAAGACTTGACCTACCCGAAGCCTCGCCACCGATGGTGTCACCAGTCTCGGCCATTCCCCGTCCTTGACGACCCCTGCGCTGTCCGTGCTGCAGCTGCTGCTCACGCAGCTTGCGTTGCCGCTGCATAGCCGCTGCATCGGCTGGTACCACCGTCTTCGACAGCCACATCGACAGGAAGAGCATGCGGAGAACGTTGTGGATGCGGCAGACTAGCTCGACAGTAGCGCGGATGTACGCGATCGCGTTGCACTGATTGCCATTGATGAGCCTTGTGTGCTTGTTCACCGTCAGTGCCATGCTCAGACCATCTCTTTCGCACGTGGCACTGAGAGCAACGATGATGAACAGTGCGATCGTGGCGACGCAGACAAGAGCGACGTGATTTGTGGGAAGTGGAGCTGTGAAGGCCAGTCCCCACCCCATTGCCACCAGCATCTCTGTCGGGGTCAGCAGCGAGTCCGTCGCGACACCGAGTACGGTACACACGAGGGGCAGGCAGTGGCTTAGAGAGGGGGCGTCCAGTTCCACGCCAGCAAGCATGACAAACTTCACCGCGGAAAGGGCGCTCAGCAGGCACTTGAGCACGATAAGGATGAGGACGAGCCACTGGATCGGCGCATACATGACGAGCATGTGACTCTCTGCCCACCACACCCACAGCGGCTCCATGACGTGCCGCCGAACGACGTTGGCCATCTGAGCTGCCTTGACACACCACCGACGCGGTGAAACGGCGGCACTGGCGGCGCCCTGTGCCTTGGAACGCGCTGAGGAGATGCACTGACGATGTTCATCACCGTCTTTCCGCCGCGCCCGCGGCTCTCGCTCACGACGACGGCCGCGGTGGCGCCGCTGCGCCCCCCGTCGAAGCCCATCATCGTAGGTGTCGCCTGCCGGTGTATTCCACTCGGCATCTGACGCATCCATGCTCGAGTAGGACAAGCCATGACGGCACTGACGGGTTCGCTCTCGCTGCTGCTTTTCTTTCTCTCTCCCAACGCTTAGCTGTTTTCTCCGACGACGTCGTCGACGGGCGGCACAACGGGCGTCGTCCTCACTCGTACTGTCACTGGTGCTGCTGGTGCAATCAGAGTTGTTGCTGGTGGAGGAGGAGAGTGTGGAGGAGGATGGGGTGACGTGGCGGCTGCGTCGACGGTTCTGCACCTGACCACGCCTGCTCGCCCCTCCTCTCGCCTCTGCCTCTCTTTGCGCTTCGCTACTGCCACAGTTGATGTCCTGAGCGACATCTCCGTCTGAGGACGACACGCAGGACGTGTTCGAATCCACCGAGTGCAAGGACGAGGAGCTTGGCCCAGAGTTGTCCGCTTCGTTGCCGCCATTGTGCCTTTCCACAACCACCGGGCCGTGCTGCTGCAGAGTGTCGCCGCGGAGCTGATGTCCACTTCTTTTGCCCGTCTTTCCATGAAGAGGTTCGTTCTCAGCGCCGTTCGCGGGGCCTCCGGTCGTGTTGCGCTGCGTCGACGTGCGTGTTTGGGCCGCCGTCAAGCCCGACGTCGACGACGACAACGACGGGCTTGACGGCGCCTTCCGCTTGTCCACTTGCGCCGCGGTGGTTGCACGCCTCTTTGCTTGGCCTTTACTGTCGCTCATTGCATGCAGCTCTTCGTCTCCGTTGTCGTCTTGGCGGTGGCCGTCTGGGCTGCCCGTGCGTGCCACGGCGGAGCGCCTCGGCCGCTCGCGCGTGTCACGGCTTCTGGCCTTGTCAGCACTGCGCTGGTCAGACTCAGTGCGCGACTGCTTCTTTTCGTCTGCTGCTGTTGCCTGACCAGGGCCGTCGCAGGTGCTCTGGACACCCCTGCCAGCACCGCTGCCCCGACGCTGCCGCCATTGCTTGCTGCACGGCACAATCATTATCAGGAACACGACGAGCAGGAGGGCGTAGCACACCAGGAAGAAGAAGTAAATGATGAAGGTGGCGTAGTGCTGGCCGCTACCGGGGTAGTTGCCAGGGTTCACGAAGTTCACCGCCACTGAGAATGAGAGCGGCACACCAGAGCACTGCGCGACTACCGCGATTACGCGGGCGGCAGGATAGTTGTGGGTGATCGTCACCGAAGGCGGCAGGCCGTCTGTGACACTGCCGAGACCCCAAGAGGATGCCCGCGCAAGCAACGAGTTTAGGGAGATGGTGTAGAGCGCCGGGGCTGCGCAGACCTTCTCCGGGTCCGCCAGCAGGTTAAAGGACTGCCCAGCGATCGAGGCATCGGTCGGCACACCGGTGCTGGCACCGCCACTCCTGGTCCTGGGATCACTGGAGAATACTGCCGAGTACGTGGCCGATGCTGGTGCGGTGGTGGTCATGATGCGTCCCTTCGTGAGAGTCGCTGGCAGCGGTGTGCCCGTGAACTGGTACCACACATCGAAGCTGAAGACCTTAACGACGACGGCGCTGCTGAGTTGCATGTAGCTCATCGTGAGGAGTTCGTCTAGGTCGCTAGACGGTAAGATATTTTTCGGGGAGGGCATGCTTGCGGCACAGGACGGGTAGACGGGTCCAGTCGAAGAGGCCGTGAGTGGGTCCTCAGCTGCCTCCCCATCTGTCAGTTGCGTGCTGGCTTCTGCCAAGGCTGCGTCGTCCTTCCGAAACGTAGGGCGTGACTTTTCCCTTGCCCGAGGACGTAGGCGACGATTTCCTGGCGGACTCTGCATGGAGTCCTGCTGCTGCTGTTGCTGCTGCTGTTGGTTAGAAAGATCGACCATCATCGACATCAGCGCCGGGGCGTTGTAGGTGCAATGCAGCCACGGCTGGTTCCAGAAGAAAAACACCGTTGGCAGAGTGACGCCGGGGTCTACCTCATCGCCGTCGCCATCGCCCTCAGTGCCGCTGTTTCGGGTGCTCGCGGAGGAGGAGGAGGTGGTGGAGAGGCTGCCACGGTCCCCTGGGTGGCCATTGAGGGCGCCATCACCGCCCGTGGCGGACACGCTCAACGTGTATGTATCTGCATATCGTTGGAAGGCGTTGTAGGGATAGGCCGGTGGCACATCTGTGTCGATGCTGATTCGGATGGTGCACCCCTGCAGCATGAAGAAGAAGGCGTCTGTATTCAACACCTCGTAGTAGTAGGCGAGCGCGTTGCGCGGGCCCCAAAGCACGTTGGCGAGGTCGTCGGGCACTGCATAGACGGCTCTCTCTGCAGACGGCACCGTCACCGTCGCTGCCGCTCTGTCGCGTCTCTCGCGGGGACTCGTGAGGTTCTCTTTGCCGCCTCCAACGCGAGCGTGACTCGCCGCATCGGTATCCACTTTGCCCCCGAAGGCCTTTGTTGTTTCTGCAAAGCTGGGCGGCTCGGCGGCCAGGAGCGACCACATCGGGTGGTATGGACAAGCAGAGACATTGATGATCGCCACGGAGGCCGTCGAAGCCGTCGGTGTCATCGATCCCTCTTTGGCGAGGCTGCCACGTGCATTGGCCGACTGCGTCTGCAAAGGTGTTGGCGACGACGGCGTTGTCATCCAGCCAACCACACAGTTGTTATCGACGAAGTCGCTCGTCTGGAAGGCCAACGTGAGGTTATACTGCACAGCACGCACCGAGGTAAATGGTACGTAGAAGCTGGCATTGACGGCAGGAGAAGGTGCACGTACTGGGGTGAGCCGTGGCGATGCTGGTGGCGTGGAGTTGTACAGCAGGAGCAGCAGCAGGAGATACAGCACCCACACAGTCGCGCGCTTCGTGAGTCGTTGCGCGCGACGGCGGCGATGAGTCCACCTCGCACTGCAAGAGCCACCTCGACAGACACCATCGGCACGCAGGTGTGTGCTGTGGTGCTCCGCGCGAGCAGCACAGACGGGATATGAAGCGGGGAGCACTGCGCCGTTGGATAGAGACGCGGCTATCGCCTTATCCATGAGATCACTGTCCGAGCGACGCTTGGAAGGTTCCACAGGGACTGTCCAGGAAGGGCGCGGCACTGTATTGCAGGTGGTGGGTGTTGCCTCGGCAGCAATGGTTGCCATCGCTCTTTCCTTCATCTCCGTGTCAGGGTGCAGAGGGCGAAGAGGGAGTGTGAGTGAGTGAGTGAGTGAGTGTGTATGCGTGTGGTAAGGCGGAGGTTAGTTTGTGGCGCCAGGCGGTGACGGAGGATGTGGGACTCGCGAAGATGCGCTGTGGCCTCTGCCTCTTCCGCCCTCCTCCAGTGCGGAGAGGGGTGGCCACTCGATGCGTGCTACGCTACCGTTGCTTGCTGTTGGGGGGGGGCGGGCGGGGTCGTATGCGGAGAGATGGCGAAGGCTACACAGGCACGCAGAGACAGAGACACAGAGCTACCTCGCCCTATTGCTCTACACCGTAGACTCTCTGTCTCTCCGAGAAAATACGCTTGCCCTCCAAGGCGCATACGCACGCACACGCACCCCCTGCAGGTGTGCTGCTACAACGGAGGCAGCACAGAGAGAGCGAGACAGAGAAAACATGTGGAGAGGAGAGAGGAAATGAAGGTGACTGACACCCACCAGGCGCCCATGCACGGACTCCGCCGGGAGCGGTGGTGGCAGTAGGAGGCGCATGTCTCATGTGTTGTCGCTGCGAAGCGACGAGGTAAGGGTGGAGGGTGTGGGAGACGTTGGTGGTCGTGGAGAGGAAGAGCCAATCTGCAGAGGGTTGAGCGGGAAGGAGGAGGAGGAAGAGGAGGAGAGACAGGCGTGCGTGTGAGAGCGGTGCTGTGATGTTCACCTTAGCGAGTTCCTCCCCGAGGAGAGAACGCACCCCCCGACGGCAGAGTCCTGCAGTTTTTTCGTTTCTGCTCTTGCACACCGCCGTGGAATCCTCGACCCCGCCACCGCCAACCACATCTCCCTGCCTTCCTCGTCGCACGTGACACACCCCGTCTTGCCGTGGCCCTCTGCCTCCCCCCTCCCTCCCCACCCCGTTGACATGCTTGTGTGGCCGGGGATGTTCTTCCGATGTTTTTCTCGGAAAGACGCGGAAGAGAGACGACATGGCGACACAGGACACCCACGCAGATTACACAGGGAGACGCCAGGGGAAGGGAGCAGCCACAGGTGCCCGCAAACACCGCACACCCGCGTGGAAACATACGACCTCTTTCAGTGGACCAGCCGGCAGCCAGACAGCGCGAAGGAAACAACCACAGAGAAGAGAAGGCGGGCGCAGTCCGTGGGGATCGGAGTAGTGGTGGTGCTGTGTGAGCAGTTGGTCGGTCTGCGTGCCTGTGAGTGTGTGTGTGTGTGTCGTTGCTAGGAGAGAGAACGAGAGAGGGTCTGCATAGGTGTCCCTCCTCTCTACCGAGGTGGCCACCCCCCTCCCGCCCGTATGACTGCACACCGACAGAGACGAGATGTACATGGTGTGCACATCCCCCCCACGGCATCCGGCGGAGGGAGTGGGGGGATGAAGGGGAGGGGAGGGAGGACAATACCAACGGTCCACCATATTCATCATTGTTGCCAGTGAAGTAGTGGCAGTCGTGGGTGGGCGAGGGTGAAAGTAACGGCGCCATGCGTGAACAGCAAGCTGTGTACACGCATGCAGGCAGAGGTTCGGTGTCTTTGCCGAAGCTGTCCTCGCCATCCTTGAGAGCCTTCCTACTGATCTGAGTACTGGTGCGCCGTGCCCTCCAGCCGCTTCATGTCCGCCACCTTGCGGACAGCCTTGTTGAAGTCGTTGTTCTCGACGTAGTCGCGGCCAACGCGAATGGCAAACATACCGGCCTCCGTGCAGACGTTCCGCAGATCAGCCCCGTTGAAGCCCTCCGATAGCTTCACGACGCTCTCAAAGTCGATGTCGCCCTGCTTTGCGATCCTTGCTGAGTGGATTCGGAGGATGTCGAGCCGTCCGGCCTCGTTCGGCAACGGGATCTCGATCTTGCGGTCGAGGCGTCCGGGCCGCATCAGGGCCGCATCGAGCGTGTCGGGCCGGTTCGTTGCCATGATGACCTTCACCTTGCCCAGCGTGTCAAAGCCGTCCATCTGGTTGAGTAGCTCCATCAGCGTACGCTGGATTTCGCGATCAGAGGACGAGCCCTCGATACGCTTGCTGCCGATGGCGTCCACCTCATCAATGAAGATAATGCACGGCTCGTGCTCACGCGCGTAGGCAAACATTTCACGAATGACACGCGCCGACTCGCCAATGTACTTATCGACGATGGAGGAGGCGACGATCTTGAGGAACGCGGCATCCACATTGGCGGCGATGGCCTTCGCCAGCAGCGTCTTGCCAGTGCCTGGCGGGCCATAGAGCAGCACACCCTTCGGCGCGGCAATGCCAACGCGCGCGAACAGCTCCGGGTTGGTCAGGGGCAGCTCAATCACCTCCCGCATCTGCCGCATCTGTGGCTGCAGTCCACCAATGTCCTGGAAGGAGACATCCTTGTCGCTGGACACGTACTGCATGCTGAACACCTGCGGGTCCACCTCGCGCGGCAGCACCTTCACGATCGTGAAGGTCGTAATCTCCAGCGCGACACGAGCACCAAACTTGAGTTTCTCCGGCTTGATGCTCTTGCGGTAGCCAACCAGGTGACGCGCACCGCTGATGCTCTTTACAATGAAGCGCTCCTCGTCAACGCGCTTGAGAACCTCACCCACGTAGTGGCCAATGCTGAGGAGTGCGTTGACCTGATCCTCCACCTTGTCCAGCTCCCGCTGCTGCTGCTTGACGTCATCGTTTACCTTCTTCAAGCGAGCTTGCGTGACGTTGCGCTCCACCGTCTTCTTGATGGCTTCGCTGCGCAGCGCCTCGCGCTCTGGGTCCAAGACGGTGTTGCTCTGCATTCGTATGCTCGCTGGAACGAGAGTGAGAGAGAGAACGAGGTGAGCAGCAGAGCACTGCAGGACGCACGAAGCGAGCGCTGCCTTGCTCACACCCCTCAGGATAAGCACGACTACTGAAGAGAGAAACACTTGACTAGGAGAGGTGCCTCAGTCCTTGAGCAGCACCGCTTGCGGGCGAGTGTATGTGTGAGAGCTGCACGTCGAGCACGCAGAGAGAGAGAGGGAGGGAGGGGGGGGGAGGCTGAGACGAGCGGGGGCGACAGGCAAAGGGGCAGAACAAAGGCGCGGATGAGCGGGTGTGCGCATAGACGCTGGTGATGAGAACGAGCTGTTGCGTGGGGGGTGGTGGTGGTGGTGGTGGTGGTGGTGGTGGAGAGAGTGAGTGCACGGGATCCGCTCTGCGATGCTTTGTTCTCACCAGACACGAGGCGCGCGTGCATGACACCAGCCGGGCAGCCGCGGCATGCGAGCGGAGAGAGGAGGGGTGAGGAAGATGGAGAGAAAGACAATGACGATCGTCATGGCAGCCATTCATCAGCAATGCATGAGGGCAGAAGGAGGGGAGAGAGAGAGAAGGCACCGCGCTCGCCGTATGCCTGTGCAGCAGCACGTACTGGACCACTCGATACCCTCGTCTCTTTCGTCCTTGCCTGACGCTGCAGCAGTGAATTGGGTCATGAAGCTTCAACGTACTCATGGAAAGCAGAGAAAGGAGCGAGAAGGCGGGAGACACGGAGGTGTGGATGGCTGAGGGTCGGTGACGCTTTACACCGCCGCTGTGTTGGCACCAGCCGCCCTCTCTCTCCCTCCCTCGCTACCGCTGCTTCACCCTCACTTCCTCCTCGGACTCAAGGGAGAGGCACGCCGACACACACCGAACGAGTCCGCCACTCACCTTCGCACTCGAAGCAAAGCATTTCTTTCCTGTCGTTCGACTGCATCTCTCTTCTCTTTTGCCATCCGTTGGCTTTATTCGGTCCTTCGCCCGACGCGTGCGCTTACCTCGCTTAGTAACTTCATTAAACGCCCACGCTCAGAGCGCGCGCGCGCACGCGTGTGTGTGTGTGTGTGGGGAGCGACGTGACAGCTGCAGCAGCGTTTACCAACGATGCAACATCAGCAGAACAACAACAACAACAACAACGAGAAAATGACGTGGGCGACAACTCTTTGCCAGCCATCAAGCTGCCCCCCTCTTCAACCACCTACCACCTTCAGACGTACGCGCTGGACTACTACAAACACACCCACCCACCCACCCACACACACTCGACCAACGGTCGCCGGGCCGCCATCAGCACGGCAAGAGGCAAAGCAATCGCATAGGGGATTATCCTGCGGCAATCACACCCCTCTACTTCACCCGCCCGCCCCGTCCCCTCGTCTTTGCCCTCGTCACCCCAGGCGCACATCATCGTCGCCACCCCCTCACCTCACTCTGTCGCGCGCGAAGTCCATCCATCTTGTCCCTACCTCTCCTGTCGGCGTGTCAGTCCTCTATCATCTGCTGAAGAATGATGGTCTCCTCCGCAACGCCAGGCGCGAAGGCAGCCGCCAAGTCTGCCGGCGTGCGTAGCGGCCTATTCGACTCCATTGCGTACACAACCTCCCAGCGAACTTCGTGATGCGCCGCAGTGAGACGCTCATGCAGCTGCAGCAGCTCTGTCCCTGGCGCTTCCAGCATTACCATCGACTCCGCCGCGTCATCAGAGGATGCCGTGCCGCTAGATGTGCAACTGCGATGTTGGTCCAGCTTAGCCAGCTGCGCCACGGCGAACTCCTGCAGCACCGATGCTTGGAGCAGGTGCACACCGTCCACCATAGTGCACATGCAGAACTGCTGCTGAACATGTGCTGCAGTGGCAGCAAGGTCGCGAAGGTTGGCGCGGAGAGCCGACTTGTCCTCAGCTGGTGACGGGGACAAAGCTGGTACCTGCCTCACCGGTGCGCTGGGAAGCGCTTCGGTAGCTGCAGCCGTCACGCGAGCTTCAGGGGCATCATCACTACCGCCACCGTTGTCTCCGTCGTCTTCGTCCATACCGTAGTTCCATTGGCGCTTTACCGACTTCTTCGCCTTGGTTGTGCCTGTCACTGCCATACACTCCTCTTCGGCGTCCTTGTCACCTGCACTGCCGCCTGCGGAGCTGTCGGAGAGTGCTGAGAGAGCCGCTGCCACTGATGCCAACTGTTGCCGCAATCGCACATCTTGAACAGCGCACCACCCTGCCTCTGAACCAACCTGTGGTGTGTTGTCCATGTCACAGCTGGTGTCGCTGCGGTTACGGATCAGCCGCCGAATAGAGCAGATGGGCCCTGCAGCCTCGTCGAGAGCGCGGGCCATGGGGCTACCTGCGAACACGGCGACTACCTGCATGCGTTTGTCCACCTGGATGCCCACGGGGCCAAGCGCGCTCTCTTCTCCGACACCGCCGCGACGGACGGTTGCTGAAAGGCGCAGCAGCGGGAACTGGCGGACGCTCAACGTCACGGACTCTGGGGGCAGGGCTGGCAGAGGGGTGAGGCCGCGCCCCGGCTGCTGCTGCGTCGTCGGCTGGGTGGAGATTTGCAGCGCCTGCCGCAGCTCTGCGTGCGAGCGGACAGCGGTGCGGTTAACGCGCTCCACGTAGTAGAGATGATGAGCACGCCTTGTTGTCGCCCGCGTCGCGGCGGCGGCGGCGGAGGGGAGTAGGCGCAGTGTGTCGGCGATGCGCGTTCCCTGCGACTTCTTGCTGGCGAAGACGTGGAAGCTGAAGTGCTCATTCTCCTGTATGGCTTTCAGCCGCCGCGTGCCCTTCTGCAGGCGCAGCCCCCACTTCTTCATTGTCGCGCTCGTGAGCAGCAGTCGGTTGATGGCAATTGTTGCGACGCTGCGCGAAAGCTGCACGTCCGTGATAGGCCGCACCGGGCAGTGCTCTGTTGCTAAGCCCGACAGAAGGGCTTCGTCCACCACCGCCGCTGCGGCTGGGGACGGAAACGCCGCAGACGGGGGCGTGTTTGTCGACACCGGCGCGTCACTGCAGCTGTTGAGCTCAGCACATGCGGGTTCCAGTCCCTGCTCCGTGGCCAGCGAGTTGCAGAGTCGGTAGCTCGTGGCCTTGCGCTCTAATGTGAGTGTGAGAAAGAGCTGCTCGCTCGAGGTTGAGGTGTTTGCGTGTGCGCCACGATGGTTGCTGCTGTAAAGCTGCGAGGGTTGCCCGACAACGTCTGCCGACGGCAATACCGCATCCAGTGATGCCTGAAAATCTGCCATCGCGCGCGCCGCTTCCACCTTGTGGCGCACCGGCGTGTTGTGGATGCGCACCACGCGGTACGTGTCATTGAGAAGAGACCGCAGCGCTGGATCACTGTCGCTCAGCAATTTAGAGGCTCTCTGGGACTGACGCTCGTTGTTGTTGTTGTCGCTGCTGCTGCTGCTGCTACTGCGGTTGAGGCGAGGGAACGCGTTGCCAGGGGCGATGGAGGCAACAGAGCTATGACCACCTCCCTGCCCCTGCTTGCCGCTTGCGTCCGAGTCACTCATAAACTGGGACATCAGTTTCGCGAAGTTCACGAGCGTCATGTCCGACCCGTCGAGCTGCAGCCCCCACGAGCGATGCGCCTGCACGTCGCGGCGGTGTTTCTTGAGGACAACGGTGACGCGGTGCGGCAGGTCCTGAACCCACTTCCGTGTGTCAGGGCTGACTCCGCTCAAGGCACGTCGCATCGCCGCCTCTGCTTCCTGTCGCTGCTCTGGCGGCATCGAAGAGGTGCTCTGCAGGAGGGCACCTCTCTGGGCAGACGAGGCGGCATTGTTGCACTTTGAAATCACACCCATGCTGCCATTCGCACCAGGCTTCGCGTGCGTCAGTACATCAGCATCACTGCTCTCGGTGGTGATGGTGGTGCCGATTGATACTTCGAAGGTGAGCCACACCTCGCGCGACTTGGTAGCTTCGGTGAGCAGGACCGCAGCCACGTCGCGCTGGGTGGTCACAGGCTTCGCGTTCACCTTCGTCAAGCGCCACTTGCACGCCTTCAGCTCTAACGCCGCGGGGGTCTCAGTGGATGGCGGCAGAGCAGCTGCCGATGCAGCCGGCGGCAGCCGTATGAGCGGTGAGTGTTCCAGCAGCTCAGCAAGCGTGTCCTGCTGCAGTGGGGCCGCGTCTGTGTCCGCATTGACACTGCCATGAAGTGCGGCACGCAGATACCGAAGGATACACAGCGCTGATGACGATGACGGCGGCGTCTGCTCGTCCAATGTGGCGCTCTGGGAGATCCACGAGGAGGGCCAAGGGCACACCTCGGCTTCGTCCGGCATGGCCACTGCTGCTGTGGATGCACTAGTCACAGCGTCACCGGCCTCGCTACACCACACCGCCGCCTCCCGCACCAGTGACGCATCTTCGATATCGACGAGGTGAAGTGCCTTCGTCAAACGCACGCCCCAGCGCTGCTCGTCATGGCGGCGCCTCAGCCGCCAGCGCATGCACACCGTGCGCGCCGTTCGCATAGGCGCCACTGCCAGCGTGGTCGCCGCTGCTGTGGTTGCCATAGACTTCGCAGGCGACATCAGGAGGGTTTCGTCAGTCGCCGCGGCTTCGTTTCTCGCCAAGCCGCGATGCCCGTCCTCCAGCGTCCCAGCCACCCCCGGCAGGACCGCATCTCCTCGCACCGTCCCTCCCAACTGGGCTTCTTCCCCCAGGTGGAGAGTTGCCGCCGCCAGGTCAAGCTGCACGCCACGTCGATGGCGCTTGTACTGGTACTCGGCACACTGCTCCTGTGTGTCGTGGTCCCGATTGTAGCACGTCGAGCAGTACACCGGTGCTGCTAACACCTCTGTCTCTGGATCGAGCTCGCGCCGCATGCGGTGCACTTTGTGCTGCAGCGCGCTGTCCACCTCTGTCTCTATACCGGAGAGCACAAAGTACTCGCGTAGCAGGTTCGACAGGCCGGCAAGGTTGTGCTCCACCACAGCGCGGATATAGACAGAGTACACACGATCGCCCACGTCGGCGGTGTCCGAGTGTGGGGCGGCGTGGACGAGACCACCGTCAGGGTGGCGGTGGGCGTGGCCGAGCACCACGTAGTCCTCTGCCGAGGGGACACTGAAGAACTCTTCTGAGAGAATGCCGGAGGCGAGGCGAGCGCCCAGGGTGGTGTGCTCGAGCACCACACTCGGGGCATCAAATGACCTGCGCGGGTCTGCTGCAGCGCTGCGACACGTGGGGCGTTGCCGTTGCTGCTGTTCGCGTCTTTGATGCTCACTTCCGAGGACGGCTGGCTCTGCAGCCTCTTCACACCGTCGGCGGCCAGCCAGCGGTCGTTGGTGAGCAGCCGTGCCGCATCGAAGTGTAGTCCGTGCATAGGAGGCTTGTCTTCCATGATGGCGAATTCAAATTCCACTGGTCGCACCAGCAGGCGGCGGAAGAGCATCGGTGAGACGTCGGCCCTGATGTCAAGCAGCAGCCGCACCTCGTCAGTGAAGCCCAGAAGCAGCTGCGGCGCGTGCATCGCTCGCAGTAGGGCCAGCATGTTCCGACGCGTCATGATCGGATGCCCGGTGGACTCATTGGCGAAGAGGTGCTCTGGGTAGCGGCCGCGGAGGAACGGTATGAAGACGTCCTCCATGCACGCCGCCTGTGCCTCCGCAGACGTTGTCACGACCATCACGTGCTCTGCTTTCACCGTCATGATGCCGCGTCGATGCACGTCATCGCGGTACGCCGGCTTCAGCACGATATCGCCGAGGCAGACCTCCCGCCCCGCTTTGCGGATGCGCTGACTCGCCATGGTGTTCCAGACAAGCCCGCGTAGCGCGTTGATCCAGCGGCGTCGCCACACGTACGGCGTGCGCACCACCGTTTCCTGCCAGTCGCCGTTGCACTGCATGAAGGCCTTCAGCACCTGCCGAACAGTCAAATCCGTGCTGACGTGGTGTGCGTGCTGCGCTGTTGCGACGTTGGGTCGCTTCAAGAAGCGGGTCAGCGGCACTGGCGCCTTCTGGCGCTGCAGCGCGTTCAGCAGGGCGGAGCGGAAGAAGCCGTGTAGCACGTCCGTCGCTGCACGCGCCAAAGACGCCTCGCGGTTGGCGCAGAAGCAAATGGCGCCCACCGCCTGCACGGCGCGCAGGCGGTGCTCAATCTGTTGCCGAGTCGAGAGGCCGGCGCCACTCGCGGTGCTGCGCGCGCTACCCACCCGCCGTATCAGTACCTCGACGTGGTAGAGAGGCTGCCAGCGTGCGAGCTCGAAAAACAAACGTGCCGACGAGGACGATGACGTGTTCCCGCCGGTCGACCTGTCGGAGGAGCCGCACACGTCCTCGTTCACTTCTCGAATGTCGCTCACGCGCATCACAAAGCCCGGGTGCCGAAGGGTGTTGAGGAGTAGAAGGTGCTCCCGCCGCACGCGGTTCTCGGCGACAGCGCACAGCACCGTGCTGCAGGACATCTTGCTCGCTGCTGTATGCATCAGGAAGGCGCGTTGAGGAATGCCGAAGAGACCAGCCAGGTGTCCGAGGGCATTCTGCGAGGAAATGTTCTCGAGGTACAGGTGAAACACGAAGGAAGGCGAGGTGGGGTCGGGGCGAGAGCTGGTCGCGCACGGGCTTGCGCGGTTGCCGGGGAGCGACGCGGTAAGGGCAATCACCGGAGGCGGCGCGGTGTCCAGGTAGCGAACCACGTCTGCTAAGGTAAGATGAGAACTGCGGACGCGACTGCTTGTGTCCGCTGCGATGGACGACGACGTTGATGGCGGCTCAAGCGTTGCGGAGGCGTCACCCCCCTTGGCGTAGTTCTCTCCGTCTACACCTGTCCCTGTCGTCTGATGCTCGGCATCGATCAGCGCGCGGCGCAGCGACGGCACAAGGTTGGCCTCGGTCTGCTGGCGCAGATAAAGGACGAACCGCAGCAGCAGTGCGCAGTCCTGCGACGAGAGCGGGTGAAGCTGCACGACCCCCGACGTGGGCGTAAACCAGGGCCGCTCCGTGCCAAAGTTGAGCGGCAGCGAGAGACCGTCCTCATCCGTGTCGTTGATGCCCTCACTGTTGTTACCCGGTGTCGGTGTATCGCTAGCATCCACAGCTTCACCCATGCATACCACAGCCGCAGCATCGTGCTTTTCACGACCACCGTCGCCGTTGGCAGCCACGCACTGTTCCCCACCAGCAGTCGAGCTGGCAGGCTCTGAAGCGGCGGCGACCGCCGCAATAGGAGCAGGAGCAGTAGCATCGGAGGTTGCCGGTGCTGCTTCAGCAGCCTCTGCATCAAACACCGCAAAGCTCGTTTCACCCAAGTCCTCGTCCAGGCTCAGCTCCACACACGTCTCGCCGTTGATGACGATCATGGCAGGGTCATTGGGTGTGGCTGCCAAGTCTGCTGAGGGGTGGCTAGAACTAGCGTTCTTCATCGATGGCGTGGCTATCCTCGTGCTGTCGTGTCGCCTCCGAGCAAAGTATGTGCTGCGGTCCAGCTCCTGCACCACGGCATCGCCGTAGTGCACCTCATGCAGCGCCGGCAGACGGGGCAACTCCGGCAGCAGCCGCTCTGTCATGCCCACGTCAAACTCGGCTTCGGACAGACTCGGCTTGCTGCGGCGCCGGTCGATCTGTTCCAGCTGCACGTGCGTTAGCCCATCCCTGCCGCGTGTGCTCACAGCTGTTTGGTGGAGGGCCTTGGCGTGCAGCGCTGCGCGCGGGTCAACGACCGTTTCGGGTGTTCTGGTGGTGGTGCTTGTAGTAGACCGCAGTGACGAGGCGAACATGGGGGCGGGGGTCCGCGCAGATGGAGTTGAGCTTGTAGGCGTAGGGCGCGTCGCAGTGATGCCGAGGAGGTGCTCCACCTCATCCACATCCATCGCCGCCGCCGCCGCCGTCTTTACGGCAGAGGTTGCCGCTTCTACATTCTCGTTCGCATGGATTTGGTAATTCTCAGCGGCTGAAGGCGAAGCATGTGGATGAGGTTCTCTGCGCTGCCGAGACGTTGTCGACTTGGCGTCTCTACACGGTCGGCGTGCCACCGAGGACGAGGGAGAGGAGGCCCATCGAACCACAGTCGGTGCCAAGGTTCCGTGCTGGAGAAGGCCTCGAGATGGCAACATCAGTGCCAGAAGGTTTTGCGCGCCGGACGCGATCGATTTCACGCAGCTGTCGTCGTGAGCAGGCTGGCTTGTAGAGCGTGTGTCTCTATCCTCTATGTGCGTACCGTCTTCATGCGTGCCCAATGCCTGCGTGTAGAGGCGCCAAAGAGCACACACGCACCGACAAGAGTAGATGCGAAGGCAGAGCAGATAGTGGTCGACAGTGACGGTGAATCTGTGCTTCTCTGCAGAGATTCTGCGTGGCCGCTTTGTGTTGGGGGCTTTCGATCTCTCACTCGCTCTATGTGCGTCGCCTGATGAGTTGTTAGGTACGACCACACGTACCCGTCGCTGAGTGGGCCTGTGACTCACGTGCGGTGCGTGAGTAGGATACGGGGAAAGAGCGGGGAAGTGAAAGAGAGAGAGAGGGAGAGATAATCCACAGAGGTGCGGTGCTTCTCTTCTCGCTGCCCGTCAGTGCGTGTCCAGTCCCTCACCCCTCCTTGACTTTACCCTCGCTTGACGGATTGCGTAGTCGTGTGCTCGCTTTCCTTATATATTTCCGCCGTTGCTGAGCCACGAAGAGTGCATAGCACAGCCGAAGCCTCAGCAGTTGCAGACGTACCGTACGCCCACACGCTTACACACACGACTGCCGGTCACTGTATGGGGTGGTGACTGCCTGTATGTGTAGGCGTCAGCGCCGTATCGGTCTCACGCGCGTTCCGCTGCTTCGACTCTGACTTCATATTCGCAACGCGAGCACACACAGAGAGGAGGGGAAGAGAGGGACATGACATGCGTATACCTGAAGGATGAGTACACACACCCACACACGCGCGCGAGGCTTTCGTTCCTGCGCCTTCCCCCCCCCTTCCCTGAAGGAGAGTCCGCGAGGAAGTGAGGCTGGCAAAGTGGGTGAGGTGCTGCCATTCCGCAAGCACAGGTATCGAGGCACATACGTGTTGCTCAAGTCTTCCTGCCTCTGCCTCTCCCTCTGGCCTTCAAGGGGGTGGGCGGGAAGGAGAGGGGAGGGGGCGTATACCCCCCCTCCCCCCACACACACACACACGCACGCGCACGCGCACGCACACACACACGCACACAGAGCACCATGTGCTGATGTGATTGCCTATTCTTCTTGCTTTATTTCGGCTTCTTTAGACAACACAGCCGACGCCGCTTAATGCTCACCCCTGTGTGCTGCGCACTGTTTGCCACGCCGCTGGTCGGCGTCTAACGAGTCCCCCCTCCCCCCCTCTCACCCACACAGGCACGGGCTCAGCTGCTATAATGAACCGACCTCTCAGATGGGTGCCGCCGATGGGGGCGTGTGGAGGGCTGCAACGTCATCACCACCAGCCCTCGAACATATACACGGATAGGCTGAGCAAGTAGAGGGAGGGGAGAGAGAGAGAGAGAGAGAGGGAGGGAAGATGCCTGTGCGCTTGTGGGCGACAGCTGCCATGGCTCTCAGTCCATGTCCTCCGCCTGTAGCGACGGCGTTTTAGCTGCCACCTCGTCAAGTGCATCACCAACTACCTCTACAGCGTTCTGCGTCTGTTCGGAGGAATGTAGTTCATTTTCTCCCCCCTCTGCCTTGACCGCTGCTGCGACGTCACCGTCGCCTTCTCCATCCTTCGCCTCCTCGGCCTCATCGCCGCCAGCTCCGTCCTCTTCCTCATCCTGTGAAGCCGCCTCCGTCGCCTCCTCGTTCGTGTCCTTCAACAGGTCAGGGAAGAGGAAGGACGTCACGACCGTGCGCTCGCCGAACAGTTTGCCGGCGATCCGCTGCTGCGCCTCCGCCGCCTCGTCCACTGTCTCGTACTCCACAAAGACACGACCGTAGCCGCCCCACACGGGGTGGGTTTGCTTGGTCATGTAGCGCCCGAGCTCCGTGCCGAAGTTCTTCTTGGCCTCACTGTAGGCTGCCATGGCTGCCACCTTGGCGGCCTCGTCGTCCTCGTCATAGTCGACACCGGGCTTCGGTGCCTCGGGTAGCTTCGGCCTGGCCTCGCGGCGTGGCACGACAAGCCGCTTCACGCGGCCGTACTTCTCCACTTCCTCCTCGATATCGGCCAGCAGCTGGGAGTAATTGCTGTCGTACACCAGCTCCTCCTCGTCAAAGAGGTTCAGCAGAACGAGCACCGGCGTGGCGAAGACGGTGAGCTGCGAGTTGGCATACAGGGGGCGGAGATGAGGGTAGAGGACGGCAAAGCGACCGAGCATGTCGGGCAGAGTGAACGACATGTCCAGTAGCTCCCGCATAACCTGCAGCGACGCCGCCTCTGGGTCTTCGGGGGCGACCACGAGTGCTGAGCTGCCGCCAGCCCCTGCGTCCCCTCCCGTGACGCCGCCGGTCGCGCCAGCCCCACCGAGCGCTGACGTCTCAGGCAGACGCTCCCGCATCTGCTTCATGACGTACTTGCCCGATACCGGATCGTCGTCCTCAACCGTAACATCGATGTCTTCACGCACCAGCAGTGCCTTCAGCCAGTCGTAGAGTGGCAGGGCAACGACCATGTTGTTGCCCAACACGACGCCGTGCACATCTGCGCGGAAGTCCGTGGCGTCCCGCAGCTCGGCGAACTCGCCGTACGCGTAGCCGTTGCGCAGCTCGAACTTCAGCAGCTTGCCGTAGGACTCGAAGACGGGCTTGATGGACTCCTCTGGCATCGAGGGCGGAAAGCCAACAAGGACTACCTTGGACTCGTCCACCCCTGTCAGCGGATCCGCATCGCGCGGCCGTCGGATCATCAGCGGGTACGTCTGGCCATCCACTGACGAGTTGAAGAGAAACCGGTGTGGGTCGGCGGCACTCTGGCCCACCAGCTCGTCGATCATGTCCGCCAGCCGCAGCTCGATGAAGCTGAAAGACTTGACTCTTCCCGGATTCACGCTGAGGCTCTTCACTTCATCAATGCTTGCGAGATTTGCCGTGGCCGGAACGTGCCGCACCGCCTCCTCCCCTTCTTCCTTGATCAGCCCGGTTCTCTCAGCGAGCTCGCGGATTTGGCGCTCCGTCTGTAGCCGACGGACCTCCGGCAGGAGCACATGGAAATAGTCTTCCAGCTCCTCGCGCGTAGTGCCGAGCGGGAAGCCGGATACGTGTGCGCGACGCTGCTCTCGCGCGCGGCGGTCTGCGTCCGGCCCGATCTTGGGCGCTTCCAACAGAACGAGTGCCCCGCCTTGTCCGTTGCCGAATTGTTGCTGCGGTGCCGAGGGCGAGCCTGCTGCTGCCACGCCGCCATCACCGCTGGCCGGGGCGCCCCCAACGACGAGGTTCATGAGACTCTTTGGCACCACCGGCACGAACTCATCCACCGACGGCAGCACTCGTGTTGTCGTGGGGGCCGAGTTCGGTCCCGCGCTCGTCATGCCACCTAGCTCCTCGTTGCGCTCCCGTGGCGGCAGCGAGGACGAGGACGACACCGACTGCTGCTGCTGCTGCAGGAGAAAGTGAAGTAGCTGATCGGAGCTCATTCCGCCACCGCAGGCATTCGGGTTGCCATTAGGGATCGGGTCGCCGCTGAAGCCAAACGGCATCACGCCAGGGGCGCAGCCGCTCATGAACGGAAGGGCAAAGTTGCCTCCGCCAGCATTACTGTGGAAGCCCTGCTGAGTGTTCATCGCCATCATCATTTCGGGGTAGGGGATGTCCATACCGGCCCCACCCTCGTGGTGCATGTAGGGAAGACACGGCTGCTGCCACGGGGCGCCATAGCCGCCATCACCGCCATCGGTACGTGGGCCGCGCAGCCGGCGGGCGTGGGGGTCGTGCTTGCCGGAGTCATCGTCGCCGCCCTGTTGCCGCGGTGGACGCCGGAACGGATCGCTGCCGTCGTCATCGGCGTCGTCACGGCGGTAGCGCGCCCTGTTGTACCGGCCGCCACCGCCTGTGGCCTCGTTGTCGCCGTAGCGGTCGGCACGCGAGTCACGGTGGCTGCATGCGTCCCGGTCGCCCATGTTTGCTTTCTATTATACCTTCAGTGTGGGAGCAGGTGACTCACTGTGGTCCACCAGATGTGCATGGCGAGAGAGCGGGAGGGAGGGAGGAGAGGGAAGGGGAGGGGAGGGAGCTCAAAGAGGTGCGCATGCTCGGACTTTGTTAGTCGCGCGCGAGGGAGAAGCGCATCTACACGCATCTACACAGACCCACTCATACTCATGCAGAGTTGCACATCGACACACACACACGCAGGCACACACACAGGCACACACACACACACACACGCACGCACAGGCACTGTGCACTCCCAGCTCGCTGGACAGCTCTTCCTCTATCCCCCATCACCATGGCGATGGCGCACATGCGGGCCGCTAAGTGAGCTGCAGCTCATTCGCAAAGGACTGCAGCAGGCACTGCACCGTGCGGATGGGTACCGCGATGCTGCGTTGCTGGTGGACGTGGCGTATGGCGCGCTGCAGAAGGCAACTCGTCATCCACGATGCGTCCATATCCGCAGCGGAGGCTTCCGCAGGTGCTAGTGCGTCCCTGCCGTCAAGCAGAAGTGCTTTCACTGCCGCATCGTCAGCGGCTTCGGCGCCAGCATGCAGCGGTTGTGCCGGGGCACGCGTGCAGCTCAGCGGGTGAAGATCAAGAGTCTTCTCTGTGCGCAGTACTTGCCGGCACTGGTATAGCAGCCAGAGCAGAAACGCTATCAGGATGCCACACGAGCGGTGCATGCCGGCAGAGCAGTGCACGAGCGTCACCTCCGGCATTTCACCCCACCCACCCGCACGGAGCCGATGGTTTGTTTCATCGACTGCCGCCGCAGTGCCGCACATGCATGGCGGTGGCACTTCACCCCATGCGCTGATGAAGGCATCGCTGCGTAGCTGCGCGTCGATGCGAGCGGCTAGAGCTGGTGGCCACGTCAACGAGGGGTGCGGTGACGGTGGTGGTGCCGTGAACACCGTCATCGTTGTGGGAACGCATCCAGCCGCGCCAACTGCTGCTGCTGCTGCTGCTGCTGTGGCGGTCGCAGTCAATCCCCCGGGTGCGGGTGCGGCGGACGGCATCGGCAATGGGCCACCTTGCATAAAGGAGAAAAGCGACGACTGGAAGAAGACGGAGAGGTTAAAGTTGTCTGTGTCCTCAGCGGGAACGACCCACCGCCACAGCAGCTTCCCGCTCAGCGGCAGCATCGTCACATGGAGCGTCATGGAGGATGCGGTGGCGGCCTGGGCTGGGGTTATGCGAGTAGTGCTGGGGTCCGTGCCTTCGGCGTAGGGGTTTGCGGTGCCTGGCATGTGAGCGTACGGGTACCACACCAAGGGCTGCAGCAGCGATCTCGTGCTGAAGAGAAGACTCGGCGACTCCGGTTGCTGGCTCATCGCACGTGTTACTGGGCAAGAGGGCATCGCTGCGGAGGAGGACAAGAGTGGCTGTTGCCGAGGCTGAGTTGTCCTGGCTGACAGCGTCGGCGCACTCTGGCTGTGACGCAACGTCGTCGTCTCTGTCGTGGCGGCAGAGGCGGTGCTATCGCCGGCGGCTTTGTTTCTCAGATAACCGGAGAGAAGGTAGTTCCGGAAGGCGTCGCTTTCCTCTACCATCAGCGCTGCTGCTGCCTCCTGCACCGGTGTGAGCGACGAAGTCGTCGTCGTGCGCATGTCAGATGCAAGAGAGCTCGACGCAGCTGTGATGGTGCCTGTAGAAGCAGCAGCAGGTCTTGCCAGAGTTGTCGCTAGCGCCTGTGCAGTTACAGCTGGGTCAGGCCCAGCATGACGGAGCAGCGGCAGTGTCGGCTGGGCCAAGAATTTCTCTAGATTGTCCAGCAGAAGCTGCTGTGGTGTCGTTACAGATGCCGCCGGTGCCGTGACAGCCGGCCCGTCGCTGTAGCATTGCACTATGCGACTCACCTGCAGTAGCTCCATCAGCAGTGGTTGCCACGCCGCGTCCTTACCACTGATGTACACCTGCGCCGTGCGAAGTGACTCCACGTCGTCGAGCGGCGTCGCCGGCGGGTTCTCATCTGCGCTACAGGGCAAATCACACGTCGCCGCTCTAACAGCCTCCTCGTACGCTGTTGTCACCCGAGCCGCGTTCAGGCACCGTGCGAGAACATCTTGCTGGAACAGGGGATCGGGCGTTCGGCTGGATGCTCTGTCCGTCGCTTCTGGTGTAGTGCCGGTCAAAGTGTCCGCCGACGACAGCAACATGGACAGAGCCGGAGCAGCGGATCGAGGAGGGGAGAAGATTGCCTGCGCTGAGCGCCGCGCTACCTCGCGGTCGTCGCGCATGACGTACGCGGAGATCATGTGCCGGTAGTCTGACATGTAGCGGCGCACAAAACTTAAGGCGCACCGCTCCAGCTTCGACAGCCCCCCTTCCTCAGACACCTCCGCTGCTGCTGCCGCCGATGGCTCACCACGGCTGGGGTGACCATCGTGTCGGCCTTTGAGTCTCATCCACTGCCCTTGAGCTTGCGGGTCCCGTTGGTAGGCCCCTGCAGGACACGTCGCGTTGTGGAGGGAGTCGGCTTGCAGTTCACGTTCCCGCTGTTTCTGCAGCTGTTGCAGGCGCACCTGCGCAATGAAGACGATCAGCGCCGCACGGATGAACTTCTGAAGGAAGAAGATGACGTCCACATCATCGCGTGGCCGTGACGCAGCCGCGTCCGACTCTGCCCCACTCACCAAGTCGCTGCCGACACGGTGGGGATCGTCAGTCGACAACCGATTCGGTGGGCGCCATCCTAATCCTAACCCAGCCGCGTCCGACTCTGCGCCGTCGTTCTCGACCACCTGCTCGACGGCGTTGCCTTCCTGCAGTGCTGCACTTGTCCCAATCGTTATCGGCCCGCCTGCAGCGCTGCTGCCCACCTCAATGCCCTCCTCCTCCTGCTGCTGTGCGTCGGCAATGTCACCGCCTCGCTCCATTGCATCCGTGTCCCCTAATGCAGACACCGGCAGCAGGGCGGCCGCAGCTCTGCTCCTGCCAGAGCCCTGGCTGAGGGTGCGATGATCGGGGTCGAAAAAGTGTGGCGGCAGCGGCGGTGTCCCTCCGCTGTGCAGGGAGGCCACCGGGTAGAACAGCTGTGCAGCCTTCTTGCGCGGGTAGCTGTCGTTGTACAGCGTCAGGTCACCTCTCGCCGCAGAAGATGTGAAGGTAGAGCTGCCGCCGGCAGGCGGGTCTACCGCTGCGTTGGACACAGGCGCCGCTTCTCCCGCTGCCTCCACGCAAGTCGGTGCAACGGCGGTCGCGTCGATCGTCGCCCTTAAATGGGCGTCCTTACGCCTGTGAAAGAGTTCCGCAGCAGCTGAGGTGGCGCCGGCGCGACGAGCGGCGCTGCTGCGGAACGTGTCGCTGGGATACGCCGCCCGAGAGCGACGACGTGACGTGCGCCGCTGCCGACTCAGGTACAGTGTTGGAGGCTGTATTTCCTTGTTGAGCCACCACTGTTGCCGCATAAGCACCGCTGCCGAGGCCGCCGCCGTGGTCGTCGCACGACTGCTGCTGACCTTGCCTCTCACCTGACCAGAGGACCCGGCCATACAGCCAGCCAAATTCGCCGTCGTTGACGCATTCTGGCTTTCTGCTTGTCCCAGCTTGGTGTCTTGCAGCGTACAGCTGAGTAGTTTCGTCGCCGAATGACTCGCCGGGAGTTGTTGTTGCTGCGGCTGCTGCGGCAGTGAAGGTGATGACGGCGCAGCGACCCTGCCAAAGTAGTACGCCTCCTCCCAGGCATCCCTCTCCTCCGCAGCTGAGAGCTCTGGTGGCCACTCAGGCACTACCGCTGGTGGCCGTCGCAGTGGATGCTGTTGCAAGAGCGTCACGGCTGCCGTTGCTGTTGTTGTTGTTGTGGTTGTGCAATTGTTCATGGTTGTCGTTGCGGTAATCTTGCTCGCCTCCGTTGTCGCTGTGGTCAAGCCGAGCCCGCCTCCGCTGCTGCTGCTGCAGGTGAGGTACGTGCGCTGTGGTTGACGAAGCGCCGCTGCCCAGGAGATGCTAGGAGTGCTGGGGATGGCGTTGGTGACGGTCCTCCGGCACCTATCGCAGTTACCGTGTGGGCGCCGCCTCCACGACTTGTACCGAGTGAGGAGCGCGACAGCACAGGCGCATGCTGTGCGGCCGTCGTTGCAGCAGTCGACGACGTCATGTATGAGGACGAGATGGGAGCGGAGGGGGAGGTCATGCTAGATAGCGACGTGACGCTGCTGTTGTGCATCGATGCAGCTGAGCTTGGCGGCTTATTCTCGTTCCCGCTAACACCGACCTCTGATACGGCAGAAGTTGCTGCGGTGGTATTGCTGCCTACACCAGGTCTCACACGACGAGCTATTCGCGCTCTCATCAGCTGTTGGTCGTGCCGCGCCGCCTCGTAGCGTGCCAGTAGCTCCAGTCCCCACGGCTGATAGTACAGGGCGGACAGCGGCCGCTCCCGCACCCACTGTGGAAGCTCCACAGGCGTCGCAGACCCGGCTGAAGATACCGGTGTACTTGACTGAAGATGATGCGCCTCTGCTGATCTGTCTGTCTGAGTGTCTCTTGGAACATCAGCCCGGCCAGCTACGCCGGCCTGATTGCCGACGTCGCCAGCTTCGCCACCGCCGCTGCTACCAGCAGGAGTAAAGGACCTTGACGTCGGCGCTGCGGCTGCTTCCGGTGGTGGGGCTGGCACCACACCTGACCAGGATGCACTAGAGGAATCCGTGGCGGCTTCGTGGCTTTGCAGTGAGGATGCAGCGCTGCCGCCGGAGGGGTGCACCTCCTCCGACCCGGCGCCCAGCACTAGGGGGGAAAGGGGGCAGTGAAAGGCATGTGGCGCGGAGAGCAGTGGGGTCGGTCGGGGCGGATGCGGGTGCTGCTCTTGCACAGCAGAGACTGGAGAACCATCGGCAGCTCGGACGGTGCTGCTATCGGCCTCACTCACGATTGCCTGTGGTGAAGGAAGACGAGTGCAGCTCGTCCCCGCGATGAGAACGGGGGCCAGTGGTGTTAGGACGCACTTGGAGTGCGATGGGGTCAAGAAGTGCGGTGTCCGCTCTGCTTCTCCGGGGCTGCGGGGTGCCATGGAGGGCGTGAGGCTGGAACTTGCGAGACTGCGCTGCTGCTGCTGTCCTGACGCCACCACGCCGGCAGAGGTGCCGTTGCTGCTACCACTGCCACTCCTTGCGCGTGCTGCCTCTGCAAACGTGCTCGGGCGGGGACGGGCAGCGACGCCGCTCGGCTGCCGGCGTGGTGGCGTCGTTGACGCAGTCGTTGCTGGCAATGCAGCTACACGCGCTCCAGCCACCATCGAGTACGTTCGAGGCGTGGATGGCATAGAGAAGACGGTGCTGGTGGTGCTCGCGCCGTGTTCACCCATAGACCTCCCTGCTACACCGGAAGTCAACGACGACGCTGCGCGGTGCTGCAGTAGTAGCAGCAGCTCCTGTGCCTCCGCGGTCGGTGCGGTGTACAGGCTCGCGGCCTTTGGCCCCTCCGTGATGCTAGGCATGTAGACACGCATTGTGCGCCGCCTGCGTGTGCACATGGCCTTGCGCCTGCGGCGTGCATTCCTGCGGCCTTTGGTGGTCGAATACGGTGAGGCGTAGTTGTAGCCGCTGCCGACGCCGGTGGCGACGGTGGTGCGCGGGGTCGCGCGTCCGCTCACGGTCCTCGACCACACCCGACTGAAGGACATGGCGCTGATGCTAACTGTCGGTGAAGCCGGACAGGAGCTCGATGGCCAGACGCCGCCGCTGCCGCTGGTGCCATGGCGGCTCGAAGTATACTCCTCGTCTTCCTCACCCCTCTCGTTACCATCGCCGTCCTCACGCGCGGTTGCACCGGAGCTTGCCCTGCTGCCGCGGATGGTGCCAACATCGTGGGTACGCAGCAGCAGCAGTGGCGACTTCGCTCGTGCCGATGAGTGCATGATGGACGCACAAAGCCGATCGGCGGCTCGCCGCATCATCACCGAGTGGTGTGGCGGCTGCGAGGGGGACGGACGCGATGAGTGAGGAGTGGAGTGCAACATCTGAGATATCACTGCGGTGTCACCGACTCCAGGCTCTGCCTCCTCATCGTCACCGCCAAGGTGGTCGAGGGAGGAGGTGGAGGAGGTGCAGGGGCGCAGGGGAATCCTATTGCCGTCAAGCAGGTGGTGAGGCTGGTGAATGTGGCGACACGTCTGCGACGCGGAGGAGGACGACGGAGGAGAGGGTGGCAACGACGACGATGACCACATGCCCGAGAAGGCTGCTGCGCTGTTGCCGTGCGCTGCCGTCGGCACTGGCGGGCTTCTCGGCGATGTCGCCGTCGCGCCACTGTACGAGAGCTGACGCCGCTGCTGCTGCTGCTCTTCCTCAGAATATTCACGTGCAGGGTTCGCGTTAACGGTTGTTGTTGCGGCGGTAGTGGCAAGGGATATGACAGACGGCGTCGGCGAGTAAAAGAACGTCTTGTTCGTCGCCGCGCGACGGCAGCGATGGCGGGACTGGGATGGCTGCTGCTGCTGCTGCTGCTGCTGGAGGTACTGCTGAAGGCGGGTGGCTGACAAGGTCGGTGGCTGCTGCTGCTGCTGCTGGCGAAGGTGCTGCCGGTGCTTATGTTCCTCCAACTTACGCTGAAACTCCTCCAACGAGGGTAGATACTGTGCGTGGAAGATCGAGGAAGATACGGCGGACTGGGGTGCCGCTGTCACACCTGTTGGTGGCCCGGCAGTAGTTTCCGGTGCGCGCGCTAGCGCCCCGTCGCTCTGGCTGTGTGGAAGAGTACTGCTAGCTCCCTGCACAGGAGCTGCGCCGCCACGCTGAGCCCCTGCCACTGTTCTAACGCCACCGCCAGCTCCGCGAAACAGGTATTGTGACCAGGTGAGCGGCACAGTGGAGAGGGCAGCTGACGTACCGGCTACCGTGACGTTGGTTACGCGCGCCAACGTAGGCGGCGGGGACCGCGGGTCGGGGGCGACGCCAGTCGCAGTAGCAGCAGTGCTTTGGCGCGTACGTTCTTTCGCTTGTTGCTCTCCAGCGCTTGCTTCCATCTTCGGCACGATGTTCGACGCATCGCTGCGCTGGTCAGCCTGCGCAGGCTGCAGGGTGCCAGTTGAAGATGCCCCAACGGCCGTAGCCGCACCCTCAGTCTTGTTCTTGTCGAGGAACTTCACCGACAGGTCCTCTTGCTGTGCTTCTGCGTCCACTTCCTCTTCGTTCATATCGCTGCTACGTGATGTGTGTGCGGTGGGGGTGGCAGTCGGCGGTATCACTGCCGCTGCCGCGCGTTCTCTGTCTATGGAGGGTGGCACCTCCGCAGGGGATTCGGCGTCTGGCAGGCGCAGTGGGCACGGTGCGTGCGGGAGTAGCAACCGCAGCAGCTCCACATTCCACGTCAAGGAGGACAAAATGTAGGTCACATCCTCCTGGGGCAGGAGCCACGCCGATGCTGGTGGCCACGACGCCGCTCCGAAGGCCTCAGCAGAAGTGGGAGCTCCCACAGTGGCGCGACTGCCACTGGTGTTGCTGCCGGGAGTCTGGGGCGAAAAGGCCTGAGGCGCTGCGGGCGACTTGAGTGTGTTCGGTGGCGTTGCGGCGTCGGGGGCTGCGTTGTGGACGACCAGAGCAGCCCCGCTGGTGGCGCTCCCCGACGGCGGCGACGCACCTATTGGGTGGTTGTGTGAGGCAAGGCTGCTGGCGCCAGAGGAGACGCCGTGGGCAGACGCACAGCTGCCACCCGCGCCGGACGACTTTAGTACAGTCGCGCATTTCTCGACGAGCGTTGCTGCTTCAGTCGTCTTGGTTGGCGAGTCTGACAGCGCGGCGAGCGTATCTATTGGCGCCGTGTCGTGAAGAGCACCGAGCGTGTTGCTGCTCGTGGATCTCAGTGTCACGGGATCTGCACTGAGTACTGAGCTGCTGCTGTCACTGACGATTTTGTTCTTCGACTGCCCCATCGCTGCTGCATGTCGCTGCAAGCGGGCCAGCACCTTCGACGAAGGGATGTACATGGACGCCGAGGCGTGATTCTCCATTGCTCTTGCAAGCTTTGGCTGTGTGTGTGTGTGTGTGTGTGCTCTAGGAGTGCAGCCTCACAGCCGAAGAGTCGCGAGAGAAGGGGGGGAGGGAGGGAGGGAGGGAGGGAAGGCCTACAGCCGCTGCCGGGTGCGTGTGAGTACGTGAATCAGCATTTTATGGATGGGTGATGCATGGGAAAGAGAGAAAGGGCCAGGAGAGGAGAGGAGAGAAGATGGATTGCATGGATGAGCATCACACATTGGTGGAGGAGTAGCGGGAGGAAGTCTGGAGGATCGAGGTGAACACCCAGAGAGAGAGAGAGAAGGGGAAAGCGTAGCGATTACGCCTCCTCCGGAGGCTGCTCTCGAGGTTGCTGTTGTCTATTTACTCCCACCACTAGCAACACGCAACCGCTTGGACTTAGCGCCAGTCATCGTGTGTGTGTGCGCGCGTGGGGATGGGGGGTGGTGGTTATTCCACCAGTACCTCCCTTCTCTCTGTGTCACACACGCGAAGGCTCTCTGCCCAGTCACGCCCATGAAGGCTGGGCGGCGAGCCTTCGCGTGTGTGGTGAGGGCACAGTCCACAGGAGGGGGGCATCGTCGAACGACGAATGGCGTTGAGGAGGCGTGTTAGGAGGACAATGTAAAGAGACAAGAGGGAGCAAAATAGCGCGCCTGACTGCGCGTGTGGATAAGCCTTATCAAAGACCCCCTCCTCCTCTCCCCTAACTCACAGAGTTTGCGCAGGTGCACGCGTGTGCAAGAGAGTGCCACCAGTGCATGCGAGCACCTCTGCGCGCGGGCAGTCCTTTTCTCTCGCTGCGTTTGCGCTGCGGGGTGCGGTTAAGAATGACATGAACGACCATCAGGGACGTGCTTACGTACAGAGATGGTGGGGGAGAGAAAGAGAGAGAGGGAGAGGTTCACCAGTCGCGGATATCACCCAGTCGCTGACCGACATGCACAGGGACACCCACCCACCCACAGACTTACCGTCCACATACCCCCCTCCCGCCAAAGACGTCGCGGGCTGAAATCGAAAGAGAGAGGGAGGGAGGTGGAACAAGGAGCGCCGATAGCAGCGCTGCCATTTCCTACTTCCCCCCTTTCGCCTATCCACCACCTCCGCCCTCCAGAGGCACGTTACCCATCGCCGTCTCCCCCTCCTCCTTTCCATCGCCCACTCGCACCGCCTTCGCATTTTTGCGCCCGCCCTCCATCAGCGCACGCTGTCACTTTCACTTCCTGCAGAGGGTGAGTCATTCACTGATGCGCACCCGCCATTGCCTGGAGGGGAGAGGGGGGGGGGCGCTGGTGCCGGTGCGGCACTCTTGGAAGAGCACAAGAGAAGGGTGGGGGGGGGCGTGGATGCGGCGCGGTTGACGAGTTCGAAACTCCCATGCGACCCTCTCGGTATGCATGCTGGCTGATGTGTGTGCATCGAGGCCCACAGCGCGCGCGCGAGTCAGTCAGCGCCTGGAGGCAGGGGGAAGACACACGAGAGGCTTTTGATCGCCCAAAATGACACAGGAGGCGACAGGGGCGAGTGGGCGCGTGCACCGAGACGTGTGCGTGCGAGTGAGCGGGTGAGCGTGGATGGGGCTCGTTCGCCCTGCCCTTTTCAATTCCACGCGGATTCGTATTGGTGTTTCAATCAGCGACGAGGAACATTCAGCAAGGGGTAACGCGATAGGCGCGAACGAGCGAGCCGGCCAGTGACTCGGGCACAGGAGGGGGGGAGGGAGAGAAGGAAGAGCGTGATTTTGGTTAATTTGCCGTCTGGGCGGGTGCGTGTGTGGGTGGAGGGCAGAAGGCAGTACCCACACACGCACCCGCCCAGACGACGAGAAGCGACACAGGAGAGAGAGAGGGAAGCAAACACGCACACACACACACAGACAGACGGACGGACAGAGAGGCCGGCACCCATACGATACCGCGAACTCTTCACCTCACTGCTCTTCGCTCGCTCTCGCTCTCTCTCTTTTGATGCCGTTCTTATTTGATATCCGCACGAGGGAGTTGCCGCGCACAGTCGAAGAGAGAAATTACGGAAACACAACCCGCACACTCCCCCCGCCAGCACCCACTCCAGCGGCAGTAGAGGAGTGGAGAGAGAGAGAGAGGGCGCAGGCGAGAGGAGAGGGGTGAGAAGGTTGGCAGTAAAGAGACTGAAAGACGCTGAGCGACAGGAAGCAGCTCAACACCTGAAGATGTACAAGAGGCCTGGCGCTGGTGGATCGCTGAGGGTCGAGGAGTGGGGGTAGGCGGGGAGGGGCAGGGTCAATGCGCACGCTGCTGACTCTCTCGTGCGGGGCTTTTACGAGCAGCAACAGAGAAAAAGGCGAAGTGCGAGGAAGAACGAGAGCGAGCGAGCGAGCAAGCGAGCAGAGGTGTGATGGAGGTGGCGCCAACGCTCCTCGTGCCAGTGGAGAGGGAGGGACAAGAGGAGAGGGCGCTGAGCGTTATGCTCCTCGATGAAGCGGCAACGCCCGCACGCCTACAGAGCGCAACTTACTCACACGCACTACACACCTGCCAGAGGAGAAGGGGAGGGGGAGGAGGAGGAGGAGGAGGGAGAGGGGGAGACGGCCGAACAAAGCGGAAGAGGCAACATGCAGGTAGCGAGGACTTGCATGCGTTATCTACGGTGGTGGTGGTGGTGGTGGGGGGCGTGTGGATGCGCGGGTTAAAGCGGCTTCTCGGGACGCGGGGGAGGAGGGGGGGTGAAGTGGCACCCGAAAGGAGGCTGAGGTCCACATCCGAGCAGCTAAACATAACCACAATAAATGAAGATGGACTAAATCAGCCAACGACGATGACAGCCGATAAGAGGAGGCGATGAAAGAGAGGAAAGGAGGTGTGGGGGACTGGCTGAGCATATACGAGGCAAGAGCGGTGGCCAACCAGGCTTCCCACAGACGCGGGGAGGAAGAGAGAGAGAGAGCTGACGCACGACAACACGAGGAGGAGGGTGGGGGGACATGGGAAAGGCAACATAGAGCGGCAGGAGAGATCGATCAGTCCGGTGAGTAAAGCCACAGGAGGAAAGGCAGAGGCGTGGGGAGATGTGGCGGCGTGAAAGGGTGAGAGCGTTTCAGGAGGAAACCAAAGGTCCCGACCGAGGCATTGAGGGAGAGTGTATGAGTGTGTGTGTGTGTGTGTGTGTGTGTGTGTGTATGTGTGTGGCGACATCGAGTGCCTCGGGTCGCCCCCTCCATTTCGACCTCACCCCTCTTGTTGCCGTCTCCTTCATGCAGCCCCCCCCCCACACACACTCCACACTCCTTTTCCCTTTCCTTCGCTGCAAAGAATGCCGCCTCACTTGCGCATACTGACAAAAGGCCCCGCGGGACGTGCGCCGCAGCTCTCTTCCACTCGCACTGTGTCTCGCTTACGCTTTCATTGCCGGCTAACCCATCACAGCATGACCACTGCGCTGCGCCGCTACACCCTCCCGTTTGCGATGTACCTCCGTTCCCGCTTCCCTCTCCTTGCCACCCGCTACCCAGTCGCCGTCGTCCGCCCGCCCTTCAAGTCAACAGCACACATGCAACTCCCCCTCCTCCCCTCCCCTCAAGCAGCGCACAGTTTAGAGAGAAATGGTGCCTGAAGGAAGAGTGGAGGGTGCGTGAGTGAGGGGGAGTCGTGGTGAGCGTGACAGGGAAAGTAGGCAAGCACATAACAGAGAGAAAACGAAGATCGATCAAGGGGGATTATGCGTTCCTACAGGAGATCCACGCACACACGCACACACACACAGACAGACAGACCTAAGCCACACCCACATGTCCCTTCGATGAATATGACCCGACAGAGCTATTCGACAGCAGCAGGAGCAGCGGTCGCAACTCCTGTGAAGCGTCTTGGTGGGTGCTGCGGATTAGCCCCTGCCACGCGGCACTGGGGCGGCGATGGCCTGTGCAAAGAGGCAGGCGGAGATGATGGCGGTGACGACTATCGTGGAGACCCAGCCGGCGTACATCTTCAGCACGAGGATCCAGCGCACGCGGTGGATGCCGACGTCGACCAGGGAGATGGCCAAAACTGCTCCGGTGATGCAGTGCGTGGACGACACAGGGATGCCGTACGTGGACGCCAGCGACACGACGAGTGCCGTGGCCACCTCAGCCGCGCAGCCGCGTGCCGGCGTCAGGACCGCCAGTTTCTCGCCCAACAGCCGCATGATAGGCAGCCCGAAGGTGGCCAACCCGACCACGATGCCGATGCCGCCAAGGCACAACAGCCATTGTTCAATGTGCGCCGTGCTCGCCACGTTACCAGTTCTGTACAGCTGGTAGATGGCAGCGTAGGGACCGATTGAGTTGCTGACGTCGTTGGAGCCGTGCGCCAACGACGTGCAGGCGGCAGTGATGATCTGTAGTAGACGGAACATGTACTCGGCGCGCGGGTCGAACAGGCGCACGCCGCTCTCGTCATACTTCAGGTAGTTGACGTTCGGATCGATCTCAGACACGCGTGGCGCGTCGTTCTCGTCGAATGGGCTATCCACATCCGAGGATTCGTCGCGCACGACGGCGCCGTCCACCAGGCGTGACACTGTACTGAGTTTATTCTCCGCGCGTGCGTCCTCCGCATCGTTTCTGCCCTCCTCGATGGGCTTGGTCGTCGTGGGGTTGCACAGCGCCTTGCGCTCCTTGCGGCGCTGCTTCTCCAGCATGTGGCTCTCGGCGGCCTGTGCCTTGGTCTCGAAGGTGCGGATGGCCGACGAGCGCGCGCCCGCCAGCTTCATTCGCATCGCCTCCACAGCATCACAGCCTTCCTCCGCCGCATGCTTTTCCCCGGAAAGTCGTAGGGACTCGATGCGGGACTTCATGAGAGGGATTGCCGCGAGCGACGCCACCGCCACGCCGGAGGCCACGACGACTGCCACCCACGCCGCGCGCGCGGACGACCACGTCAGCAGGTTTCTTGCCGCGTTGAGGAAGATGAAGACGAACTCGAGGAAGAAGACCACAAACACCACGACAGGCATGAGGTACGGGGCAAGGCGCACGGCAAACGTGCGCTCAAGGAGCAGGTAGCGGGCCATGCTGTACAGTATAGCGGCGGCGATGCCGGACAGCAGCGGCGAGATGAACCAGGAGATGACGATAGGGGCAAATCCAGAGACGTAGGGAAAGCTGTTCTTGCGGCCAGCCCACACAACCGCGTCGCCACCACCGTACACCAGCGAGAAGCCAATGATGCCGCCTGCGACAGCGTGGTGCGACGACACGGGCAGGCTGTTGATCGTGGCGAGCAGCAGCCAGATGAAGGTCGCGCCGAGCGTGCAGAGGAAGCCGTACATGAGTACGTAGGGGTCCTCCTCGAAGTAGGACAGTTTGGCGATGCCGCTGGACATGGTGGTAGCGACTTGGCTGCCAAGCCCGACAGCCCCGGCGAACTCACAGACGGAGGCGATGAGTACGATCTGCAGCATCGTAAGCACACGCGAGCCGTAGCTGGTGCCAAAGGCGTTGGCGAGGTCGTTGGCGCCATTGCCGCACGCCACGAGGAAGCCCACAAACCCCCCCACGATAACGATCCAGAGATACGGGTGGATCATCTCTTGTAAAACGCTGCCGCGAGAAGAGGAGCGAGACAGCAGAGTCGATGTTGGGGAGGGGTTGCAAGTGGGTGAGGCGTGTGTGTGTGTGCGCGCGTTGGAGTCAGACGATGCCTGTGATAGCACTAAGGAGCGGCGAGGGAGTTGGCGCGCGTGCGTGATGGAGTGGCAGATTTGGAGATGGAGATGGATGAAGAGGGAGAAGGACAAGGCGTGTGTGTGTGTGGGAGGGGGAAAGACTGGTCGTCTCAGAGCGAATGCGCAAAGAATGCGCGGGTGCTGTGCGACGACTGGTGCCGCGCGTAGGTACAGATGCGGCAGCAGCGAGGCGGAAAGAGGCGCGCTGCCAACCGAGGCAAGAGCGGTCGAGGATGAGGGGACGCATGACACGCCCCAAGCCTCGTGTTGGCTTTGGATCCTTCAGCACCACGTGTGTGTGTGTGTGTGTGTGTGTGTGGGTGGGTGGGTGTTTCACGGCACGCAGGCGGACACAGTCAGCGAAAACGAAGAGAGGACGTTTGGGTCGCGTAAAGGGGCCCCCACTCCCCATACACCCCCGCCTGTTGCTGCTTAAAGTGGCGACCTGCAGCACAGGTGAGGCACATCGAGGAAGCAACACGAGCTCAACCGAAACAGTGAAGAGAAGATGTCAGTGATGAGGAGCCAAGGGAAACCAAAACCACTGACGGGAGAGAGAGAGAAGGAGGGGGGGGGAGGGTGAGGGCGTGGTGGCGCGTCTGGGCAGGTGGTGTGGGTGTGCAAGCGGTAGACGGTGACACGTGACTGACCGGCATGCCGGCGTTCACAGGTGTGTGAAAGGGTTTCGACGTGTGCCGGAGAGGAGGAAAGAGGTGCCCGAGTGGCGCAGCAGGGCATCAAGCACAAGAGGAAGGACGCAGCAACGAGGCTACAGCATTCACATGTAGATGCAGCAGGGAGGGGGGAAGGGGCAAGAGAGCGGGCGGGCTGCGACGGGGATACGTTGGGAGCGCGGTGGCGGGGTGGGTGATGAGCGCAGGGGAAAAGCTGACGCGGCTCTCTCTGTCAACCCCCCCCTCCCTGTGACTCACTCAGCTTGAATCACACGCGAATCACGTATAGATGGCGGCGCGTCATGGTGCACGTGGGGGCAGTCCTATTGGCGGCAGCGGCGCTGTGTAGACGGCGCGTGTGTTTTGGCCACGGTACAACGGACTGGGTCGTTGTGACAGGCTCGCTGACATGATCAGCGGCGACACCGACGACGGCTGCTGCTGCTGCTGCTGCTGGCGGGTGCGATGCTGCTGAAGGTGTTGCGAGGCGGCATAGGCGTTGTTGCGGGCGTGGTGTAGCAACCAGTTGTTCAGCACGATATCATCCCACATAACGAGGGAGATAAGGCACATGTACACGTAGACGGTCCAGTGATCGTGGCCGCTGATGAGGAGGCGGCGCAGGTAGTACACCTGCCAGGCCCAATTGACGGCGCAGCAGAGGGCATACACGATGAGTGCCACAAACGACAGCACCCGCGCCACGCTTGCAGAGACGCCGAGAAAGCGGGAGGCCAAGAGCACATTCACACAATACGCGAAGGACGAGAAGGCCGCGTAGACGACGACGCAGCGGCAAACATTTTCGTGCTGGTAGTTGTTCATGATGCTGAAGTAGTTGAAGAGCACGACGCAGGCGTGATGCACCCACGTTGACCACCGCATGCGCCGCACAACCACCATCGATATGAAATCAGGAATCGCGTAGATGCAGCCGAGGTTGCGCAGTATGTTGCTTTCCCACTCGTCAAAGACGATGATCTTGACCAGGTGCACGCACGCGAAGGGCGTGATGGAGATGAGAATGCCCGCCTTGATAAGGTTTCCAATGATGTAGAACTTCTTATCCTGCGACGCGATGCGCCGGAAGGAGTAGGAGAACCGCTCGAGGAAGTAATATATCATGTAGTAGGAGGAGAAGATCATGTAGCTGCCGATCAGGAAGAGGCCAAGGTGATCGCGGGTGTCGAGAACGTGCTGCTGGAGGAAGTACACGACAATGATGTTGAGGGCCGCTGTCAGCGCCGACACGATGATGGCCGGCTCAAGGCTGAGGCTGATGTCAGATACGTAGGCGCGCACGAAGGAGGTGGAGCTATAGGACGGTAGGCTGGAGAGAGCGCTGAGGCTACTGGCAATGCCGCTACCGAGCGCGCTACCAGCTCCGCTGATGGTGGTACCGCCGTGAGTTTGGTGGCGCAGGACTGCCGCGCCTTCGGCGAGGGTGGCGGCCCCTTGCACCGCTGGGGATCGGTGCTGTCCTCTGCTTGCTTCACCGAGAGTCGCGGGATCGTACGATGATGCGGCAGGTGGGGAGTTGTGCTGCCGCAGGGAAAAGCTGGATGCTGCGACCGTTGCTGTTGCTGCTCCGCAGCCCACGTGAGTGCTGTCATTGGGAGCATTAACACCGTTCCTGCCCATGCAAGGAGTTTGGTGAAGCGCGTCTTCCCTAAGCCTGAGCCTTGCCGCGCCAGCTGAGACTAGAGCAGCGTCGTCAGAGGGCTCCACTGCATACGAAGAGCGGCGGACCCCCAGATGACACGCCTCGAGCTCTTGCGGCCCTCGTTGATTACGGGCTTCCATCACCGCTGCTGCGTCAGCCGCGTGTGACACGGCAGAGGGGCTTCTCAGAGGACCGCATGGGGCACGTCTATCGTCAATCGACTGGGGTGGAAAGCGTGCGTCAAGCACGGCATCGACGCCATCGTCACTTCGTCGCTTCTCAGCCGCTGCCGCAGACCCCAAAAGTCCGCTGCCACCCGCGCTCGCGCTGCTGCACCCGCTGCTCACACGATTGGGCGCGTGGCCTGTGCAGCACGTCGGCGCGAAGCTCGACGATGCCGCCCTCATCGCTGCTTGTGGTGGCACTTCATGCAAAGACGGCGGCGGCGGTGGATACAATGAGGTAGGCACTGCAGCCGTCGACTGCTTGCGCAGATAGTACGCTTTGATAAGCTGGAGAAGCTCACCGTCAAACTCGTCCATTAACGGCGGCATATATGGGCCATCCTCCGTCCCTGAGGGTGGCGGTGGTGGCGCTGCTGCCGCGGAGCAGCGCCGTAGAGACGTCGGCGGCGCTTGGACATCGACGGGGACGATGGAAGTAGACTTCATTGCCACTCCTTGGCTCACCTCAGCGTCTCCATCATCGAAGGCGCCGCGCTCGCCACCGCCTTTGCCGTGGCCACTGTCACCACTGCAGACCTGCCGTCGTCCGGACGAAGGTGGCGACGAGCACACGTCGACGTTCACACCGACCCCACAGGCTTTACGTTGCTCAGATCGCGTCGCCGTTGCTTCGGCAGATGCGCATGCTGGTCCGGTGATGCCCTTGTGCTGACTCCCGTTGGTATCGTGGCCCTGCCAGCTGCCTACGATGGGCGCCGTGGCACCGTGTCCCTCAAAACCCATGCTCGCCTCGGCGTTGTCGGCGTGGTGTGGGTGCGTGATGATCTCCATCAGGTGGCACGACGGCGCACCGGCGACACGGTGGTCACCTGCCCCACTACAGATCGCATCATCCGCAACGCTCCGCTTGCTTGCTGACCGTTCCTCTTCTTGACAGTCGAGTTCATTGACTGAGGTGCCGCTACGACGAGGTTTTCTGGACGCCGACGAGGGCGACGATGTCGAGGACGACGGTGTACGCGTTGATGACAATGCGTCGACGACTCTTCGTCCAGCCGGTGGGCCCGCCGATACTGTAGCCTGTGCTGCGGAGCAGAAAAGATCAGCGGTGGCGTTGCTCCAGACGATGTCGGTCACAGGGCTCTGGTATAGGAGCGCCGAGGTGCCGCAGTACAGGTCCAGCTCATCCACCACGATATCCTCCTCGTTTTCTTCGACATCCGCCTCTTCGGCAGCGTGCCTCTCAAGTGGCGAGCCGTCGTCGCCAGCGCAGCTGCCGGTTCCGCTGCTATGACGCGTATACGGCGGTTCTGGCGACCTGGCGATGCGATTGCTGTTACTGCACTTCTGTTTGTCTTCGCCTCTCCGTACACGCGGAGTCGCCCTCACTTGGTGTGCCGCAGCCACCTTTATCGGTCCGCCCGCCTCCATAGGAGCGACAGAAGTGGTGACGGCAGCCGCCCTTGGCGGAGATGATGATGATGAAGCGGCGCTACAGTCCGCCGTGGTGGGGGGCGTTGCAGGCCGCATAGCGATGGAGAAGGGGGAGGGGGACGCGACGACGGATGGGCCCAGTCGTGCACGCGGGTTGCGATCACAGCGACAAGATCTGCCTTCGTTCGTTTGCTTCCTCTACGCTGGTTTGCCTCCTCTTCACACGCAGGAGGAGATGCCGGCATGCACGTTGATGCGCGGGGCTCTGAATCAAACTGAGCGTCGAGAGTTCTTTCATTCTTCGCTTTCTCGTGTGTTGCGTTGGAAGGCGAAGTTCCTCCAAAGATGGCGGCGAGTGTGTGTGTGTGTGTGCGCGCGTGTGGAGAGGGGGAGGGGAGGAAGGGGGGGAGGAGGAGGAGAGAGAGAGAGAGAGCGAGCGGATGTGGAGGTGCAGACGCACTCGTGAGGGGAGGGGGCGCGAAAAGGGGGATGTCGTACGGCGGACTTACAGTGATGCCTTCACCACCCACTCACCCCCCCCCTGGAAGGAGGCTGGCGAAGGAGAGAGAGAGAGAGAGCTTCGATGCAATCACGCAAACACGCCACATCAGAGAAGAGGTGCCCGCTCGTGGACACACTCACTGTCCCTCTTTCCCCTTCTCTCGTCCTGTGTTGCATCGTTGAATCCGCTCCTCCGCGGTTTCCCCCCCCCCACCACGCAACCATCAACGGTAACAACAGCCACACCGCCGCATCGTTCGGCCGAATACGCGAAACGCGCGCGCGCCGTGATCCGATAAGCCAATCGCCCACAGAGACCAACACTTCTTGACCCCTTTCTTACTTTCTTTCCAGAGGCGCTCCCCCCACTCCACCCGACCCGCCATCAGGGGCCCCATCGCGTGGCGTGCGAGGCAGCCGTAAGACACACACACACACACACACACACATGTCATTGGGAGAGGGGAAAACGAAGAAGTGAAACATCAGCGAAGAGTGCGCTGATGATAAAGGCCGCCCCAAGCAGAGTGTGAGGTGGCCACACACGCATGCAGCTCCCCCTCCCTTCTTCCCCTCGGTGACCCCCCACACCTCGCCTCCCCTTTCCCTTTGAGTTTGTGGGGTAGCGCGTATGCCAGGCACTACCCCACAAACCTGGAAGAGAACGAGCCCACATCAACATCATCAGCCGCGAGGCGCCTGCGGCGGGCAAAGAGAGGACGCCCACACGCCCACACGCCCCCCCCCCCCACACACACGCGTTTTGGTGTAGGCGAGTGTCACTGGTGTCTCCTCCTCATGCGCATGACAGCATGGGCGTTTTCACCGGGGCGTTGTGGGATGACACAGTCATGGCACCCAGCCAGCGCTTTCCGTTCCGGCCCAGCAGGAAGGCGAGGATGTTGACGACGCCGTTGCCTTCTGCGTATATACACCGACCGCGACCCCCCGCCGCCGCCGCTGCTGCTGCTGCTCTGCCGGTGGTCATGTCGCGGGCCTTGGATGGACACACGGCCGCGTAGTAGCGTTCCTCGTCCTCGTCGATGGGCACAACGCGCTGGGCATTTTGTGCGTCCCTGGGGAAGATCGACACCAGCTCGCCATCACTGCCCTGTCCGAGCGGGTTTGCCAGCTCCATGCGTGTGGCGCCGCGCCAGACACCGATCCACTGGCGCACGGCAGCATAGCCAATCAAGAGGGCGGAGATGGCACTGCAGTGCAGCACCCACACGCCGAGTGTCGAGGCCCGCGTTGGCCAGAGGTAGTAGCGGAAGAGAAAGAAACTGCGGTGCGCGTAGCTGACAAGCCTGGACGGCTTGTGCTCGGCGGCGGTGAACGCGGCTACTGAGTTGAGGTAGTCCACCGTAATCTTGTCTAGGACGGCGTACTGGCGACACGGTAGCCCGTGCAGCAGGACTTCCATCGCTGTGTTTACCCAGGCGAAGCTCAAGACAGGCGTCGCGGCAGCCAACACGGACGGCGCCACCGACTGTGTGTTTGCGCTGCTCCACGTGGTCATCGACATTGCCCCCATCGCAGCAGCCGCAGACGTTGATGACATGGACGATTTAGAGCGGCGCATCGCTGTGGCCATCGCCTCGGTGGTCTGAAAGGCAAAGAAGGCGTCACGGTACCACGGCATGCGGTCAGGACAGCGCAGCAGCACCGTCGTTTGCTGAATTCCCCACACCATCACCAGAAGCTCAAACAGCGCAAAGCACGTCAACGAGAGCACGAACAGGAGGTGGTTCGAGCGTCCGATCGGGCTGTCCAGTAGAGTTGAGTAGCTGTCGTAGCCACGCACGATGACGTCACGCTCACGACAGTAGAAGGCGCGCAGCGGTATTTGCATGTGGCGCTCCTGGAAGAAGAAGCGTGGATGCAGCCAGCGGTACTGCCGTGACGCGAGGATGCGCCAGATCGGAGAGGTGCGCAGCGTGCCCTCCTCCGACGCACGCATTATCGACCGGCCGGCGAGCAGCTTGCACAGCACCGCGCATGCCACAGAGATGAGCAGGAGCAGCGTGAGCACCCAACGCACGAGGCTGTTCGACTGCGCCATGTACGCCTGCTCGGCAGCCACGAGGGCTGGAGTGGCGGCGACGTTGTCATCCTGGAACTGGCCCAGCGGGCTCGACCGGAACGTGAGGAGGCGGACGAGAGAAAGACCAAAGTAGTGGATAAGGGGCTGCCGCTCTGTGCCGACTGCGGCGTCACGGCCGGAGGGGGAGAGGAGCGGCACCAGCTGCAGGCTGTTCCACGCCCACACCTGAATGACTGGGAGGGTGAGCCAGATGAACAAGTTTATCGGGTCGCGCAAGCGGAAGCGCCACGTGCCGCGCACCGCCTCTGCAATGCTCCTCGGAATGCCGATGCGCTTGATCATGGAGGTAGGCTTCCCGCTGCGGCTGGTCTGTGTCGGACGGGGCACCATCATGGACCACAGAACGTTCTTGAAGAAGAGCGCCCCAAACGGCAAGTAGCTCACAGTGGGTGGCAGAATCGTCATCACAATGAGGCTGAGAGCCAGGTACACAGGGCCGGCGATGGCCATCATGGCGAAGGTGGTGTTTGTGCGGATCATGCGTAGTGTGCCGGCGGCGCGGCAGTCCCGCACGCAGACGTACCGACCGCTGCTGGCGCTGTTGCTGTTGGTTTCTGCTGACACCGCCAGCAGCGCTGCTTTCGCCGAGTCCGCCAACTCACTGAGGTTGTGGTCAGAGAGTGCGTTATCGGAGGCGGACGTAGTCGTGGTAGCTGTCAGACTCGACACAGGGTACGAGCTCAGCACATAGACAGCCTCGAGATGATTGCGGACGCGGGCGTGCTGTAGTGCCGTCCAGCCGTCTCTGTCTGCGATGTGACGGTCGGCGCCGCGGCTGAGCAGCAGCTCCATTACCTCAGAGAAACCCTCGCGCGCGGCCCACACCAGCGGTGTGCGGCCATGACTGTCCTGCGCATCCACGTCATAGCTCCAATGGTCTAACAGGTACTGACACGTCGCAGGAGAGTTGCGGTAGGCGGCCCAGTGCATGAGCGTGTGCCCCTCCACATCGCGCTGCAGGGGGTTCAGCAGGTAGTACGGCTTCTTTGTGCGCGGGTTCACACACGTGGCGGCGTGCGCCTGCTGCTCTGCGGACGGCTTGTAGAACACGAGACCGTGATCGCTGGTTTGCAGGAGATGGCCTTCGCGCGCCGCGTCCTCGGTGAGCATGAGCAGCAGCGCAAGGTGGTTGCTCTGCACGGCCGTGAAGGCGGCGTCGAAGCCCTGCCGATCGCAGTGACTCGGGTCGGCACCGTGGTCAAGAAGGTAACGAGCGACGTCGGTGTGCCCGCCGGTGATGGCCCACTGGAGTGCCGTGTGGCCGAGCGCGTTGACGGCCTCCAGCGGTGCATCGTGGTCTACGAGGAACCGAACAATCGGCAGGTGTCCCTTGAAGGCGGCCCACATAAGGGCGGAGGCGCTGTTGCCCTCGTACATCGCCTGCCGTGTGGGGATGTCGACGGTTCCCTGAGACCACATCAATATGGCGGCCTGCAGGTTGCCGAATGCGCAGGCCTCCTCAAAGCACGATGGGAACTGGCGCCGACGCACGGCCTCGTGCTCTCGAAAGAGCCGCTCCTCTGCTGTGCAACCTCGTCGCTGCTCCGCCGCCGCTGATGAGTTACTGTGGCCCACCATATGATAAGGGAAGTCATCGGAGAGGTTGTGGAAGTTGCAGTACTCCTTGTGCGGGGTGCCGGGCAGGTACTCATCAAGCCCGACATCCTGGCTGAAAATGTGCTCGATCTGCGCCAGCATGGTGTCGCCGAGGATGTGGTTGTTATTCTCTACCTTTTATAGTTGTACTCGGCTGAGAGTCTCACCTCCCTCCCGAGCGGCAGTCTTAGCCAGTGTTCGCCGCCGCCGCTGCCGCTGCTGCTGCTGCTGCTGCTGCTGCTGCTTCTCTCTTCCTCGTTCGCCTTCAACACAGAGAGGTGTATGTGTGTGTGTGTGTGTGTGTGTGTGTGTGTGTGTGTGCGGGTTCGTGGTAGTGGAGGGGCGTTGGATGATACGCGCGCGCACCTTCCGAGCGAGCGAGCAGGAGAAACGCTCAGGCAGCGAAAGGTGCAGGAAAGGGGTGAGGGGGGGTAGGTGAAAGCAGGCAGCTGCGCTCTCGCTAAGGTTTCGTTGGGTGGGTCGGGCGGGGAGATGGGGGAAGGGGAGAGGGACAAAGTCACAGGGGAAGGCACAGGTGACGGGTATGATGGACATGTAGAGCGAGCCAACCTCCGAAACAACCAAGCAGCCACATTGAAAGAGAGGGATGTGCGTTGGGTGGATGCGCTAGCGAGACGTGGCGCGTTGTCGCGAGAGGGGGTGGGCCAGGGGGGGGGGAGGTGCCTAGAGTGTGAGTGTGTCTTGCGCGCTCTCTCCCCCTCTCCCTGGTTCTCACTTCCTACGCAGGTGCTGTGACGTACGAGCTGAGGTGTTGTACACCCACAAAGTGTGTCTTTGCTCAGTCCTTTCTTGATCTACTCGAGTTCTGCAATGTGTGCTGCTGACGCTGCTTGCCGGGGAGGGAGGACGTGCGTGTGTGCGTGTGTGTTAGAGAGAGAGAGAGAGGAAAGGCGTGCGTGCGTATGTGCGGGAATGACCAGCAGCGTGGCATGGCTGCCAGGAGGAGACACACGAAACACACAGCAACGAGTGTTCTTTGTTTGCCCGAGCGACTCCCCTTGTCCTTCTGGCTGCCGCCTCCCTCCTCACAGCTGCAACTGCGTCACTGCCGCCTATCCTTCCGCCTCCTCGTCGGTCTCTGTGCTCGCAGCACCAGCCCACTGCTGCACACCATTCGGGTCGCGAAGTCGCGTCGCGTATCGACCGGGATTGGAGCGCAGGTGCGCTGCCAGGCTCTCCAGCGCACGCCGAGTGCAATCCGCTCCCTCTTCCTCGTAACGCTTCAGCCGAGCTGCCGAGGTGAGCAGACCGGCGTACCCCGTAGTGTTACTGCCCGAGGTGGCGGCCCACGAGGCGACTGCCAGCGGTCTCACGTACCCACGCGCTTGCCGAGCATCGAGCGGCACCTTTTCCAGTGGCTCGCTGCTTACAGGTATGTGACTCTTGCCGCTTTCTGCCGGGGATGTGAAGCACGACGTGATACGCGCGAGTGGCCGCAACTGCCACAGTGTCCACAGGAGAGCAGTGACCGCTGTCGCCGGGGCGTTGCGCAGCACACACAACCCCCAGAGCGTTAAGAGCAGCGCCCGGACACACCAGAAGGTCGTCGCGCGCAGGGCGGCGGGTGGGACGAGCCAGTTAAGCAGAATGCCACTTCCGACGCAGATGAGCAGAAGAGCGCCACCGCCCAGAGCGTAGAGGGCGCTGAACGTGGCAGAGGAGGGGGCGTCGTTAGCGTCGCCACTGCCCTCGGTACCGTCCCACCCATTCCCACCGCCAGCTGTGGACTCTGACAGGTACACTACTATGGAGTGCATGTTCCTCACGACATCCAGCAGGCCGTCCATCACCGCCGTTGACCCACCCAACAGCAGCGCCATGATAATCATAGCCAGATGGAGTGAGGTGCCCTGCAGGCGGCGGATCACATACCAGAGAAGCAGGAGCAGGAGCAGCAGAACGCCGCTGAGGCCTGTCACAAGGTGGTGCACGAGGAGGTTCTGTGCGACGCGTCGCTCGAGCTGCCACACTACCCAGGCCACGAATAGCAGCTGCAGCCACACCATGTCGAGGCTGCACATTTCCTCCAATAACACAGGAAGGTTATCAGCTGCTGCGAGTGACTGAACCGCAATGCCAGCCCCCACCACCTCCACGTCGAGCGAGGACGGTGGCAGAGCGGCAAGTGCGAGGCACATCGGTGTGCTGGCCTGCAGCGACGCCTCCCACTGCATGAAAAATCTCACCTGGTCTTCCTCCGCTTCCTCTATAAGCTGCGTGTGCGTGTGCAGTGTGCGGCTGCCAAGCATCTGCTGAAGCGCGATGGGGAGAAGCGGTTCGCCAAAGCTCTGGTGCGGCCCTAACTCCTCCCGCACCCGAGCCACAAATCCCCGCGCTGCTGCGACCGCAGCCGACCTCGAGACCCCGTCATCGGCCGAAATCGATCCCTCCCGCGACCATGTCGCCTCCGCTGCATTGTCGGCGCGGCTCGTGCCCAAGAGCAAGCGGTTGGCAAGGTGGGCCACATTTCTCACCACGGACAGCATCCACAGGCGTGGCCTCAACAACGGCAGCGGGTCTGGGCGTGCGCGATGCGGCCGCCTTCTCGAGAATGCCGCCTCGCCGGCCGCTTGCTGGGCTTCTCGCGCTCGTGCCATCGCATCCTCCTGGAGCAGCAGCGAGGCTGCGTGGACGGCGGGTAGCGAACACACAAACGACGTGGCTGCCGATGGCGGGGACGAATTGGAGGCGGGGGAGGACGGCGGCAGCGGCGTGTCCGGTACGAGCTGCGCAACTGGCGGAAACGACACCACGCGCAGGAGCGACAGCGAGCCGTGGGTCGACATCGCCATGCGGGAGAGCATCAAGCGAGGGGGCATAGCGCTCTCTCTCGAGTCACTGCTGTCACCTCCATCACCCGCTGGTGCTGGTGCTGCCGCTGCTGTGGCACCGCGCCATAGTCCTATGTGGATGCGCACCACCACTCGCCGGCGCATGAAAAGCTGCACCCACGCCGTGACACTGCGCCAGGCAAATACGCGCAGGTTCGCAATTACCTCCGTAGCGGCGCACTGGGCGTAATGGCCGAGTCCAGACATCTCCACGACATGTGCGGCAGCGCTCGTGATGAGCTGCACGGCGGCGCACGCTGAGTCCATAAGCGAAGCCGATGACGATGCGTCGCCTCTACTCTTGCCCGCGTGGGCGTTACTGCCGCGTGCTCCACTTCGGGCGGCGGGAGTGCTGCGGTACCCGCCTAAGGAGGGGGAGCCAGCCGCTATGCGTCCTTCGTCCGAGTAAAGAGCATTGTAGTTGTGTATGCGCCTCGCTGTTGCAGCGTCGGCCCGCAGCAGCCCTTGCGAGCCACCGCCGGCATCGTTAGCGAGCCGCGCTCCATCAGCCGTGGTGGCGGCGGCAGCAGCAGTGCTGAGGTTCATGAAGTAGCTGGGAAAGGTGCTGTGCAGTGGGGCTTGGTGCGCCGGTGTGCTTGGGCCAATGCGCCAGGTAAAGATGCGCGTCGCCGCCTCTGCCGACGAGGCTCGCCGCAGGAGGTCATCTCTGCGGTCGCCGCTCAGTTGCTTGCTGATGCGCGGGAGCACACAGTCGCCAGACAGCAGCAGCGAGGAGGACAAGGCTCGCTTGGCGTATAGCTCCTGGCACGTCGGCGGGCCGGTTGCGCGTGTTCTCCTTTCGGTGTGGTGCAGCAGCGCTGATGCAGCTCCACTGCTCTGCGCGCGCATGCTCGACGCGCCGCTGCTGCCGGTGTTGTGCGTCGCCACAGTAATGTTGTCACTCGCGTGTCCGTGATCGATGCCTTCATCGCCCGCTGATGGCGAAGTGCGAGCTGCGCGGCACGCCAGCAGGCAAAGAAGGATGCAGGCGAGAATCCACGACCTCGTTCTGGCCGTCAAGGACCACCACAGCATGACAGACGATGGCGCAGATACACGGGTAGTTCGCTGCGCTCGAGGTACCATGTTGCTGCGGCAAAGCAGTAGACGCAGGGGAGGGTGGTGGTGGTAGTGGTGGTGGTGGTGGCGCGGATGCGTTATGGGCGGTAAGGGGTTTCCGTGCAGCAGCAACGGTCGAGCAAAGGTGCGTGCAGGGGCATATAGTAGACGCCAAGAGGGAGGAGAAGCGGAGGCGCAGGGAGGGCGCAGACGTTAGGGGGGGGGGAAAGAAGCGACAAAGAAGAGAGGCGCAAGCGGAGGCGCTCTAGAGTGGATGCGAGCGCGCCACTCGTATCGAGAAGTGTCCAGCGGTCTCGCCCGCTCTCTGTGCGCCTGCGTGCCTCTCGAGAGGGTGCACGATGCAGGGAACAAACTAAACCCACTCCAACCAGGACTAAAGTCGTACGAACAGCGTCGCTGTGACTCTCCGTCTCCTCCCCCTCGCCACTGCTGCTGTGGTTACGGGAGGAGGGGAGGGGGAGGGGTTGTGCGTGTGTGGATTGAGGAGTTCTGTTGGAGGTGGTAGGTAGGCGGGCGAGTGGAGTGGCAGGGCAGGGAGAGGGGCGGCGGCTGTAGGATTGCATGGCATTGTTGCTGTCGCTGCTCCGCAGCATACAGCGATGGCGAAGAGGAGATGAGCGTAAGGCAACACGTGCATGTTCTCGTCCCTGTGCGTGCGTGCGTGTGTGCCGCTTTCTTTTGCCTTGTTGGTGCGCGGATGCGTTTCCTCTTCTTCTTGAGCGGAGGGGTGCGCTGATGACAACGAGGCTGAGGTGAGCGACGAGAGGAGGCGAGATGGGTAATGGCGTGGGGCTCTTGAAGAAGGTGAACAAGAGAGAGAGTAGACGTCATGGCGTGAGAGGTGCGGCGTGTACATCCTGTTGGCGGCGGTCAGGAGAAACAGGGTGTTTAGCTACAGCGTAATCAGCCACATCAACATCTCTGTAGAGTATAACAATCAGGCCGGAAAAGAAAAGCGCCACCACCACAGCAGCGAGCACGAGCGGCGGCGGCGGCGGCGGCGGCGGCGTGTGTGTGTGTGTGTGGCAGCCAATCACAAAAGGAAAAACAATCACATGGGCTGAGCTACGGGCATCAAGCGATGCGCAGACAGAGAGAGAGACAGACGTGCACTATCGACTCCGTCCCTCCCTCCCTCCGTCTCTCTCACACACATACGCACGCTCACACAAATTTCTCGTCCTTGCGCCGCTTTGGCTTTGGTGTGGTGAAGTTGAGCAGAAGAAGCGAGCAGAGAGGACTATGGGCCAGGAGGACGTGGTGGGTTAGTGCGAGAGTGCCGCCGCACTCCGACCCCTGCCTCAGCGCCGCTGTCCGTCGCGGTGAGGCACGCGTTTACGAGTTGCACACTAAAGTAACAACGATGCGCACCACCTCGGGCTTCGCCTCGGCATGTTGTGCAACGGGCACGTAGACATCGTTAGACGACCCCTTCCTGCTCGACCACCGCGGCGGCGGCGCAACAACGACGATCATGCAGCACCGCACGCAGCGGGACGGGTGAGCAACAACGTAGGCGAAGTCGCTCAGCGTCCCGGCGCAGACGTTGTCGCACCATGGGTAAACCACGAGGTGGGTGTTGCTGCTGCAGTGGAGACGGGCGGCGAAGGCGACGGTGACACGCCAGTTTTCTCAGCTACACAGCACTCTTCCTCTTAGTAGTAGTGGTAAGAGTCGCTTTCCAGGATAAGGCCTATCGCGTTATTCCAGTGGAGGTGGCGAAGACGTGGCGCCAGCGACCGTTGTTGTCGCCGCCGCTAAGGTAACGCCGCCTGGCGCTCCGGTGATAGTAGCGGCAGAACGGGCAGACATGAGCGGCACGCTCTGTTGAGCTTCTAAATGGTCCTTTTCGCCTTTCTCTCTCTCTCTCTCTCCTGTGTGTGTGTGTGTGTGTGTGTGCGTGGGTGCGTGTGTGTGTGTGCGTGGGTGCGTGTGGGTGTAGGAAGTGATGACGAAGTCGATCTTAAATAGAGCGGGCAAACATGACGCTGCTGAGGTGTGTGCACGTGCGCGTTCTCTCTTCTTCGCCTTCCTCGTCTGTTCAAGCCCTCGCAGGTGCACTTCATACTGGCGATGAAAGGAGGGGGAGGGGTGAGAAGCGAAGGCCGACAGCCGGTAATTTCAAGGTAATCAGAGAGAGAGAGAGAGCGAGAGTCATACAGAAGCCTAAGCACACACTCATGCCCATACATGTACATGCGCGGGTGGGTGCGTGCGACAAGAAGCGTGCCCCTCCCCTGTGTCGCGTCAAGTCACCATGGCGGTTGCTCCTCGCCCTCTTCCTACCCACTTCTTCACCAAAGTGCTCACCAACAGTCGGTGCTGCACAGCTGCAGCACACAGACGCCTATTTTCCAGTTCGGTTGCTTTTCCGTTGTCGCGCTTCGCACAATGCAGTCCGCTCACCCCCCTCTCCTCCTTCGACGGGGGAGGGGGTGAGGGAGGCACTCAATACAGGGGCCGCCTGCGGTGCGTGGGCGCAGCTTACACAGGCACCACTCGCACCATTCAACATAGCGCCCCATCACGGAACCAAGGAATGTAGCCAACTTGCACCTCTACGCAATGCTGAGCTGCGCGCAGCACGCGGCGAGCACTCTCCTTCGCCAAGCGAGGGAAACACAGGGGAGAGTGAGAGAGTGAACAAGCGATACGTCAGCGCAACAGACTCCTTCACAGCGCGGCACAGACAAGCAGCGTGAAGAGGAGAGGCTGCAGCTGGGAAAAAACAACAACAACAGCGAAACCTTTGCAACACACCGGCCACCTTCTCGGTCGCTCGCACACGGAGGCATACGAACGTTCGCTCTCGTCCACATACGTGTCTAGTAGTGACAGAGGAGCGAGAGCGAGAGAGTAGTAGTAAGAGTGGTGTTAGAGGGACGGATGTGTCAGTCGTGTGGGAGGAGAAGGGGTTAGGGGCTCTGAGAGAGAGAGAGAGAGAGATCGGTCTACACGCGCCCCTGCACACCCAAGAAGAAGGCTAGGGGCACAAACATGAGCGTCAGGCAAGGGCAGCCAAACGTAGTCCAGCCACCCCTAACTTGCTCACCTTCTCTGCGTGTGTGGGCCGAGGGCAAAACGCCAACAGACACGGAGGGGGAGGAGGCGACGAGAGTAAGTTTTAAGGGGGAGTCACAAGTCGCCACACAGTCGAGCCCCCCCCCCCCACCACACAGACATCGATCAGCTTAGTTAAGACGCGCTACGCAGTCGCAATGAGGGGGGCCACGAGCTCGCGTTCGAAGGCGGCGAAACCAAAAGATCTCCAACCTCCTCCCTGAACTACGCGTGCCTCATGCTTCCTTCATCCTCGGTGTGAGGGTCTGATGCGTGGGTAGCCTTTTACTTGGCCCTCTTCATCAACCCGAGGTTGTGGTCAGAGGAAGAGATGGAGAAGGCCTGAGGCACTTTGATACGCAGATGCGAACACACACCCTCCCCTACCCCCCGCACGCACGCACGCACCTACCCAGAGAGAGAGAGAGGCGTATTCGCACGGCACCCATAAGCCGTTCCGTAGGTAACGGCGGCTATGCGGTTTTGACTTTCGCGTCTGATGGAGAGGCCTGAGAACGCGCGTACAGGCGTGAGGGCGAGGAGGAGGGGGAGGGGGGATGCTCGTGGCGGAGTGAAGAGCGGCAAACACGAGCCGACGGAGGGGCAAGAGGAACACGAAACGAACAAAGAAGAGAGGGCGACACACACACACACACGTGCGTGCGTGCGCATACAGGACGAATGACGGCGGGAGAAATTTTCTATGATGGGTAAGAGGGGGTAGGGGAGGGGCAAGTGAAAGTGGGCTGGTGCGGCATGGCGCCCGTGGTGGTGAGGAGAGAACAAACCGAAAGAGACGGCGGCAACGACAGCGATTGTCCTGAGACGATCGAAAGACACGCACACAGCCCTCCCCCTCTCCCCCCTACACACACACACACACGCCCAGGCGAGGAGGAGGTGTTGAAGACATGAGCATCTACGTAGCCCAACGTCAGCACAGGCACAAGTGCACAAGGGAGAAGAATGAAGTGGTTAGTTCAGGCAGAACAGTGCGCACACAGAGAGAGAGAGAGAACGAGCGCAGACGAAGCACAGGCACACCGTGATAGGAGCAGCACTGGCGATGCGAACACCAGCGGCTGCAATGTTCGCATCCTTCACGCACACACACACACACACGCACACACACGCGCCTGGAGATGATGCCGCTGACTCTTGCGCAGTTTCCTCTCTTGTCGGTCACTTTAGTGTGTGTCCATCTGTGGTGCGGCAAGCGGCAGGCGTGCCTGCGCCTTACAAGCAGCTCGCCCACCTCGCGTGCGCAGGGAAGGGGAGAGAAGGAGCACGACGCCAAACATGCAATCACGTGCACGCCCGCAAGTTCTGACGGGCTTTACACACCGCGCTGCGACGCGTGTTGTGACAGGCGCGCGGCGACGGAGGCAGAGACGCGCCGGCGCTCGCCCTCGCGCATGTGCCACACGTGGTAGTGTACGCACCGCGCTATCGTGCGAGCTGCCCTGTGTGCTGTCATGACGGCACACAGCTGCGATGGAGGTGGCGCCAACGCCGCTCGCGTTGCTGTCCCTGTCGACGGCGAAGAAACCGCAGACGGAGTTCGAGCGTGATGCAGCTGCCGCCCCTGTGGCTGCGGTAGTACACCTCCGTTACCGCGCGATGGAAGCCCTTCACGCATAAGAGACGAGGTAGCCCACCATGAGAGCGTCGCCGCCGCGACCGCGCTGGGGTTGCTGGCACCTTCGGTCTCTGCCGTTGGCACCTGCGGCGCCGTTGCAGCATCAACGAGAGCACGACGAATGCGTCCACTCTCGTTTTCGCGGTCGCGGTAGTGCAGGAGAAGCTCCAGCCACTCCGCCGCTTCCTCTTCCTCCCCCTCAACGGCGACTGTATCCTGACTCACCGAGTAATCACGTGTCTCTTCCGGGCGGCTTGCATCCCGCGCGTGCGACGGCGAGACCGAAGACCAAATCGTTGCTGCTGCTGGATCCGCCGCTGCTGCTGTGGCGGCCACCTGTGCCAAGGCAAACCGCGCAACATGCTTCACAGCCTCCATCTCGAGGTCGTCGCGGGCCTGGCGCGGGTCCCACAGCATCGGGGAACGCCATCCCTCTCCTGTGCTGGCGGCGCAGCAGGTGGCGCTGGGAGGGGTGGTCAGGAGTTTGGCGCCCTCCCACCTAACCGCGTCGTGGCGCAGGGACCGAAGAGGGGTCAGGGTGGCGCAGCGGTGGAGGATACCGCCGCTGTCAACGTGAGGGGGCTGCGAAGCGGCGTGTGCGCCATGCCTGTCGTATGGTGCCGAGTTTTGTGGCTGATATGTGCGAAGCGTCGCTGTCCCCGGTGCCCTCTGCTGCGTGTCGCCAACACGCAGCTGCTGCGGACTGTAGTACTCAGACGACGGCGCTGAAGAGGAGGAGGAGGAGACGAAGTGCGACATGGTCACTGGCGAGTCCATGGTCGCGGTGGCTTGCGCAGCTGCAAGCATAAACGCGTTGCCCTCCGCCGTGACAGCGTTGGTCATCGGCACCGCAGTGGTCTCGCACTCGTCGGCGCTGTCGACGGCGTAGAGAAAATCTGCATTGCGCCGATAGCGCAAGTGCGCGGAGGAGGAGGCGCGCAGAAGTGCTGCGCCATCATCATCATCGTCATGGTCCGCGATTGAGCCGCCGCGGCGAGTGACCACATCAACGCCACTGTCCGTGCGAAGGTTTCTATCGGCTGCAGTCGAACAAGCGAGGTCTAAGGCAATCGATGACGGCATTGTGCGCGCGTTGCTGTGCAGTAGTGGTGCTCCGATAGATGTGAAGGCAGTGGGTGCGTCTCGGGCCGCCGCCGGGGTCGCCCTCGCAATCACGATTGTGGGTGTCACCAACGGTTGGTGGTAGCTCCGGCCGGCCACCGAAGCAGCGGCGCCGGGAGCCGTCGACAACGGCGTGTCGGCGGCCAGGTCGGCCTCGCGTGGGGTGCTGCACTGCCCATAAGTGGTGTACAGTCCCTCAGAAGCGAGAGAGGGGACTGACAGAGAGTGGGCATGGTGGTAGTAGTGAACACGATGCAGATCGAGCTGCAGCTGCCGGGGCGTACGTGGCGCACGCGCAGGGGTGGAGATGGGTGAAAGAGCCATGTCGAGGCCGTCGGATAGGCCGACGCTGCTGCTACGCATTGCGATCGATGCGGGTGTAGTACGAGCGTGGTACAGCTGTGGGTAGTGCTGATGATGACACCACATATTCGCCGCCGCGAGGCTTGGTGAGCGCCAGTCACTGCCGAGAGCCGACACAGAGGGGTCGCACGATGTCCCGGCGGCGGTGGTGGTGGTCATTGCTGGTATCCGGTATGTTGGGCTCTTCGCCAGGTGACACCTTGTCGGGGAGGCAGGAGCCCTTGCCAACGCCGACTCGCCGTGGATGCCCATGCTGCTACCCTCGACGTGTGCGCCGTCCGCGACGCCTTCAACACACCTCTCACAGCCGCCACAGTGACTGTTGAATGAGTGGCACGCAACCTGGTCATGGTACGGGTGGTCGGCCGTACCATGTTGCACCGGCTGCCCTGATGTCGGTGGCTGCTGCTGCGGAGGTACAACGGCCCGCCATACACCGTCCACCAACTTGAGCTTTTGGAGGAGCTGTGACTGCGGCTGGGCTGTTTTGAGCTGATACACCTGCGAGGTGAGCGATGCCGACCTGTACGTCCCACCCACCGCTGCTGCTGCTGCTGCTGCTGGTTCACCCTCACCGGCGCCGGAAAGGTTGAGGTTGAACATGTCATACGATGGCAGTACCATTGCCGGGATGCGCTGACCCACTGGCGTGGACGGGAGCGTCTCCTCTTCTTCTTGGCCTTTGCTCAGCGCCATTGCAGAGGGATGCGGCTGCACGTTGCTGCGACCGCGTGTACTTCGTCGATGATGGATACGAGACCCACGACGGGCAGTAGCCTCCGCTGCGCCATGTTCTTCCAAGGCAGCGATCGACAGCGGAGGAGCGCGACCCGCGGCAGGGCGAGCGCTCGAGTCGACATAATGGGGACGCTGCTGCTGCTGCTGCTGTCGCGGCGCATTTGCGCGTGTGCGCCGCAGGGATGAGTGGTCAGACGAGAGCGTCAGTATGCGCAGCGGCGGCGGTGCCGGCAGAGAGGAGCGATATCGCCTGTGGTACGACTGCTGATGCTGGAGCGGTGATCGAGGCGGCGAGGGCATTTCCGATGACCACAAGAATGGCGATACCGACTCACCGGCAGACGTGACCCCACTGAAATCCGAGTAGGGTGGAGGAGCGGGTACGCTAGCGCGAGGCAGGCGTTGGTACTGGTGGCGGTGGCCATGCTGATGGCGTCCGCCACCGTGCTGTCGCGGCTCACTCGGCGGCGACATCAGCGAAGGCGATGGCCGCTGCTGCGGTGACAAGGAAAAGGCCAAGTCCGTTCCACGCTGCTGCTGCTGCTGCTGCCGCTGCTGCTGCCAGGAGGCTACGGTGGGTGTCTGCATCGTTGCGTGTACGGAACGGCCCAGTAGACGGAGCCCCTCTACAAGAAAAGCGGAAACAACAACAATGCGCGGAAATGCTGAGCTGAGCGCAAACGCCGGTAAACTGGGAAACTACAGCGACAGCCGCAAGCAAGCCACAAGGAGGGGGAGGAGGAGTGCCCAAGGGTTCACCCTGCTGATACGCAGGCAGGACAGCGTGGCGAGAGAGAAGGGGAAAGAAAACAAGAAAAAGCCAGCTGCTCAAAGAAGAGAACACAAACGAGCAGCAAGTAAAAGTACAGGCCTCAGCACACCCACACGCACACCCACCCACACACACAGACAGAAAATAAGGAATCGATATTGTGTCTCTTCCTTCCCTCCTCCCGCTCCTCTGACGTATGTCTTCCGGAGAAGAGTGCTTCGATGCGACGAGGCACGAAAGGTGCTAAAGCTGGCGGAGGACGCTTCGAGTCGAACGAAGTAGCCTTTTCAAGTGACGGGGGGGAGAGGTCCGTAGTGCTGAGCGTGTGAGAGCCAGGATTCGCCAACACGCGCACATGCGCGCGAGCAAATACAAACACGAATCAGCCACACGCGACAGCGCCAAGAACCACGATCAGCAACGGCAGACAACCAACTCAGCAACAACGAAGCAGCAAGAGCGAAAGAGAGCAAAGAATATATGAGGAGGGGAGTTTTCCACGTTGGTTAACTGTGTCCTTCCGGTGGTTCTAGTCGTAGTAGGAATGCACGTGAGAGCGCGCGAGAAGTACTCCAGCGCAGAGGGAACTGTACACAAAGGCGCGAGAGAAGAAAGGAGGACAACAGAGCTGCCACCGCGCCGCACAGCAAACCCGCGGAGGGGAGGAGGAAGACGATGCAGGTGAGGCGCTGCTTCACCGATTTATTCACCCGGAGTACACACTTACCGACACCGAAGACGACAATCACCACCACCTCTATGCGTTCAGTCCTTGAGCTAATGCGGTACGCCTCGCTTGCGGTCAATCCAAAACACACACACACACACACACACACACTCTCTCTACTGCCCTTCTTGTTTGACCCTTTGGCGATCACACCCGCTGTACACGCGCGCGCGTGTATATACAGCGGGTACACGGCGAATATATCTCTCTCTCTCTCCCTTCCTCGCTATGCCGGAGCGTAATCGTCTACGTTGAAGTGTCGGGCGCGTTGTGGGCGTTTCCGGCAATTTTCTCCCGTCCACGTCGTTCAGCTTCTTGCGTTGCGCGCGCCTCTGCTCAGCCGACGCGGGGACGGGGACGGGGATACGACTGCCTCTCTGTAAAGGACAACTTCTCTTTCGGTTCCCAGCCGTGCGGCGGCGGTGTTGCCGTTGGGGTTTTCCCCCCTCTCACCTTTCGGCTACCTTTTGCCTCGCCTTTGGAGTTGGCAATTGCGCGTGCGTGCGTGCGTGCGTTCCACACTAATGAGGGAGAGAGGGAGGGAGGGGGGCAGTCGTAAGACCACAACCGAGCAGAAAAGGAACGGGGCGGCGACGGGCGACGGGCGACAGCGACAGAAGCGGCTGACACGAGCAGGAGGAAAATACGAAGAGAAGAGGGAGGGGGAGGGAGACGGAAAAACGAAGGAATATGTAGAGTGGGTGAGAGGAATGGGGGGGGAGAGGGGAGGGGAGGGGAGAAGGAGCAACTACAACGATGGTAGTGGTTGCCCGCGTGGCGTGCGTGTGTGTGTGTGTGTGTGTGTGTATCGGACGGCTGACGGTGGGTGGTGTCGCTGCTCCGGAGAAAAGACCTCACGTGCGCGCGTGCGTCTTCAATCGTGTTGGTGGGTGCTCGGGGTGTGGGGGAGGTGCAGTGGCAGCCACGCAGCCTCGACAGAAGCGCAGCAACGGGACAGGAGAACAGAGGTCCACCCACACACCCACGTCCCTCCGCCTTTCCTTTCTGCGCTGATATGAACTCTATAGATGGGAGAAGTCAACAATCGTGAAGGAGATCAAAGCAAATCGATGGAGAGAAGCGACGGGGCGATGAAACACGAAGAATGTGCGGGCGTGTGTTGGGGGGGAGGAGGAGGAGGAGGAGAGAGAGAGAGAGGCACTCACCTACGCAGGACGAAAGACACGCCCCACCTCCCCCGACAGAGACAGGATTCGTTGGCGTTCAACTATACGCGTGTGTGTGTGTGTGCGTGTGTTACAGCTGCGTCGGAGCAGGGGAAATGAGTTGTGTGGGCGCCGACGAAGGCGGACAGACACCAACACTGCCGCTGCCGCTGCCGAGAACACAAATCAATCAATCAAAGTAACTCAATATTCCCTGCTGGACTGTAGAATGACTGACAGAGGGCAAGTGGAAAGGGGGGAGGGGAGGGGAATTCGAGATCGTCAACCCGGCACACCCGACCACTGTGCGTGTGTGCGAGTGAGCGGAGACGTACGAGTGAAGAAGAGAGAAGGGACAGAGACGCAGAGTTTCTTTGTGGGTGTGTGAAGCATTCAAGAGAAAGAGGGGGGGGGGTGGAGGGAGGGGCATCGATCGGACGACACCCACGCCTACAGCAGCTGATGGGCTCGGAGCTAGTGCGCCTCTTGCGTATACCCTACTCTACTATGGCAATGCTGGCCGATGTTTTCGGTTTCCTTTTTGCGGCCCCTCCCCCGCGCCTGCCTCAGAGCGTAGAGACGCCCCTCTTTGCGTGTTATGTGCGTGTCCATCGTTGCGCAGAGATCCGTGCTCGAACTTTATACTCAACTTTGCCTCTCTCGCCTCCACCCCCTCCCCACCCCCCGAAGGGGGAGTTGGGATGAGGAGAAATGCACAGGCGACAAGTCATCGCAAAGAACAAACACCCGAGAGGGAACGGACTCATCGGTCAAAGCTGATTGGCCCTCCCCAGCACGGGCATGCAGATGCAGACCTCATACGTACTACCATGCAACCGCGGAGAGACAAGCAAGCCGTGCGCGTGCGCACGCGCACGGCGTCCCTACGCGTCCATCACAATGACTTCCACATTCATAATGCACAAACTTCGGTGCTCTCTGTAGCGGTCGCCCTGGCCATCAGTGCACACCCCGGACTCCGCGCACGGCGGGGACAGCCAGGTGCTCAGAGGCGGCGACGAGAAGGTGGCGCACAAGCTTGTTGCGCCATGGCAGAGGGTGTCGTCAAGGTAAATGCTGCTCCCACCCTCGCCGCCGCCGATCACGATGGATGTGGTGCGGCAGTTGATATACTGCTTGTTGCGGTGACTGGCACGGTGGACACGGAGCTGCGGCACTGCCTCTGTATGGGCAGCGCCGGGTGCAGCCTCTTCCACCCCGACCGTGCCAGGCACGAGCAGCTGAAAGACAAAACAGTCTTGATTGCCGTAGTACCGCCGCGACTCAGCCCGTAACAAGTCCGAGAGAAACGCGCCAATAAAGAGCCTGTTGGGCCGGTGGCCGCGGGGGCTGGCGTTGGTTGTGGGCTGCGATGACGCCGGCTGTGTTATGGGAGTGGGCCGTGGCGTGCTGGTGGGTGCGTTCGAGTGGGCCCACGCCTCTCGCACGCCGGCGTCGTCCTCGGCAAACTGCAGCGTTGTCGACGACGGTAACTCCAGCACCAGTAGCATCGGCTTCGAGCCCAACAGTGTGGGCACGGCGGGATTCGCGACGTAGCCCGAGGGGCCTTGGCGCTCCGCCTCACGGCGGCAGTTGGCGAGGAGAGTGCTCAGGCTGATGCCGTGCAGCCGTGTACTGTAAATCACGCGCCACGGGCAGTACTGCAACAGCAATGGCAGTTCGTTGTGCAGCAGCCGGCGACACGCACGCGACAGTACCGACACGCCAGGCCTACCTGCAGCGCTACCTACGCGGCCATCATCGTCATTGTTGTCGTCCTCGTCGTCACACGCCTCTTCCCGCTGCTGCAGGAGCTCCACAAGCTGCCGCGTGCTTTCCTGCGTCTCCACCGACGTCGTCGTGAAGGCCGAGAAGTCGAGTGAGACTTCGGGCGTGTAGGTAGGCGGGATATCCCACTTCACATCGAGCAACCCCTCAGAGCCGTGCGCGCTTCCGTGCATCGCTTCCGTGGACGCCCCTGGCAAAGTGGAGGGGGTGAAGTGCTCCCCTGGCGCCTCGTCCGCAGACATCGACAAGGGGCGTGTGAGCTGCAGGGCGGAGAGTGCCGTGTTGGTCAGCGAGGATGATGACAGCGGGAGCACAGACGGCGGGGGTACACCATCGAACCCCACCGCATCCGCCACTACTGCGTTCGTCTCACCCCGCTCGTGCGTGGGGAACGCGTGCCGAGACCGACCCTCTACAAGAAGTAGAAAGGGGTCCGACTGCACCGCGGACATGCCACGCACTGCCCTCAGTGGATTCGCTTCCTCTGGTACCGCCGCCGCGCCCACTGCTCCTGTGGCCCTTGACAGGGGTGAGAGCAGTGCCGTGGTCGGCGAGCTAAGGGTGTAGCCGCCTCGCTGCGCATCTGCCAGCGCGTATGAGTAGTAGCGCTGCGTCTCGCCCTCGCGTCGTGTGCGCCACTGCATCCACCACTCATCGCCAAAACGTCCTCGCATCGCTGCCTGTACAAGGTGCAGTGCCTTGTTCAGCTCCTTCGCTACCAGGGTCACGTGACTCGCCTTGACAGGCTCCAGCGCGTGCAGCTGCGGATACCGATAGAGCAGTGCGAGCAGACGCAGACTGACGGCCTCGCTGCGGCATCGACTCTGGAGTTGGGCAGCTGGCGTGTGCAGCACCGTCGCTGGCGCTGCTGATGTCGGTAGTCGTTGTTGTTGTTGCTCTTGGCTCGGAGGCACTACAGAGGAGAGGCAGAGGGTGCTGCTATCCCTGGCGCTGAGCTCTGGCCCTACCGTGGCGGCAGGCTCGCTGATGGTGCTGGTAAGTCCTATCAGTTCGTTTTCTTCAGCCAAGAGTGACACCGCAATGGACGATGAGGAGGGTAACATCAGCTCCGACGCTTCCACACCTCTCGTCTTGAGCTCATACACCCGACCTCGACCAGGACGGCGCTGACGGGAGAGAGACACTGAAGTTGTCGCGGACGCGCCGCGCTGTGCGTCCCCGCCGACTTTGCTGAGGTAGGCGTCACTGGTGCTACTGGCGTCTGCCAAGCTGATGCTGTTGCTTGTGAGCGTCGCTGAGGATCCAGCCGACCACGGCGTCGCCACCCTCAGTGCCACTCTCTCTTTGTTGCTGCCGTCCCCGCCAGCCGCATCGGTCATGCTGAAGGATGGCCGCACGTCTTGGTAGTGATGACTACCACTACGGTGGTAATCGTCACTACTGCGCGACTCTGGGGCTACGCTGGCGTGAACGAGGTTGCCCCAGCTTGCCACCCGTTTCTTCACGAAACCAAAGAACTCACCAGTGAGGCTTTGTGAGAGGGTTCTCACGTTCGAAGGGGTCGATGGCGCTGAAGCGTGTGGATGCGGCGGTGCTGCCCTCAGCGGCGCTGCCGCTGAGGCAGCCGGCGGCATTGTCCATGCGCGTCGGCGCTCCTTCTCCTCCTCTGTGGCGCGTCGTGTGCGGTTCGGATGGCTCAAGATGGACGCGGCGGCCGCTGCCGCTGCTGCCGAAGAGGATGGTGCTGAGCCGCCCATCCCACTCGCATGATGGCGCTCTGCAGCGGCGTAGCTGCGATATCCCATCACGCCATGATACACCTTGCTGAAGCGGTACAGAGTGGAGTAGTTGAGCGTGCTGCTCAGGACATTGCTCACGAGAGCGTAGGGCAGCTCAGGTGCCAACAGATGTGTCTCGGCGGCGTTGCTGTCGCCGTGGCATGGGGGAGGGATGCCGTACGCTTCAAGTGCGTAGAGGGTGTGGCAGCGGCCGTTCGTAAAGGTGCAGACAATTTCATCGCATGCGTGGCGGATGGCGCGGTCGGTGTGCCGCCGCTGCTGCTGCTGCTGCTGATGTGGAGGGGTGTGGGCCGCATCGTACGCACCACCGCCACGTCCGTCCGTCGGGAGCGACGACGGCACAGTGGCAACGCCAGAAGCAATGGGGTGCAATACACCCTTCTCCAACAAGAGCTGCTGCGCGCGTTTTGTGAGGAAGAGTTCGATGAGCAGGTTTACAATGATGAGAAGCTCAGACAATCCACCGGCACTAGTAGGGGCAGTACTAGTGGCAGTGGAGCTTCTTGTTGTCGCTGCGCCTCGGGTCTCTGCTGCAAGGGTGCTGGATGGTGAACTGTTCTCATTCTCACCGGCCGTCGCCTCTGCCTCTGCTGTCACTTCAGCGGCTCGCTGTTGCTCCCACTGCTGGTCGTACTTACACTGCTGTGTCGCAAGAGCACCGCTCAGTGCGTACAGGACGTAGAAAACGTCTTCGGCCGTCTCGCAGGCAATCATGAGCCCACAGAGGTCGCGCAACGCGCTGGCGCGACGCGCGAGGCGGCGGACAAAACTCGCGAGAACAGTAGTACGGGTCTCTTGATTCACGGCTGCTGCTGCAGCGTCTCCCACAGCGCTCTTCTCCGTGCTTGACTGCGTGGCAGCTGCAGCTGCAGCATTGCCGGCCGCCGCATCATCGTCCTCGTTGCCGCTCTCGAGCTGTGCAGGGCTGTCGAAACACGCAGCCAAGCTGGTCATGGGCAGCGGCCCGCTGGCTTGAGCAAGGGCGGAGAAAAGGATTCCCGATTGCCATTGTGGTGCAGCTGGGCTAGAGGTGACACAATCCTGCTGCGCGCCCCGTGAGCCGACAGTCGTGCCGGTGCCTCCGGATTGGCTTTCCCTGGCTGCCGATGGCGGGCGCGAGGATGGCGGCTCGTCTGCCGCGCAGCTCTCGGCCAACACAGCCGGCCAGCTTAGCGCACACGCACGGTCGTCGCTGTTCACGTCCTCCTCGAGGGGCTCGCTGAAGGCAAAGGGTGGTGACGGCGATGGCGCCGCGGCCCGCGTATGGTGACCACTGCGGCTCAATTCGCTGTAGAGACTCCACAGCCGTCGCACGTCTATGGCAGAGAGCCAGTGGTGCGCGTCCTCGATGAAGCCTTCGTTCCATAGCGCACACGCAACGTTCCAGAGAAGAGTCGAGAGCAGAAGTGAGAGTGGGGCGGAGAAGGGCGCAGCTGTCACCGACGATGACGTGGCGTTGCCGTTGTTGTTGGGCCGGCCAGTCAACGTGTCAATTCTTTCGCCAGAGAAGGTAGGCGATGATGCGGCCGTGTTGAATGAGCTCGTTAGTGGAACTTTACAGATCTTCTCCAGTGTTGCGATCGGCAGTGCATCCGGGTGCACCTTGGCGAGCAGGCAGGCGAGCCACCGTGCGGTTGCCGTGTCGTAGCCTGGCGTCGAGTCGTCTGCAGGAGGGCTGATCGACGAGGCAGGAGACGCGATGCTGGCGCTGTTCCGCGACACGAGCATCGTCGCTGCCTGCTGCTGGTGTTGTTCACGCTGCAATTTCTGCTCAAAGTACGTCCGCTCTGCGTCGTAGTCATCTTCGTCCAAGCCAGGCGGCAGAAGCATCCCAACGTTTGCCAGCGGATCCACCAGCTGCTGCTGCTGCTGTGCCTCCCCAGCGGAGAGGTCAGCTGTGAGAGGGTAGTCATGCTGAGCGGTGGTTGCGGTGTTGTCGCCACCTCTGTTGTTTCTGTCGTTGTCGTTGTCGTCATCGACGCGCGGCGCCGCTGTATTTGCCGCCTTGCGAGCTTCGTAGCCCATTGCGAGTGCCAACAGCGCGAGCTCCTCCAGCAGGAAACACTTGCGATGGATGACTTTGATGGCGAGGGCGTAGTTATTCGCGGCGATGGTCGCCTTGCCGGCTGCTGCCGACGCGACAGCATTCCGGAGAGAGAGGTGCAGAAGTTGTGTGTCGGTCAGCGGGCTGGCCGCGGGGGGCGGGGATGCTGTGGATGGGCGCTCCATTGCTCACGTTCTCGCACCGCGTCGGTGAAGGCTCCGGTCTTTCTTCTGTTTCCCCTTCCCCCCCTCCCCGTTGCCAGTGCTGTTGCGAGAGACGTGCTGCAATAGCGAATGGAGATGGGCACAGATGTGTGTGGCGGTGTGTGTGTGTGTGTGTGTGTGTGGGGTGCGGTGCTGCAGAGCTGACTCTGTTATGTTGTGGTTTATCGGTTCGCCGCGTCGACAACTTCCTCATTCGCCACGGGGGGATGCGCCGGTGCTGTGAGAGTGACACAGGCTCAGCAGCGATGCAGAGCAGGCGTCGTCTGCGTGTGAAACGCGGATGATTCGGGAAGGTACGGCAACACAGGGTAAACAAGCAAACCAGAGAGAGAGAGAGAGCGCGCGCGTCTCAGTGAAGAGGAGGAAAATAACGGAGCATTCAGGTCAGTACGCTTTGCTGTCCACTGCTGCTCTTGTGTGTGAGCGCTTGTCCTTCTCGTGAAAGGAAGTGGGTGAGGATGCGTGAGACCTGAGAGAGAGAGAGGGGGGGGAGAGTGCAGAGAAGGCAAAGTCAAAAAGACTCGGAGAGACGTACACCCGCACAGATGTGTACGTGAGTGAGCGTTCAACTTCACCACTTGCAACTGCAATAGTGTGTCTCAGCAGTGAGTCAGGTTGGGATGAAGGCAGTGTGGGCGGCGCGCGAGGGGAAGAGCACAGAAGAGAGAAGACGGCAGAGTGTCGACAGACTCAGATGTGGGCGACACACTTCAGCTCCCTCTGCCAACCTCTCCCTCTTGCGCTCCGTTCCTCCTCACGTGTACCACGGCTCTCCCCGCTCCCCCGCTCATCACACCACCACCACGCTCTGCTCCGTTCCGCAGAACACACAATGCATGCGCGATACATATACACGTGAGATCGCAAACGGTGATGGGGAGAGGGAGGTATCCGTCGAGTTCGAACAGCCTTGAGCAGCTCTCGGTCTGACTGGCGGGCCCTACCTCTCCCTTACCCTCACACCGTCCTCTAGAAGCGGATAGGGCAGCCGCTGGGCAGCCGCTGGGCAGCCGCTGGGCAGCCGCCTCACCATCTGACCGCGTCGCTTTACCTTCGGGGGTCCGCAGAGGAAAAGAGCAAAAATCACGTGAAATTAAAGTGGAGACGCACACACACACACACCACACACACACACACTCCGAACGTCGCTGCGCGTGAGAAGGCAGGCAACGATGCGCCTGCGTGTGTGAGCCTCTGTGGGGGACGCTTTAGTCGAACAGACCGAAGCCCATGTCGTCATCGCCCTCCTCCTCGAGCTCGTCCTTCTTCTTTTCCTCTGCCTTGCCGCTCGCTTCCCCGGCAGCTGGCGCCGCCGCGGCAGACGTGGCCGTCGGGGCCTGCGTGGCAGCCGCTGCCATCAGCGACTCCACAGACTTCTTCTCCAGGAAGCGGGCAAAGATGATGGGCATGGTGGGGCGTACACTCACGCCGGCGGCCTTCACTGCCGCGGCGATGTTCTCGGCCGAGGTGGGCAGGCCGGCATCGCTCAGCATGAGCGCCGCATACGTGCACGCGAGGGTCTCCGTGGACATGATGATGCTGAAGGGTATGTGGGGGAAGGTTCTCTTGTAATGGTATGCGTTCCACAGACAGCACCGGTAGAGAGGGAGCGACGGGGGGAGAGAGAGAGAGAGCGGGGGGATCAGAGTTGAGGGGATAGGAAGGCTGAGACAATCGAGAAGAGTGTACGTTTCAGCGCGGATACACCTGCGCACACACAGACACAGAGAGAGAGGAGGAGGGGGATGCTGCTGCTGCTGCCCTCTTCGAACCAAGTGCTGCTCCGCGCTGGTGCATGCATGTGCGTGCCACTCGTCTGTGACGAGACTCACGTACGTTATCTCCTCTGCTGGAGACACACACACACGACAGCGTCGCTGGCCTCTTCTATTTCCCCCTCTCTCTCTCGTGTGTGCGTGTGCGTGTGGGTGGTTCTTTGGAGGGAGTCGAAATTGATGCTGAGCAAAGAAGTAAAAAACTCATAAAGAACACTCGCCGAGGGGCACACACACACACGCACACACACACACACGCACACACACACACACACACACACACACGTGCGCGCAGTGCAGTGCAGTGCAGGGGGTCTTCGCTACCATCACGGAGTGCATAACACCTATCCGCCTGCAAGAGAGAGAGAAAGGGGAAGAGGGGCGCCTGTCGGCGCACGCGACTACGCTTTGATCCCACGACCTTCGCTTGCCAGACAAGAGGAGAGAGGGACCAACACACAAGCCCGTCTCTCTACTGAATACATTCGAAAAGGAAGGCAGAGCCCAGTCAGCACCTCAACGACATCGCCCCCCCGCCCTCTCTCATTGTTCCATACACCCGGCAACGATGCGCCTGCGTGTGTGAGCCTCTGTGGGGGACGCTTTAGTCGAACAGACCGAAGCCCATGTCGTCATCGCCCTCCTCCTCGAGCTCGTCCTTCTTCTTTTCCTCTGCCTTGCCGCTCGCTTCCCCGGCAGCTGGCGCCGCCGCGGCAGACGTGGCCGTCGGGGCCTGCGTGGCAGCCGCTGCCATCAGCGACTCCACAGACTTCTTCTCCAGGAAGCGGGCAAAGATGATGGGCATGGTGGGGCGTACACTCACGCCGGCGGCCTTCACTGCCGCGGCGATATTCTCGGCCGAGGTGGGCAGGCCGGCATCGCTCAGCATGAGCGCCGCATACGTGCACGCGAGGGTCTCCGTGGACATGATGATGCTGAAGGGTATGTGCAGGGGTGGGGGCGGGGGATTACACACAGAGAGAGAGAGAGAGAGAGGGGGGGCAGAGACAAACCCACCTCAGACTGCATCAGTTAGGAAGGAGGAAGGGAGGAGGAGGAGGAGGAGGAGGGGGAGGGAGAGAGTGGGAATCAAGAGGACACGCACTCATTAACCAATGCGCGAAAAGGAAAAGAGGGAACGCGTGGCGCACCGTGGGGGAGGACGAGAGGTGTGGTGGTGACAGCACGTTAGGGTGTGCGGACAACACATGTATGCCCTACACATACACGCGCCAACGTACACGACGATGATGTGCGGCGCCACCTCCTGCACGTACTGGAATAGGACAGGGGGCGAGGGGTGTGTGTGTGCTGGTCACAGCATCCATCAGGGGAGACGAATCTGAGTGGACACTTCCCCGCCGACTGCGTGGCGGTGGTGTTTTTTGGCGAGAGAGGAGGCCCATTCACCCCCCCTTCTCAGCTCTTCCTCCACCCTTACACCCATTCACCAGCGAGCTTTCACACGCACAAACTCCGGTGCCTCTGCTGCTCGTTGTTCGGCTTTCCGTGCTTAACGTTCGGTTCTGTGTAGATCTGATGTGCAGGAGCGGAGAAAAATGCCCCCGCGCATCTCATGCGTCGACGCCCACGCCTGTTGCCAGACGAGATGGCGCAGCAGAGGCGGAGGGGAGGGGAGGGGAGGGGAGGGGGGTGGAGCGGAAAACAGAAAAAGCAGAAGCGAGGAAAGGCAGCGCAGAGTTGCACCGAAGCGCTTCCCTTTATGTGTGTTACTGGACAAGCGGTCGCGGACCCCGTCAGCGGACACGCGCGCGTGTCCGCTGACGTGGTGACATGAAGAGGATTCGATTAGGGCGGGGGAGAGAGGGAGAGGGAGAGGGCGAAAGCGAGAAAAGGAAGGAGAACAGCGACGTAAACAAGAGAGAGGCGCAGCAGTGTGGTCGGCTGCTTCTCTCCTCCCACCTGGTACTGAGTCACGGAGATACTGCCGGGGATGATGATGACGGCGACGAGGTGCCGATAGTATTCCGGCTGCTGCTGCTGATTGTGGACGCGGAGCAGTGCAGCATGTTTGCATCGTAGAGGTCGTCATCAGTCCCTGCGTCCTCCCCTGACCCCTCTGTGTTGACATCCTTGTCGTCGTCAGAGCTGGACGTGGAGGCAAAGGTGATGAGGCCAGCGTCCCTGGCGCGTAGTCCGGGCGGTAGCACGCCGTAGAGATAGTCATAGCAGCACCTAACGTCGTCGCTGTGGAGGGTTTCGGCGCGCGCAATGCGCTCCTCCTGACGAACGTCCGCGACGCGTAGCGCCAGCCCTGCTAGAAGGCCGCAAACGCGGCGGATATCGCGACGGTGCAGCGTGTTGCCAGTGCTCACCTCGCCGACATCGAGCCACTGCGGCCGCCGCGGCAGTCCACCTGAAAAGTAACTTGCCTTGACGGAGGCACAGTGGCTGGCTTCCTCCTCATGCAACATTGTCCCTTCTTCGGGGGTCCACTCTCGACAACGGCGGCTGTGGCAGTCACCATTCATCAGTGTTTGGTGGCTGTCACTGCTGCGTTCATGAACGGCGCTTTGCGCAGGTGCCCGTGGCGGTGGCGGCAGCAGCCAATGACGAATCAGCTGCCGGCACGCTCTTTGCCACTCGGGTGGAGGTGCAGGAGAGGGAGAACACTGCTGTGTGGCTGCTGTAGCCCCTCCAGCGGCGCTTTCGTGCGCGAGAAGCGCAAGGGGCGGGATGCGACGCTGCGGCGGTGCCAGCAGTTCCTCCTGGGACACGGCCACGAGGACGTCCACCAGGCCGCTGGCGGCATCGTGTGCAACGCTCTTCGCGTGTCTAGGACGAAGCTGAGGAGCACTGCCAAATTCTGGAGTTGTTGAGTATCGCGCTTCGGCCACAACCGTACCCACTCGCTCGAGTTTGTTGATTCTGGCGAGATCGCTGTTGACGCAGCAGTGCGTCGTGGCCGTTGTTGTTGCGGTGGTCGCCGTATCCGCGGTGAAGGCGGAGCTCGACACGCTCCCCGCCGGTGGGGAGCGGGCGGTGACGGGGTGCACATCCGCGGTTGTCGGTGATGGCGACCACCACCTCGGCCGGGTGTCGTCGCTGCATGGGTTCGCGCTTCGTGCGTTAGACCACGGCTGCGGTCCAGAGACCCCCACAGCAGCAGAGCGGGAACGTTTTCGTCGGTGACGCGACGACGACGACGACGCGGCGGAGTTGGGCGCGCCTTGCCGCCCATTGTTTGGAAAGGCGGCACTTGCGGCACATCCGCGGCTGCCGTGACGCACAATGTGCCCTTCAAGCCGCAGAAGTCGCAGCAGCACGAGCGTGTACACGATGCTCTGGTCTGCGGCTGTCAACGCATCCATGCGAGCGGCAGACGCATCCCCGGTACCGCTGCCGCTGACGTAGCCTACCACGAGCGGCAGTATGTGCTTTGTCCACAGACTATCCACCGTGGCCTGCGCAGAACATGACACTGACAAGGGCGACGCAGCACCATGGTGGTGGGGTGCTGTCGTTGAGGCCACCACGCTAGCTGGCGGTGGCGGCGGACGCGACAACAGCGCCATGCCTCAGCATCATTCAGCTGCATCGCACCGTAGCACACAAGACCGAGGAAGACGCGGTAATACGCGTGAAACCCTTGCATTGCAGCGTGCGAAGGGGTTGTGGGGGTGCTGGTGATGACAGCGTTGTGGCTGTGCACGCTACTCGCCGTGATGGCCATACCGCCGCCGCCGGCGCCATCACGGCCATCGCCAGCGTTTCCCATAACGCCAGCGCAGGCGCCCCCTAGCACCGCCTCTGCCTCGCCCATTAGGAGCGCCGTCGTGTCGAGGAGCGGTGGCAGCAAGGTTAGGAGCTCCAGCAACGCCAGCATGTCGGTGACAGCAGCCGATGTCAAAGAGCACTGTCGAACGCTCTCTGCCGTCGTATTGGCGACGAGAGGGTGGCGTAGCACCCACTGGAGGGAGTGCACGGTGGCGTAGTTGACGTGAGTTGACCATTGCATGGCCGCAGCACTGAGGGTAATGTGGGCGGTCAGGGTGTGCGTGGCAGGGGTCGACGACGGTGACCACCACCACCGTTCCCACCGCTGCAGAGGACCTTGGGTGAACTCAGCGATGCCTCGGTAGATCCACGCATGTGGCGGGAGTACCTGCGTGGCTTGAGGCACTGCGTGCAGCTGAGCAGAGCAGCCAGGACGTTCGCGTTGGTGTGGTTCATGGTGCGCCGAAGTGCAGCCGCGCTGCTGAACGCTGCCGTTCTCAGGACGCACCATGTCACAGACGCCCTTCAGCAGTCTTGCGCACTCGCACAAGTCCTCATGAGGCACGGCACCGTCGCTGTCGCTGGCATGCGCACAGATGAGATCGAGCACCACGCCGGGGTTGTGGGTGATGAGGAACTCGTGCAGTCGGTCCGCCAACCCAGCAAAGCACTCCTCCATCCATGCACGAGCGAGGTGGTGAACAAGGTCCAGTATGGAGGGGCAGCGAGCTCGCCAAACGCCAGCCGTGGCGACGGTAGCTGTGGTGGTCGCCCCATTACCGTCCACAGTGTCCCTCGGGACGCCACACCACGGCCGGCTCAATAGCTCGCTCAAGTCCCGCACGTGCATTGGAAGGCGATCGCGAACATGTCGGCAAAGACGCTTGTTGGCCGCATCGCCAAAGACAGCCTCAAAGAAGACATGAAACTTCTGCAGTGCGGTGGCGGCACCGTGAGGGTGCGTGGCGGTGGAGCGCGGCGCACCGCCGCCGGTGTATGGGTCAGCTCCTGCGTTGTGCCTTTCCTTTCCGCCACTGCGAGCTTTAGTGCCTCTTTCCACCACTGTGTCCGTGTCTACCAGCGCAGCAGCAGCGGTCGCCTGGTCGAGTGCTCGTGCGATGGTCTCAATCAGCGTAAAGGCCCCGACGTGAGCGCGGCGAGCAGCCGTACACTCGTCTGCGCCTCGGGCACCCACGCGGGCCAAGCGATGCGGTTCAGCTGCGCTGTGGAGGCGGGACCACAGTGGTCGTGACGTGGGCCGGCGCAGCAATCGCGAGCCGCATCGCGCCGTGTGGTGTCCTCCTCGGCGTGGATGAGAGCCGAAGCCTGATTGGTGGCGTACATCTGCAGCCCTCCGTGTAGGAAAAGGCCGCCACCCAGAACGGTGGTGGGGATGGCAGCGGCTGAGCCTCTCGCGGTGGGGGCGTGGGCTGCGCAGGCCCCGGCGCGCAGGCCCCGCTGGGTCGAGGGCGGCACATGCCATTCTGCCTCCACTGCGCTGCTGTCGCTCGTGGTAGATGTGCCCGGATGTGTGCCTCCAGACAGCACACCAGCGCTTCAGCCGCCACGGGTGGGAGTGTGGAGGTGTGCAGCAGCCACGGAAGGGTGATCCGCAGCTCCATGGGCGGTATCGGCACACAGGCAACGCGGCCGGAGACAGCAGGTAGTTGCCCGCACGTTACCGACAGCGGCGAAGATGGCGGCTCACAGAACAGTTCATCGCGGTCAAAGCCAGCTGTGGCGGAGTCGCGTAAAGGGCGTGCGCCACTGCTGCCATAGCCCCTTGGACCGCCTCGCTGGTGCTGGCTTGGTAACGCTGTGGCCATGATGGAGGACTCATCGGCGGGCTCACAGAGGAATAGCGAGCTCGTTGGTCGAGCGCGCGTGCGCCGGCTTGCGCGCTGTCGCGAATGATCTGACCATCGCTCCTGCTGCCTGCAAAGGCAGCGCCGTCGCTACCTGCATCATAGGCGTCGATAGCCGTCGTGCCACCGTGGTGCAGCATGCTTGGCGCCGTCCCTCTCAACGGTGGAGCAGTACCCCAGTACACCCGCGTCGTCACCGAACTGGAGGTGCTGGGCTGTGCGCTGACGCCATCGCCATAAGTGAATGGTGATCACGGCACTTACTCACCGCAGCAGCCTCTTCATTGTCTTGAGAATTGTCCGCCACGTTCTCGTCCTCGCGAGCGCTGTGGCGGCGCTGAACGTTATTGTCCGCGCTGTTGCTGGTATGAGAAAAGTTGGTGAAGCTGACGGGTGACTGCTGTGGCACCCATCCTTGACTAGCATCGTTGCCACACAGCGCCGTCGCTGGAAACGACAGACTCAGGGGCTCATAGGCCGTCACGCACCAGCGCGGAGATGACAGCAACGACGTGGGTGCGCCGTTAGCTCGTCCGCTGTCAGCCCTGTGCGTGGTGGCGTGCTGCAAGGCGTGCGACGCCACAGAGCGACCTGCAAACTGTAATCACCGTCGCCGATGTAGTCGCGCGGCGCACTGTAGGTGCCGCGACTACCACGTGCGAAGAGCAGAGTCGATGGCTGCCGGTGTGGAAGAGTTGTGCGAATGCGGTCGCCGTCAGCCACGCCGCGCATCACTTGCGGACTGCCCACCGAAGTCAGTGCGCACAGCACCTCCACGCATCTTGGTAGCCACACCCACAGCGGCCCCGGGGATGCGTGAAGCACAGATCGCACCGCCGTGCTAGTTTCCTGAGGCGCCGGCGGCGGCACGTCGGCCGCACACTGACGCAGCGTGGTGCGGCGAGACGCGTTCACTGTCGCGATGCCAGCCTGGTCAAAGGCTACGGTGCTGCTGTACGCGCGAGTCGAAATATTCGAGAACAGATCCTCCTCGTCTGCTCTGTTGGTACGCTGATGCATCGACAACGGCGACAAGAGCTGCGCAACGCGCTGCATCGCCACACCCTGCTGTACTTGCTGCTCCTCTGCGCTTTGCTCCTCGTTAAACAACTCCTCCAGCGCGCGTGCGGTCGGCTCTGAGGGGGACTGCATTGGCCCCTGTCGCGCTCGGTTGTTATCATTTCCTGCAACACCACCATCCACAGCCACCTTCCAATTTGTGAGCGTCTCCCGCGGCTGTGGTAGGACTGACCTGCCGCGGAGGTGGATCAGGCGCGCCGCGGAGTGCACGTGGGATTCCTCTGAACACGAATGCGGCTGTTGTGGGGTTTCGCTCTGAGTGTTCACTGTATGGAAGTGCTCCTGCGTCCGCTCCACATTGTTTTCGCCATCGTGCGCATCCTCAACCACCCGCACTCCTGTCACGGCGTGTGTTGTCATCGGCGACGACTGCGCCGGAACTTCGCCAATGGTTCGCTCGGCGCGTTGCACCTGCCGTGCCTGACGCTGCTGCTGGCTAGTGTGACGCCACGGACCCTTCGAGATCGCGTCCAGCTTCGGCATCACGACCTCCTGTGTGTCGCTCTCTGCGTGCTTGTCGGCGCGCGGACTGCGAGGCACGGGGAGGAGAGAGCGCGGCGGCGAGTCCGTCGGCGTATCTGCTGGCACCTCAAGGCGTGTCCTTCACGGCAGATGGTGCCAGAGGAGTGGGCGCACGACGAGGAAGACCCAAGGCGGGCCACCACCTCCGTCCTGTGTGATCGTTGGGAGAAGAGGAGGAGCAAACTTTTCAATGAAGAGTCCTCTCCCCACCCTTTCCCGTGCGGGCGTCTGTGCGTGTGTCTGTGCGTGTGGTCTATGCATTCGTCGGTCTCTGCGAAAGGTGTCTTGTCGGGGTGTGTTTACGACGCGCGAGGAGCTCGCCGTTCTATTAGAGGGCGGTCACACCGGAAGTGGAAGAGGACAGAGAGTCACCACAGGCTGGCGCTCCATCGTCTTCGTTCTCCTCTTCTCAGAGCTCAAGTGGTGGCTGGCTCTATCTGGGCTGGGCTCCGGGCGACGCTCTTTACTTTTTCCGGAGATCGATCGATCGATCGTTGCGCGCCCGCGGTGGTGGTGGCCGCCTCACGGAGCACCAAAGCGAAAACAAGCAAAGAGAGATGGTGGGATGAGGAGGAGGTCGAGGAGGGGACGATGGGCGGCCGCTTGAGCAAAGGCTGCACACCAGGCAGCTGCGGCGAGTGGAGAGGGGGCCCATGAGGAGTTGCAGGTAAGCTTCCTGGTTGTCGGGGCCTAAAGCACAACTCATCCGCTTTCTTTTACCCCAGCTGTCTCCGTCATGGACCGACGGCAGCGCAGGTGCCGATCACGTGTGCGCGCGTGTATCCGTGCCTGTGTGCCGGCAGCATTGCAGTTTTCGATTTCCTACGAGAGACACCCCGCGTGGCGCTCTTTACTCATCCGTTATGGGTTCAGAATCGACCAGAGCGCGTGCTGCCACCAAGGTGCGCAACACACACGCCCACACCGAACCCACAACGTCACGACCTGCAGAGCGGCAAATACAACATACGAAGAAGGAAAGAAAGAGCGGCGACGCGCGCCAGCGTGGGTGTCTCTTCCGCCGCCCCCTTGTATGTACAGAGGAGCGTTCTCGTGAGCCGTCGCGCGGGTCTGGGAAGGAGCAGTGCAAAGCCACACAGGCCGAGGAAGACGGACATCACTGGCGGCACTTCCAGAAGAGAGATCCAACGAGCAACAGACAGGCGTCAGACCTGAAAAGCGCATAGGATTAGTAGGCGAGAGGGAGACAGGCAGACGGACAGACAGAGAGAGAGAGAAGGAGAAAGCGGTGCTGACGTGAGAGAGCGTGGTGGTGACACGAGAGGCTCACAGTGAATACGGAGTATAACTGCGATGGGAGCGAGGAGGAGGCGGGGGGGGGCGGTGACGACGACGGCGTCATCTTCCACTGCTTCAACCACCACCACCACTACCACAACAACAGCGGGGAAAAAGAGAAATGACACGGAGAGTATTAGGCCAATATGCTTAAGTTCAACTGAAAGCGAAAGGTGTGTGTGTGTGTGTGTGTGTGTGCTGAGGAGGTGCGGTGAAGGGTGGAGCGCTTGAGCACACGTGGGCGAAGGAGAGACGGAGGCGGCAGTCTGTGACTGACCCCTGTATATACATCCACGCATACAGACGCACAGCCATACGCAGAGGAGCCCAAGTCCAGCCCCCCCCCCTCCTCCTCCCCCTCCCTTCCTCGTCGCTCACCCATTTACCACTTCACCATTCTCTTTCTTACTTCGCCTCTCACGTTCGTCTGTACCTCTGCTCGCCAGAAGGTGCTGGTGCGGTGAGTCGAGGGTCACGCCAACGCCCCACGTGCGTGGAAAGCTGAAGAAGAGAATGGCTTTTGCCCGAGAACACCCACCACCAGAGGGGAAGGGGGGGGGCACACGTCACGCGCCCATACAAGGGGGAGAGGGAGAGGGAGTCGAGTAGGCCAACCAAGGGGCAACCCAAGGGAGGTGAGGTGAGGTGAAGAGCAAGAGAGAGAGAGAGAAACTCTCATGAACAGAATATCGGAGAGGCAAGCAGAACGCAGGAGAGGATGAACAATCGCCAAGGCAGAGGTGTCTGTGAGTGGTAAACAGAGTGGAGGGGGGGGGGCGGCAATGGACGGGCTGAGGCCCCCGTAGTTCACGTCTGCATGGCTCACACTCAGTTTCACCGCCCCCTCCCTGTTCATCACGCCCCCTCCCCGCTACTCCTCCGTCGCGACATGCAAAGGAAAGGGAATGTGTTAACGGAGTAGGGGTTGGTAGAACGGAGGGTGTCAACGGAGCTGAGGCGGGTGTCCAGGGGTGGGGGTGGGGCGTTAAGGGTGGAAAACTGAAAAGTACCAGTCGCAGAGAGGCAAAGAGGATCAACCTAGAGCTCCTCTGTGTGTGTGCGTACGTGTTGATGCATCGCCCTCTCCCCGCCTCGTACCCATGTGCCTTGCCGTCGCAGTGATTTTTCCCTCCCACCACCTCTCGCTAGAGAGCTGCGCCGCTCTAGTTGGTTACCCCTCCAAAGAGGCTCAGCAGGGCAGCAAAGGTGGCTGGGGCGGCTTGTGTGTCGGGGGTAGAGAATGAGGAGGGGGTAGGTTAGACACGCGCGCGTGCGTAGGTGTGGGTGTACTGTACGCGTCTCCCTCTGCCGCCCTCGCGTTCATTTTGCTCTCTTTGGGAGAAGTCCTCCTTGCTCAGTCCCTCTTGCGCTTCGTGGCATCACGGTCCTGGCGGCTGTGGGCGGAGTTGCGGGTCTGTAGCTGAGACTGCGACGCGGACATGTCCACCGCAGCGCCGCCTGGATTGCACGTGAGGCCAGCCTCGTCTATGCCTGCCACTGCTGCCGCCGCCGACTGCAGGCGTATCTTGCGCTGCTCGAGGGCTTCGACCTGGTGCTTCTCGTAGTCTGTGCGCTTTGTGAGTGGTTTCGTCAGAAGGAGAGTCACGCACCCTATCACGGAGACAACGGAGGCGCCGATGAAGGTGCGCAACGCCTTGTTCTCCGTTGGCGTGTCGGTCAGCACCTCACCAAAGATGAGAGTGAGCAGGAAGTTTGTCAGGCACGCGCTCCACGTCAGCACCGGTGCCGACGTGCTCTCTGCCATAGGGAAGGTTAGCTCCACAACGTACTCGAACATGAGCGGCATCATGAAGTTCTGGCACATCCCTGCGATGCCGCCCCAGAGCACGAAGACGACTATGACGTAGTACTTGCCATCCTCGTGCACGGCGGGGCCAAAGTGCAACAGCAGCGTGAGCAGCACCATCACCACCACTACCACTACTGACAGGGCGCACAGGAGTAGCTTGTAGCGGCGGCCGTAGCGGTCCACGAGTGGCATAAAGAAGGGGCAGACAACGGTGCCCAGAACGAGGTTGAGGAAGCCAATCCAGCCGGAGATGGCCTCGCTGATGCCATACGGGGCGAGCATCTGCGGCAGCACCGTCGCCACGCCCCAGATGAGACCCAGCTCCGCGGCAGAGCTGATAGTAAGGAGAATGAAGGACCAGTTGCTGCGGCACTCACGGAAGCAGTCCATCAGCACGGAGAACACGTTCACCGGCTGCACCTCCGCCACCTCCTCCTCGTTCTCCGACTCTGCGTCCTGCATCTCTTCCGTGACGAGCTCCACGGTGGCGCCGCGGCTGCTGGAACACTGATTTCCCGTCGCCGCCGCCCCGGAGGACTTCTTGACGCCAGCCGGATCGCAGTTGTCCTCCTCGCAGACGTCTGCGTCGCCGACCGCAAGTGGCTCGTTTTCGCTCCTGGTGCGCTTCTCCTTGGGGTGCGGACGCGTCTGATGATCGAGCGCTTCCTCCGCGTCGCTATGCGGGACGCGCAACACGTGATTCAGTGTACGCAGGCGGCGCTCCTCGCAGTTCTGCTGCCGGGCCGCCACGTGGCTGGCGGCGTAGCGCGGCTTCTTGGGGAACAAGAAGATGACGAGCACGAGCACCAGCGCCGCGTAGGTGAAGTGGAACCAGAAGAAGTTGCCAAAGTGCGTCTTCGACTGCTTCGTCGGACCCACAAAGAAGGTCGGAATGAGAACTCCGATGCCGCAGCCAAAGTTGAGCGCCGAGGACATGACGGTGTTCGCCACCATGCGCTCATTCTCCGGGAACCAGCGGTTCGAGATGAGCGGCGGCGTCGCGATCGTGAGTACCTCCGTAAAGCTGTTGGAGACCTGCGCGAGATACAGCAGGACCGCATTGGGCCACACGTAGAGGGCGATGATCTTCAGTAGTGCACCGAGCGCGTTCGCCGCAGCGGCGATGAGGACGCCCATTTTAATGCCGGTCACCTCATACAGCTTGCAGCTGAGGAAGACGATGACGACATAGGCAATGACGTAGGTGGTGGCGAGGAAGTTCACTTGCGTCGCGTTCATGCTGAAGTACGTCCGCACCTCATCCACAATGGGTGCAAAGGCGATCCACTGCATGGCGTTGGAGATGGAGAGCAGGCAGAAGATCGGCGTCACCGCGAAGCGCCACGGATCACCACGTAAGCGGTTCTCCTCGAGTTGCTCGATGTGGGAGAGCGCGCGGGTGTGGGCCGGGTGCAGCAGCGGGTCAGCGTTCTCGTCATCCATCGCGGCGACAAGCGCGGCATCGTCGACGTGGTTGTCTTCCTCCCACTGTGCGAAGGCCAGAACCGTGTTGGATGGCGTCTTGGTGGGCTTGGCAGACGTGGACGGCTGCTGCACGCCGCTTTCCGCGTAGCGGAGGTGCGAGTTTTTGCTGCCTGATGACATTCTTCAGAAGAAGACGAAGAGAGAGAGAGAGAGAGAGAGAGAGAGAGAGAGAGAGAGAGGCTCCGCAGGTGTAAAGAGACGCGATGCTGTGCTGGCACTTATTAGAGGTGTTAAGGACAACAACGAACACCTCCTGGGTGGGCGTCTCCTGCAACTTTCGCGTCCGCAGGTGAAGTCACGCCCGAGGAGAGAACAGAACAGAGCAGAACAGAACAGAGCAGCGCAGAGCAGAGAAGAGAACACGCGATGAAAGACAACCCGATCACCTACGAAACAACAACCGCAGCGCCAAAGAGAAGCCGCAGAAGTGCGTGGCGTGGTGTGTGTGTGTGCGGGCGCCTTAAAGCTATTCGTGTATCTCTTGATGTGTACACCGTCTGCTGTGCCACCTGTAGGCTTCGTTTGAGCTTAGCAAATCTGCTGAAAGGGGGGGGGTGGGGTGGGGTGGGGGGAGAGAGAGAAGAGAAGGACGAGAAGGACAGGAAAGGGAGGGCTTGGCGGAGTGAGCTGGCAAACGCCTGTGCTCAGGGCAAGAGACAGGCACACGGGTACAACAGCAGCGAAGGAAAGCGGTGTGCGTGTGTGCGTGGTGTGTGTGTGTGTGTGTGTGTGTGTGTGTGTGTTCCTCCTCCGCCCTTCCTCGATTCCGTTCGCTTGTGTTTTGCCTACTGTTGCCGTTGCCTGTTGCGCTCATGTGAAGGAAGGCGCAGTGCCGCTTCACTCTTTACTTGCTACTCTGCAGAGAGAGAGAGAGAGAGGGGTGTGGGGAGGGGCGGGAGAGGAGAGGAGTGAGAGGTAGAAGGACAAGAGAGGCGGAGAGGGGGTGGGCGGCAGGCAGAGAAGGGCCACAGCATCACGGGGACACAAAAGGAGTGCACACTCCTCTCTGAGAGCTCGCCAGCACCCCTCCTTCCCCCCGCCACACCAGCGCGCACGCAGGTGTGGCGGAGAGCTGTGACGCATCCGCAGAAGGCAACGGCGGTGGCACACAGAGAGAGAGAGAGAGGGAGTGAATGACAGAAAGGACGCCGCGTCTGCCGACGGTAATGAGGGATGTAGCCGCTGCAGCGTGGTGTGTGAGCGCGAACAAGCGAGGAGGAGATGGAGAGCGTCTTTAACTGTTTCTCTGCCAGTGTGCGTCTCTCTCGTTCTCTCACTGCTTGGCTTCATTGGGCGGTTTTGCTTTGAGAGAAAATGCTCACAAGCGAGGAAGAGATGAGAGAAGGACAGGGGGAGAGATCGACCAAGACGGAGACGCAGGCCGGACAAAACCACAGCAGCAATGAAAAGAAGTGTAGCACACAACTAACCAGTGGCGCGTGGGATATCCGCGGCGCGAGGCAGGTGTGTGTGTGTGTGTGAGCGTGCGCGGGTTCGTGTCGCGTGCGTACACGCTCTCACACACACACACACACACACACCTGCGCTGTGCGTTTCTTCCCTCCCCCCTCTCTCCGTCAAGCAGGGCGGTCGTGATGAGAGGCGGGTAAGCGACACGACAAGGGAGAGAGAGAGAGGGTGACAGCATAGGGCAAAGAGGGAAAGCAAAGAAGGTGGCGTTTTCAGTGATTACCAAACAAACTGCGCTTTTCACAAGCTGTGCGCCATGACGACGAGGGTGGCCGAGTGAGGTGAGGGGGTGGTGGGGGGGGTGGGGGGTCGCGGCCAACACAGGGGTGGGGAGGGGAGAAGAGATTATTCTGATGAGGAGAGAGACGAACAGGAATGGCATTTGTGGCGCTTCCACAGGTGGTAGCGGGGGAGGAGGCGGCTGCTTGCGTATGCGTGATGCAGTCTTTGGTGTGGGGGAAGAAGGGAGGGAGGGAGGGAGCCCTGGGTGTGGTCGGGAGGGCTTGAGGGGGGGGGGCGCACAACAAGAAAGGAGGGAGAGGCGGCCCCCCCTCCCCACTCTCACTCCTCCTCCACACACAACCCACGAAGACGATCCGTAAGGCGTCCGAGGGGGAGAGAGAGGCCACAAAGAAACCCGAAGAGAGGAACAACAACAACAGTCGAAGAGAATGCAATGTCGGAGGCGGGTGCGGAGAAGGAAAGAGGTAGGCGGCGGCATGCGTGCGGAGACTGGTACAGAGCGACACGTACTCATACCCCCCCTCCCCCCACCCACACACACACATACGCGTGTCTATCCACACGTGAACACACAAAGCAGACGCGGCTCACGGAAAAGAGTTGCCGAACGAAGAGGGCGTGGGAGAGGGAAGGGGGCGGGGAATGCCGGGGTGACCGACGTGAAGGAGAAACTGAAAAAAAGGGCGAGGAGGCGCTGAGGCAGACGGAGGGGAGGAGCGCACAACCGAAGAGGGGATGACGGGGAAGAGAAGACAACGCTAAGTCAGCGACATTGTCACGACGCTTTGTCCTCCTCCTCGTTGCCTGTCTCGCTCGCTCGCTGTCTGTTGCAGCTGCCACCGCGGCGTACACATCACCATCGGCGAAGCAGGGAAAGAGAGCACGCGCGCGACAGATCATCGCGTACGAGCTTACAGAGTGATGGCCGTGGTGGGTGCCAGGGTGGAGGGAAGAGGTGGTTGGAATAGCCAACAGACTGTAGGGTGGACAAGCATCAAGACGTGAAGAGGTAAAAGAGAGAGAGAGATGAGAGATGCCATCCCAAGTGCGATCGTGAGATGAACATGTCTCATCGTTAAGGGAGCAACAGAAAGAGCGCGGCGTGTGTGTGTGTGTGTGTGCTTGTGGGGAGGGGGGAGCAGGGGAGCTTGATGATGTAGAGGAGGGGTGGGTGGTGGTGACTGTGGCTGAGGGGTTCCTCTCGGTGTGCCTGTACAGTGGCCAGAGAGAGAGAAGGGTGTCAGCCCAGAAGTAGAAGGAAAAGCAGCAGGAAAAAGCGACCGTTTTAGAGGCCCGCCGTCACTGTACGGACGGAGAAGAGTGGGGCGCTGGTGATGCTCAGTTGCATCCTCACCTCATGTCCCACACACACACACACACACACACACACACACACACGGCAGATATGCATGAAGAGGCCCACGTACACAGACCCCCAGAGCCCATGCTTGACTGCATTCAGCGAGATGAAGAAATGACCCACGCATGCGGCGTGCACGAGTGTGCTGCGCCTGGATGTGAGGCGAGCGGCAGAAAAGCGCTCACCACCTGCCTTCCTTCACTCCTAGCCCTACTCTCCATCACGGCGTGCACGCGGTCCTAATTCTTTCCGTCATTCATGAGTATCGGCACGCTACTGTTCAGCCCAGTAGCTTCCACCGGCTTCTGCCTGCGGACACCGAGCCAATCAAGCAGCTGCGTCATCGGGATCACCGGCAGGATGGTGCGGTCCCAGGCCTCGTTCAGGATCTCCGCAAAGGCGAGGTAGAGGGCGGTGGAGCCGCAGACGACGCCCTCGTAGCCGGCCGCGTGGAGCGCCGTCTGGTTGCCCGTCATGTTGGCAAAGCCGAGCATCAGGAAGAGCAGCGTCACGGTGAGGAACACGATAAAGATGGCGACGTTCATGCGGATGGTACACATAAGCATGAGGAAGGAGAAGATTCCCCACAGCACGAGGTACACGCCTACGAAATACTCGCTCGCCGACTCCACAATCAACGAACTGCCAGCGGCCTTGTTCGGCAGCAGCCAGACGAGCACGAGAGACAGCCAGAAGGTGCCGTACGCGGTGAAGGCGATGTGAGCAAAGGTGTTGCCGCGCACCCACTCGAGCAGACCCGCGATGAGCTGCGCACCCCCGCCGAGGGCGATGCCCATGGCGACGATCACTGTCGAGAGCGGGAATCCCCCAGTGTTGTGCAGGTTCAGCAGGATCGTCGAGAGGCCAAAGCCCAGTAGGCCGAGCGGGCCGGGATTGGCGGTGCGCCGTGGCGCGATTGCCGCCTGATATTCCCACTCCTGCAGCTCACGCAGACGCCGCTGCTTCAGCACAAGCGAAGGTTTCCGGGTGGCTGACCCGTTCTTCTGGCCACGTGGGGGATGCTGCTGGCCGGGCACTTGCGAGGACACATTAGTGGAGTACTTCTCATGAAACTTGCGCAGGTCGGGGTTCGAGGCGACCTCTAAGGGCTCATGGCTGAGGGGCCCACATGGGATGCTGACAGCGGACATCTCTTACCGTGAACGAGGGTGTTGCTGTGGTACGCGGACCTGAGCGTGCTGGAGAGGGGTCGGGTGCGGGGTGAGGTGGGCAGGCGTGGGGGGGGAGGGGAGAAGGATGGGGTTGAGGGGGGAGGCCGATGGCGCCAAGTTATCGCACTCTGCTTGCACGCACGCAGCAACGGGTTTAAAGGAAAGGGCGGGCAAAGATACAGGCCCAGCCAAGCGACGCGAAAGGTGTGCGGTGGATCGCTAGAAGGGGTTTTGGAGGCAAGGCGGAGAGGAAGAGCGCGCAGGTGTGTTGTCTCTGGATGGTGGTGGGTGCGACAGAGGGGGGGGGTGAAGGGCCAAAGCGTGCGAATGAATGCGATGAGGAAGTAGAGGTGAATGTCATCGATTGCGCGATACACGCCATGTGCTTATGGGGTGTGAAGAGGGGAAGGGGGGAGGGAGAAGCGCGAAGGAGAGCGGCAGCAGCGATGAGCAAGCAGCTTCAGTCGACAGGCGAATTTCACCCATCGTCCTGCCCCCCCCTCCCCCCATCCACACGAGCGGGCAGCTCAGCGACTCCCTCATGTCCGTTGGATGCTCGTATTTCCTTTCCTTGCTCAAAGGTGGTAACCTTTGCAATACGTGGGCGCCTCCATTTAGGGGCTCGCAACATTTTGGCCGCCCTCCACGACACGGACACACACACACACACACACACACACACACACACACACACGCACGCACGCATGGACAGACATCACCGGAGGAGAAGCGCGCAACACGCATGGGAGGGGTGGGCTGTCACGAGGACAGGTACACCCCTGCCCTGCCCCCCCCCCCTCCTCCGTGCCTACGCCAGGTAAGACGGAGGTAAGGGAGGTGTTGTGTGTAGGGACTCGCCATGGCGGTAATCCGATGCAGGCGCATACGTGTTGATTGATCTTTGTTACCGAGAGAGAAGGAGAGGGAGAGGGAAGCGGGGCGGCAATGGTGGTGGTGGTGGTCGGGTGGGTGGGTGGGGGGGGGGAAGAACAGCAACAAGAGAAACGTCTCAGGCGTTAGAGAAGGCGATGTTGAAAGGAGCACCACCGACCCCACGGCGTGTGTGTGCGCGTGTTTGCGTGCGGTGTGTGCGCGCGTGTTAAGCACGAGAAGAAAAATACGTTTTGATATGCAAAGTGAGAAGTCTTTTACGAGGAGGAGTGGGCGGGGGAGTGGGGGAGTGGGGGAGGCAATCGGGAAGAAGAGGGGGCGGGGGAGGGAGTGGGGAAGAGTGAGGCGCAATGCTCCCTGCGGCGAAAGGTGCGCACACGCAGACACTAACGCACCCCCATGCCGCGTTGTGTAGAGGGAGGAGATACGAGAGAAGAAGAAGCTAAATGAACGGGGAGCAGAATATACAGGCGCACGCACACACACCCACACACACACACACACACACGCACGCACGCCGTATCCACGCACATAGGCGTGGGCTGAGGGCGGATGAGGACTAGGGATGGTACAGGCGGTGGTGGTGATTGCGCCGTTGAGACACCCAAACGAGAAACAGAACCCAGAAGCCATCCAGCGGGTAGCGCAGTAAACAAGCAAGCAGAGGAGACCGCCGCCTCGTGTCAGGTGGAAGGGCAGTAGCGGCCACGCCAACAGTATGCCCCTTCCCCCATCCCCCCCAGGAGCGAGCGTGGAGGGGAGGGGGGAGAGGACACAAGAGCTCCACTGCTCACCCTCACCCCAAAGCCGTCGGCAAAGTGCTTCTTTGCTTGTGCATGCACATGTGAATCTGTCCGTCGGTTGCACCGCTGCTTCGCTCTGCACATTCCTGTCAGTCAGGGAGCACGTGCGCGTGTGTGTACGTCTGTGCGCGTGAGGGGGGATGGATGCTGCGTAACGCGCTCCTCCTCTCCCCCATAAGGCGCCACCACTCCACATGTACAACGGAAGACTCAGTCAGAAAGAGGAAGAGAGTGAGAGACACGCGGACTTGCTCGCATGTGCGTTTCAGCTCCGTCAATGGACGTTCGAGCACTGTCGTAAGGGAAGAAAAGAGAGACAAGGGAGACACATATGCTAACTACCTGTGGTGGGGTGGGAGCTGCGAGACCACACACACACACACACACACACACACACGCAGTGGTGCTGAGAAGGATCGCAGACAACCTCGTTTTCCTTTTCCTCCTCGATTCACCGCACAGAAGAGGGAGAAGAACCCGATGTGTGTTTTCGTTTTCTACTTTGACCTCTCCTGATGGCCCACACCGCACCCCCACCCCCAATTCCCTCAGCTAACACGAGCGGCGCCTTGCGCACGTGTGAGTAAGCCAACAAACAAACAACATGCACCTGTGTGTGGCACTCTCCTTAGCTCGCGATGGTGTGGGAAGACAGCTGTGAGGCTGAGGGGAGGTGTGTGTGTGTGTGTGTGTGTGTGTGCTCTTGAGAGACACCTTTAAACGCAAAAGACAGGAAGAGCAGATAAGATGCCCCATCGCATCAACTGTCGCACTCCGGGCGGTGAGCGAGAGTGGAAGAGAGTGGGAGACTCAAAGATGAAGGAGAAGGGCAGCGTGACACACGTGCCTCCCCGCCACCGGCAGTACCGACCTCCAAACAAGCACCAGCAGCCCCACCACGACCCACTTCACCAGTAAAGAGAAACGAGCACGAGCGCAAGAAGTCACAGGCACACTTTACAGCAACGCAGGGCAAAGAAGAAAGCGCGGGAGAGGGGGGGGGAGCGGAGGGAAGGCGAGGGGCGAGAACGCCAACAACGCCCCCAAATGAAAAAGGCAACCGCAAGACAACAGTCGAGCCGCCCACGAGAGTGTGCCGGGCGCAGGTGATGGCGATTCAACGTAGTTCACGTGCGTGAAGGAGGGGGAGGATGAAAATCGAATCAGCCCGCCTGCACACGCTTCCATAGGCGGCGGCGGCGCAGGGGGAGAGGGTGGCCCCAACATAGGGACGACATACTCCCCGCCCCTCGCATGCCGAACACCGCAACCCAAACGACCCCCACGACACCATCCGCTCACGGACACGCACGCGTGCAAAGCACGAGAAGAGAATAGAGGCAGCAAAGAAGAGCAGCAGGAGGAGGAGGGAGGGTGTGGGGGGGGTGCGGGATGAAGCTGCAGTAGCAAAGCACCTCTGGGTGAGTCTGCCTCAGAGAAGATGATATTCCCCCCTCCCTCCCTCCCTCCCTCCCACGTGAGCGCGCCAGTCTGCTTGCGCTTCCTCCTTCCGTCTCTGCATTTCGTGTGCAGGCGTTGTGCGTCTACTTCTGCTTCGTTGACTTCGTCGCGCTCCGATCCTCTTTGAAGCCGAGCCAATCAAGCAGCTGCGTCATCGGGATCACCGGCAGGATGGTGCGGTCCCAGGCCTCGTTCAGAATCTCCGCAAAGGCGAGGTAGAGGGCGGTGGAGCCGCAGATGACGCCCTCGTAGCCGGCCGCGTGGAGCGCCGTCTGGTTGCCCGTCATGTTGGCAAAGCCGAGCATCAGGAAGAGCAGCGTCACGGTGAGGAACACGATAAAGATGGCGACGTTCATGCGGATGGTACACATAAGCATGAGGAAGGAGAAGATTCCCCACAGCACGAGGTACACGCCTACGAAATACTCGCTCGCCGACTCCACAATCAACGAACTGCCAGCGGCCTTGTTCGGCAGCAGCCAGACGAGCACGAGAGACAGCCAGAAGGTGCCGTACGCGGTGAAGGCGATGTGGCAAAGGTGTTGCAGCGCACCCACTCGAGTAGACCCGCGATGACTTGCGCACCCCCACCGAGGGCGATGCCCATGGCGACGATCACTGTCGAGAGCGGGAATCCCCCAGTGTTGTGCAGGTTCAGCAGGATCGTCGAGAGGCCAAAGCCCAGTAGGCCGAGCGGGCCGGGATTTGCTGACTTGGCCATGTTTGCAGCTGCTTGCTTAGCTTCTAGCATTCGAATCTGGTGGTTGATGAGGTGTTCTTCTTCATCGCTGTCGGAGTCGAAGCAGCTTGACTCGCCATGACGGGTGCGAAGGCAGTTGGCGCTACGGGGGTGCCGCGTACTTGAAGCTCGGTTCTGGTCCTCGTCAAGGTAATCACAGCTCCTGAGATTTGACGGCTTTTTGCAGGTTTGGCGGCCGCGACCGCTGTCGGCAGTGCTCAGACACTGAACGCATTCAGGCATGTCGAGGTAGTTGTAGTTGGCGCCGCTGCGTGGGGAGCGAAGATTGTCCCTGATCTGCTCTGCGAGGTTCTCGCAACTTTTAAAGACGTGCTCCCTCACTTGTGTCTGAGGGTTAAAAGCGCTGACATTCGTATTGGACATGGTGCGGCTGTGTGGTTGAAGTTGATGATTTGGTAAAGGAATGGGAAGGCGGCGGATGTGCGTGCGGTTGAGGAAGCGACCCGAGAGCTGAGGAGTGGCGCCCTTTAAAATGTGGTCGAATGGCGAAGGAAAGAGAGGCTGAGGGTGCTGCGAGGGAAGTTGTAGAGGACGAGGATGACTCCAGCAAGAGAGAGAGAGAGCGAGAGAGCGAGGGTGTGCGAGCGCCGCCGTGGTTGTAGACGTGTGCGCGTATGTGGGCGCACGTTTCCGATGGGCAAACGGCAGAGGTGCAGCGTGAGACCAGCAAACCGAAAGAAGGTGGAGGAAACAATAGGTGGTGAGTTAGTGCTGTTTTGTGGGGAGGGAAGAGAGCACGTGATTCATCTGGCCATCGCTTACTGGGGCCGTGCCCATCCTAAGTGAAGCGCCGGCTTTCTCTGGGGGAGGAGAGAGGGGTTGATGGGGCAAGAATTGCCTGCGCCGTACACGTTTGTGCGTGGGAATTTGTGCAGTGCCTCAGCGCTACACACAGCGTGGTGCTTCCGGCTCGCACATGAGCCCTGGCAGAAGAGAATTCCAAAGCTCATTTTCTGATGTTTGTTGTTGTTGTTGATAATGCCCAGCCGGGCGGTCGAGCGGGCGTGACGCGACGTGAAGAGGCCGAAGCAACAGAGAGAGAGAGAGACAAAAGGCTCGCATCGCCGCCAGCTCATACACAGCACAGCGCACACGCACTTCACGGCGGATGAAGCGCAAGCGTAAGAGTGCCACAGACACCAAAAGAGAGAAGATCGTTTGCCCCCCTTTTTTTTTTTCAAAATCTCCCCGCAGTCGCGTCCATCCTTTGCCGTCCAAATTGAGCTCAACACCACACGTTAACTCCCTGGCCTGTTGCAGGCGTATCCCCCTGGGGCGAGGCAGCCATAGACAACACGCTACTCCCACGCGCTGACTCAGTCAACGGTGCACTGCCTCTGCCTCCAACTCTGTTCACCCTCTTCTTCGTTTGCCGCATAGCCGCTCGTGTTAGGCCGGCCTCCACCAGACGCGCCTCTCGGTGATGGCTCGGGCACCCTCACACCACTAAGAAGCGAGGGGCCGGGTGAAATGCGCTCGAGCCCATACATACATACCTGCGCGTGTTTTCTCCACGAATCAGTGAACAGTAAGAGGAGAGAGAGGGAGGACGAGCATTACCGCGAGGAGCGTCGGTGGCCCACGCGAAGCAGAGGAGCGCGCGCGTACACGTCCACGCCATGAGGAGGGCAACGCCTCGTGAAAGGGTGGAGGGTGAGGGACCTTCGGTGTTGAAGTCGAAGAGTTGTGGTGCGAGGTGGCAAACGAAGGCAGCGAAGAATACACCGCCAAAAGGGACGGGAGGGCATGCGGAGGTCAGGGGGCGGGGGGGCGCAGGTGCCGCGCGACTTGCTTTCTATCAAGACACCGACCACCAACAACGCTACCGGCAACAACGACCCAGGGAATCGCAAGCGCGAAAAACTAAAGGTTGGGGTGAATAACGAGAGACAGTAGACCCCCTCCCCCCCCCTACACACACCCACACCACACCCAGACGGGTATAGAAAACTCAGCCACGCGCGCTCGGGGAGATCCGAGGAGCGAAGGAGGGCGTGAGAGGGAGACTTCCAGGGAAAGACGCGGCTGCAAGTGATGACGACTTGCGACGGGAAAACCGTAAACTCAATTGAAAAAACAAACGACGAAAGAGGAGAGCCCGCGAAAGAGAAGAGGGCAGGACGCAGCAGCGCGCCTTGCACAACCAAGCGATCTCGAATGAAACTGCACGCGCACGCACACGCGTGTGGTGTGTGAGTGTGGGTGTGTATGTTACGACGACTGAGTGATGATGATGGAGGAAGAGAAGACACACACACACACACACACACACGCAAAGAGAAAAAACGAAGGATGCCGAATGCGTGGGTAGAGGGGACAAGCGCGTCGTCTGGGGGGGGGGGGACGGGGACGGGGGACGGGAGACAAGAGGATGGAGAAGTCCACGCTTAATCTAAGGGTGAAACAGAGCGGCGCCCGTGCCCAGGGCTACGAGCGGAAGGGCGACGGAAGAGAGAAACAAGTGATAGCCTGATGAGTGAGGTTATAGAGGAGAGGGGAAGAGGGAGGGAGGGAGGGGGGGGGAAGTATGGAGGAGGGAGAGTGAACACATTGTCTCCCTTCGAAGGGCAACACACACACACACACCACACACACACACACCACACACACACACACACACGCATGTTCGATCTGTGGAGTAGGATACAACGCGGGAGCGAGTAAGCGTGTCGGTGGAGAGAGAGACAGACAGACAGACAGACGTGTGCGCTGGTGTTCCTGCGGCGGCGAAGGCCGTTAAGGGGGAGAGGAGGAGAGACACGGGAGGGAAGAGATCCTTACAGTCCCCTAACCCCCCCCCCCTCCCCCTTGCACCCATGTACATGAAGCCCCCTCTACCCATAGCGAATAAGGGTAGCACATTTCACTCGACTGAGGCACCTTTCTCACCCGTCACCTTCGCTGGCTGACCCATCCGTGTCAGCCGCCGTCGTCCCACTCGCCGACGTGGCTGGTGGGGTATGAGGAGGTGAGGCTCTCCTGCGGTGGCAGTGGCGCCGGCTTGCCGGGGTTGTGGTGGTGGGCAGTGCCATCTTGTTCTTCAATGGCGGCTTCGGTGCCGCTAACACGGCAGTGGGTGAGAAGGGGAGGAGAGCCGCATCCGGGCTCGGGCTTTTGCCACTGTGCTGCTTCACACACCACCCACCTGACTGCAGTTTTCCTGCTCACCTCGTTGCTGATGGAGTACTTCAGACACCCCTTCCACAGAAGCACCATCGGCTTCTGCTGTCTCACCCTCTTGCACGCGTTGCAACAGCTTCGCGCTGAATTCGCCGAGGCTGGTGGCTGTTGCCGGTGCCGTGGCAGCCACAGGCAACGGGTGCATAGAGCTGAAAGCAGACTGGGTATGCTGGGGGACGGATTGTGGAGAGGCACGCCGCCACTAAAGGTGTCATCAGCGAGTGGTTGGCGACGCAGTGCTCCGGCCACCGCGCGGGCGAGGGATGATGGCGTGCGATGAAACAAGCGACGCGAGGTTTTATTGCCATCATACGGCAACGAAGTGGAGAGCTCTGCTGTTAGCATTGAAGCGTTGCCCTCAGCCTCTCCATCCCCTTCAAGAGACGGCATCGCAGCACTTCGTTCCGGCGACGCCGCGAGTGCTGTCGAGAGCGGTGGTGTGGGGTTAAAACGCTGTCGGTGTAGCCGCAGCACAGCAGCAGCGGCCGCTGCCGCCATGTCAGGGGTTGGTATGTCTCCGTCACAGCCCGAGTTTAATCGGTAGGGCACACTGCTGCCGATACCACCAAACGGTGGCAATGGCAGCAGCTCGGTCAGTGGCGAGGCCGCTGCGGATGACGTCGGTGTTTCTCGCCTGTGGGCTGCGCGCGTACTGGCCGAGGCTGCACCCCATGGTGCCGCGCCCGCAGGTGTGGGGCTCGGCGTCGACGAGGTGGCGTCACGCACCGGCATTGCCAGGGACTCACTCTCGGACACCCCGATGATAGTGACGGAGCTCGTGTGGCGACATCGTGAGCTGCTTCGCATCGGTGACCCACGACGGCGACCGCCGCGACTGTTGTTGCCGTTATGACTGGTCGCATCCGTCTGACTGTTGAAGAGTGTCTTTGGGGCAGTCACACACAGCTGTGCGGCACAGCACGTGTTCTGGCTGCGGCTAACTACCGCTCTGACTGGCGTCTTGCGGTAGCTGGGCGACCGTGGAGGCACGAACGACGTGGAGGACACGAAGAGACGCTCGACGAGTGAGGGGTCAGCACCACTGCCACGTGTTTCCTCGCCACGGGCTGCAAATGAAGCGGAGGAGGTCGACGGGAGTGGCATGTGTGACGTCGGTTGTGTCTGAGGAGACGTCTCTGTTTCCGCAGCCGCTACTGCTGTTGCGGCGGCAGTTGTCTTCCGTGGCTGAGGACTGCGAAGGAAGGCAACTGCAAGGGACGCCCCGGGAAACTGTCGCGGCGGTGGTCGCTACTGCTGCTGCGACTGTTGTGCTTCGTGCGACGATGCCATTTTGGCTTTGGCAACTCTGGAGAGTGTGCAGTGCGCCTCGCGCTTATCCTCGGAGGCAACCACCTCTTTTTCCCCGTAGTCGGCATCACAGGTTTCTTTGCCCCCGTGAAGGGTGTTCGCCTCGCCGCCGTCGCTGTCGCCTTTGTGGCCCATGTCAGATGTCCCCAACATCTCCACAGCACCGCACGGTACCTCGCGTTCGTACGACTGTCGTAGAGGCTGCAGTGCCGCTGGCGAGTCTGCAGGAGAGGCGATACTCACGCTTTGCTCCTTGTCTACGCTGCGCACCTCTGCGGCGACTGAGGCTTTCCAGACGTACCATCCCTGCGGCCGCACCGGTGGTTGGGCTGGCACTCCTCTCATGGAGAGGTGGAGCGCGGTGAGCAGGCGGCGATGGGAGTGATGCTGCACCTGATCTTGGGGCTGAGGGTCGTCGCGCGCTGCTACCGCATTGCTGCCTGCAGCGCCGCTGCTCAGCGTCCACGCCACCGTCTCCACCGAGCTTGCCTCCTTGGCAAGGAAGGATCGTGGGGTGCCAAGAACGAACTGCAGAGACGACGTGTTGGGACTCAAGGCATCCCCCGATCCTCTTCTTTGTGCAGCACTGCGACTGAGCCCGTCGACGACGACGGAGCCGATGCAACTTGACCCGGTAGCGGCCAAGGCGGACAAGGTAGACCAGGCGTGCTGGAGAAGAGCGTCAGCAGAGACCGATGCGCTCGCCTTGCCCACCTGGGCGATGATGATTTGCCGCTCCATGGAACAATGACCAAGGACCGGTACGCCGAGGGTCGTGCTGTCGCCGTGGTCGGGGAGCCCCCAGTAGTGCCGTGCGTGGGCGCTGGTGACATGGGTGTGGCTACTGCCACGCTGCCGCCTTGCATAAACAGCAACGACGAGGCTGGGAGAGGGCCATGCCCGGTCGCGGTGGTGCTCAGCGAGAGTGTGGGCGGTGAGGCTATAGGGTAGAAGGATAACGACAACGAGGGGATGGACGTCAGCGAGTTGCACGCCGGGGAACGGTCGGGAGGCATCTGCTGCTGCTGCTGCTGCTGCGGAGGGTTGGGGGGAAGACTGAACAAATTCTCCTGCGTCGGTGACTGCTGTGGCGACGGCGGCGTCACGAGCGACAGAAGTGCAGGGCGATTGAAAACGCAAGGGTAGGGTAACACCATGGGCGGATTGTGAGGCTGGTGGTGGTGCACTTCTGGCGTGACCACCGAGGCAAGGGGTGTGCGGAACGTGAAGGGTGACCGAAAGTCATGAGCGCCCCCGGCGCTAGTGCCGTCGCCGCCGCCAGTTCCTCCGTTGCTATCGTTTCGGCCGCCGCCGCTGGAGAAGCTGTCGGACAAGGCAGATATCGGGGAGAGGAGCGATAAGGAGGTGGAGCTCGCCGCGGGAGCAGTGCTGAGGATCGGCGGTAGCGAGGCCGGTAGCTGACCAAGCGGGTGCGTCAGCGAGGTGCCGGCAGTGAGGAGCGGCGCTTCGGGCAGCAAGCTAGGGCTATTTGGTCGAGCGGTCAGCCCAGCTGCTGCCGGGTTGCCGAAGGCGCTGAGGTCGCCGTTACCAACGCTGTACTTGCTAAGCAGGGGGCTGCGCAACGCGGCGAAGAGCTGCCCTGGTGCGGAGAGAAGCCGGTGCTATCGTTCTCCAGATCACCGACTGGGGTGTGGGGGTTGCCGTACCATGACAACAACTCCTCGCCTACACTCCCACTCTTCTCTTCTCCCTCTTCCGTAATGGATACCGGTGAGGTCATCTTCGCAGAGGAAAATACCGGGTGCTGAGGCTGATGTTGAGGCAGCGGAGCTGGTGGCACTTGCAGGGGTCGAGGATCCACCAGGGACGGTAAGACCAGCGTGGACGTCGACCAGTAGGGTGGTGACGCCGCCAGTGGAGACAAGGTGGGCACACTGGACATAGACAGCGCGGTCGGCGAGTGGGGCGGCACAACAGGCGTGACTGTGGCCGTCGAGCTCGCCAAGGGTAGCGTGGTAGCAAGCAAGAAAGCTGTCGACACCGGCGAAGCGCAGCTTGGACTCTTCCCAAAGCGTGCCAAGGTGGAAACTGAAGTGCCGAGGCTGTTGACGAAGGAGCCTGAGTCGTGCAGAGGTGATGAGCTAGGGCCGGGTAGGGGCACCTTCTCTTTCACGTACGGCGATGCCGAGACAGACGGCGTGAGGCGTTCCTCATCGGTGACGCCTTCCGAGGTGGGAATGACCGCCGCATCTACCGCGGCTGATGCGGCGATATCGGGGCCGAGGGCTGGCTCAGTGCGGCTGGGCGAGTGCGACCGCCACGACAGCGGCACTGAGCCAGCGCTCATCGAAATGGGGTGTCGTTCTGCGTTTCGCAGCGCTGATGCAGTAGCAGGCGCGCGCTGCTCCAAGCAGACCTCATTGTGCGATACACGGCAGTTTGGTGACCGCGACCCGGCAAGCGACTTGGAGTGCGATAATGGAGTGAGTTGCTGAGCGCCGTACAGCCCGTGTTTCCAATGCGGTGTTGATTGTCGAGAAGATGGGGCAGCGTTGATGGTGCCTGTGCCCGTGTGGGCGACTCTCTGGCCTGCCTCCTCGGCGAGGGTGCCGGCCTGCACGTGAGCGGCAGCGGACCCCCTCACCAGCGGTGACAAAGTGCGTTCTCTGAGGCTGGCTGGCATACGTTCTAGCGTGAAAAGAAATGGTGGGGCGTCGACACAGTTGTGCGCGGCGCCGGGTGAGACTGCAGCGCCTCCCTTCTCATCGTACGATAGGAGGGAATTAGGCTCGCTGTGTCGGCCCACGACTGCACTCGCCCCACCGACGGCGGCAGCGTCGCCGATTTCATTGCTGAGTATGAGCCTTCTCGCCTGCTGTTTTCCACCGTTGCTACTGCACTCTCTGCCGCTTCGGTGTTGCTGCCCACCTTCCCATCGCGGCTCTTGGGATGCCTGCTGTCCTCGTGGCGGTTCGCATCCTCGATCACTGTTGGTGGTGTCGGCCGAGAAGGAGGGTAATACGGCGCACTGACATCTCCCGAGGTGCTGCTATCGCCACTGTCGGTGCCGTTCCCCACGACTGATGTGTGAGCCTGCATGGCGGCAGCAGCAGCAGCGAGAGAGAGAGAGAGAGAGCAGTTTGGCGGGCCACTCACAGATTGCTATGACAGCTGTGGCGGTGGTGGTGTGAAGGGTATATGTCGTCTCACCCCCCTTGCTTCTTTCGGTTGCCTTTACTGCTCCTCTCTTCTCGCTTTCTGCCGCCTTGCGCTGAGTGACGCGCACCACCACCACCACCCCTCTTGTGCTCGCGGAGGAGAAGTGGGGAGGGGAGGGGATGGAAGGGTGGGTGGGGTGGCGAAAGAGCGGAAGGATTTCCCTATTTACATAGCCCTACAACAAAGCAGCGTGTGCCTCCGTCTCGGCTACTACGACTGCTGCTGCAGCGAGCCAAACAACAGCACCCACAGCAGTACACACACCCACACCCAACAGGCAGGCTGATAGCTCGGGAGGGGAGGGAGCTGCGGTTATTTCCCTTTCCTTTCGTTGATTGGGAACAAATTCCGAGGTGGTGGTGGTGGCGGAGAGTTTGGTGGTGACGTGTGAGTGGTGATACTGATAAGCCCCGAAAGAAAGGAGCCTGCCTGGGCGAGGGAGGAGGAGAGTCCACAGCGCAAGGAGCAACACAGAGCTGACGTGGCGAAGATGACTCCACACCGAGAGAGAGAGAAGGTCGGGGGGGGGAGGGAGGGGCTCGGGGAAGAAACACACACACACACACGCATGCATGCGTGAACACCGAGGTACAGAGATGCACAATGCTGATGTCCCAGTCTCGGTCTACCACCGGCGAAGGACGGGCGAAGGGAGAGGGAAGGGAAGGAGGGAGGGGAGGTGTGTGTGTGTGTGTGCGGGTGCGGGTGTGGGTGAGGGTAAGGGGAACAGGGGCTCACCGGCATATAAAACCAATCAAACCACACACGCACGGTCGGATGTGCTCTTGCGAGGAAGGCGTAAAGGTGAAAGGAGGAAAAGAGGAGTGGCAGCGTTGGGTGACGGGCAGACTCACGCGCTCTCTTGAGCTCTCCGTGCTTCTTGCTGCTGCTCGTGTTGTGGGTGGGTGGCGTGGCGTGGGTGAATGGGAGTGCGGGGAGGGGAGGAAGGGGGATGGACGAGGAAGAAGCGACACAACCAGCAAAGGAGAGGAGAGATAAGGGAGGGGAGGGGGAAAAACTGAAGCCTCGTTAACGATAAATCCAACCCGACGACTACAGCAGGCAACGCAGAAGCCCCACAAGCGAGAGTATCAACAGAGAGACGAGTACACCCCCCAAAACACCCTCGCTGACCGATACCCCCACACACAGGCAGAGAGAAAGAGAGGGAGGGAGGTGGGGAGAGGAGGGGGAGAAGTGAAGGGGATGCTGCTGCTTCTAGTGGTGAGTGGTGATGTGGGCAGTCGTGCCGGATTGTAAATGGGGGAAAGTAGACACACACACACACACACACACACACACAACGAGAGCGGGAGGGAAGGAGGGGATGTTGTTACACGAGTTGTTCAGCTTTACCCCCAGCAAAGGGGACGGAGAACGAGGCACAGTACACTACACACCCCAAAGAGAATGGAAGGCAGACGCGCAGCTGGGCAAACACTATCGTGGAAGGCAGCGGTGGGGTGGAGAGAGCGAGAGAGGACGGGGTGGGGGAGGGGAGTAGTCTTCTTAAAAAGAATGGGCAGGAAGAGACGCTGTAGTGCAATCGATTCAGTTATACATGTGCAGCCACACGCACGCCCTCACTCACGCATACACGCCGCGGAGGGGATTGGGGTGGTGGTAGGATGGGGGTGGGAGGGGGAGAACGAAGAGAGGAGCCAAAGAAAAACACAAAAGGTCAACCGCAGTGAAGGCGCAGGCACCGTAGAGGAAAGCGAGCGAGAGAGGGAGGGAGGGAGGGAGGGAGAGGATGCCAGCCAGAGGTCGACAAGGGCAGTGGGTGATTGACGTCGCTCAACGTGGAAAGGAGAGGGATGGGTGCCAAGAGGTAGCGGTACTCACCCAGGAGTCCTGCACGTTTCCAATATACACACAAGCCCCCTTCCCCCCTCCCCCCACACACACACCGACACCAAACACCAATGGGCGAGGGGTGGTGGTGAAAAGAGAAACAGAGTTGGCCAAGCGTGGGAGAGAAGCAGTTGATCACTCCCCAGCTACGATGCGCTTGAGTTCTTGATTTGGTGTCTTCTTGCTCACCTCGTTCTTCTGCGTGCTGGAGATGGGAAGGGGTGGGGAGAAGGTGGCGGGTGTGTTCCTTGTCATGACCGTTGTCAGCGTGTCTACCACCACGCGGTCCGCAGGAGAGCCTGTGCGGGTAAGCCTTTGCGCCACGTGATCAAGCCTTCGTTTATTCTTGCTTCTCGCGTGTGTGTGGGCGTATGCTGCCTCTTGAAGTACTGCTCGTCGAGTGCCGAAGGATACGAAGTGAAGAGGAGAGCGAGCGAGAACCGGCGAAAGCAAAGTCAAAGAGACGCGACAGTGAGAGGACGCAATGTGCGAGGACTATCGGCATACACAACAATGGGCCTCTCTCCGATATGGGCCGCACAGCTCTGATTGCCACTGCTGCTGGAAGGGGGCGAGGAGGAGGGAGATGGCCGTGATGGGTGGCGCTCGAGTCCGTTGCGAGCAGTTGATGTCTCTGTCTGTTTCCGCACCTTTGTTCTTCTGCTTCGCCTCTGAATGGAAAACAAATTTTGATCTTTCAGGCCGCGTGGAGCGCGAGAGTTTGTTGTGAGCGTTTTGTTAAGCGCTGCTGGCGCGTGTCCGCGTGAGAGGCGCGGGGGAGGAGAGGGCCGAACGACCACCCAAAGGCGAGGCGGAAGAGATTTGAAAGGGAAGAGAGACACACGACAGCAACGCCGAGAGAAGAGAAAAATATGAAGGACGCGTCACAACGAGCAGGCCGACTCCGACCGTGTTGTGTGCGTGCGTGGGTGGGCGGGGCAGTGGAAGGATGGGGAGTGGGTGGGGTGGAGAAGGTGGAAGCGTTTGATCGACCCATTGCCACTCACGGAGGCACATCAACCGTTTCCCCACCAACGCACACGCGTGTCTCTGCCTATACGGAAATGTCTGCGTCTGCATGCAAGGAGGGAGCGGAAGACGAAGGGGAACGAGCAAGGCGACGGTGTACAGGATGAAGCAGCAGCGTAAGCAGCACTGCGCAGGCCTCTTGTCAGTCAGGGATCAACGTTGCCTTTACATGTGCCATGCGAGGCTTCTTCCCTGCGGCCCTGCCCTCGCTGAGAATGCCGCCACGGTGTGCGTTCGCTCTTCTTCCGTATTCATCGTGCGCTCTCCCCTCCCTCCCCCTCCCCCTCCCCCCGGTCGAACAAACACATCAGCGAAATACTCAAAAAAAAAAGCGGAGGCTAAACTCAAGCGAACGGGAGGGCGCGGGCCGGTCAATTTCCCAGCGGAGGTGCGGCAGACGGAGGGGAGGCGCGCGTGAGTCACACACCGCCCCAGGAGGAATCGCAGCAGGCATGGTGCAACGACGACAACGACAGACACAGCGAGGGCGTTTTGAGTTCCTCTTGGAGAAGCGGAGAGAGAGAGAGAGAAAGAAGCAGGGGCGTGCCACAACAGCTCACCACCCCCACGCCCCAATGAGGTGGCCTGCGCCCATCACATATTCCCCCACCCGCCCACATCACCCAGCTTCCATGCCAGCTGCTTCCTTGTTCTGCTCTTTTACCAGCGATGTCATTCACCACGCGCACGCCCGGGCAATGTGGGGGGGAGGAAGGGCGGGCGTGCTGCAGTCACTCCAGCAGCGCCCTGCTCCATCACACTAGTCCGCACAGACACTTGGAGCTTTCACGCATGGCAACGTTGGTTTCCCCTTCCGACTGGGACTCGCTGGCGTCGCGCTGACCGCGCCTGCGACCTCTGCCGGCCGCACGATGCCTACTTCCACTCCCTGTGCTGCCACTGCCATAGCAGAGGACAGAAGAACTGACAACATTGTTAGCCCCATTGCCAGTGCCGCCTGCAGCAGATGCCGCTGCAGCACCGGACAGGGATGTGTCGATCAGCGGATGACCAGTCACAGTGCATGCTCCGGACACATTGGCTCTACGACCTGCCGCTGCGCCAGCTGAGAAGCGGCAGCAGTCGCTACACTTCGATCCTCTACGTGGGCGCTCGGGTTGCGGTGAAGACCGGCACCCCATACCTCCGTAGTCCTGCCGTCGCGGTTCGCGCCGTCAGTGCCGTAGTAGTGGGGCCCCGTCGCTGCAAGTGCCGCTGCTGGCGGCATCGATGATGGTCCTACGAGCGGGCTGCGACGATTGAGGCCTCCATTGGCACCTGAGAGGATCATGACCGCTGGCTGTTGGGCGCCTCCTCGACACCCTCCACTGCCACCACCGTTCTCATCCTCGATAGGCACGGCCCGCAAACGCATCACCTGGTAGTTTGGATCCGGTCCTGTGCGGTACCCACATTGCACGAGCACAACGTTGTGGAAGTACTCGTCGAGCTGCGCCATCAGCAGCGGCTTGCGGCGCAGCACCCGCACGTCAAACTCTGCCTTGCCGCTCTTCTGCTCATAGTAGTCCTCCTCCGAGGGCGGGAGAAACAACCTTGTGTCGATGCACCCGGGTGGCATGACGCGTGGTCGCATGCTATCCCGAAGGATCACCCCCGTCACGGTTGCCGCGCTGTTGTTGGGCGAGGTAACAGACCACTCGCTGCCGCCAGTGTCGTCACGCAGTCCCTGCGCGTTCGCATCAGTGTAGCGCGCGCATGGCGCGCGCTACACCGAGAAACGGCGGCCGCCGCAGCGGCCAGTGAGTTGGGTCGATGGACGTGCAGCGCCGGCGGTGAGAGAAACTTACGCGGGCGCCGTCGGCCTCCTGGTAGGGTTCCTCCGCGTGCGCCTTAATGATCTCTGGTGGTATTTGCAGGTTCAGCATGTTGCAGCAGTCCGCGACGAACTGAAGGTGCCGCTGGCGATCCCGGCGCAGCATGTGCTGAACGTGGCGCGACTCCATCACACGACGCGCCACATCACGTGAATGGCCTCTTCCATGGCTTGCTTCGACGGCGGCTTGCGCTGTTGCTGTTGCTGCTGATGCCCGCTGCTGCTGCTGCTGCTGCTTGTTGCACTCATCTTCGAGCGGAAGGCTATGCGCAACCACGGGTGGCGAAGTGCCTGCTCGGCGGTAAGGCGGCGTAAAGGGTCGAGATCGAGGAGTCTTGCCAGGAGATGCCGCACACTGTTGGGCGGGTACGGCAGCATCGCTTTCTCGTGCTCGGAGTCACCTTCTGATGCCTCCACTGTGTTCAATGTTGGTGTGTCAGGGAGCAGCATGTCATCGCACACGTCCGGTGGCACCATATCTGGCAGGTCGCTGAGGTTCACCGGCGTCGTCTGCTGCGCAATCTCGCGGTAAAGCTGGTAGCGGGTCACAACGGGCGGCAAGGAAGCTTGGTCGGTGTGTGTGTCGCTCGCGTCGTCCTTGTCGCCGTGCAGCGCGAAGGGCTGAAGGTGTTGATGCGTCTGCTTGCTGTTCAGCATACGAAAGTATCGTAACTGCACTGGCAGCGGTCCAGGTTTTCCGGTGATGAGGTAGTAGAGTATCAGCCCGCAGCACCACATGTCACTGGACTGCGCCGCGTCCCGCCCAACGTGCTGTGGCGACTTTGAAAACGACGCTGGTGGTGTTGTGGCGCCGTAGAAGTACTTGCACAGCTCCGGTGACGCAAAGAGGGGAGAGCCTTGGTCGTTGTATGTGTCGCTGACGCTGCCGAGATCGGCCAGCTTCACGGTACCGTCCTCGAAGAGAAGCACGTTCGACGGCTTGATGTCGTTGTGCGCCAGGTGCTGCTGGTGTAAGTAGGCAACGCCGGAGATGAGCTGGTAGAAGATGCCCTTCAACAGCGTTGGCGAGCAGGTGGGTAGCGACATGTGTGGGCGGCTGTGCAGCGTGGAGGCACCCAGTCCCGGTGGCGCGGTAGCTGTCGGTCGGCCCTCAGTGCCGTTGGGGCTTGCGCAGATCGCGCTACGGTCGACGAGGTTGTCACACCCTACTGGGAGTTCGGTTGCTGACAGCCCCCGCGGTGTCGCACTAATGACTGCGATAGGGTTAGTCGTTCCCGTCGTACTCGCGGAGCTTCCGTCACTGATGTTGTCCTCCGGGCTTTCATCGCTGCTGCTGCTGTGGTGGTGGTAGCCCCCGGCGAAGATCGGGCGAGGTCCACTTGATGGCTGCTGCGGTGACTGGGAGGTGTTCACCCAATAGAAGCGGTCTGTACAGCGGTTGATTGTGTGCGTTGTGGTGAGGGAGCCGCAGTTGTGCCGCTGCCGATCGTCATGACAGATCACGTTCGCCTTGCTGTCCCAAGTCCCAGCGGCGGCGTCGTCATCATCGCTGCTGCTGCGCGACCGACTTGCGGAGACGCCATCGGTGTCCACACCGTCACCGCGCTCGGCGTCTGCCAGAAAGGTGATGAGGTCCACATCCAAATCCTCCACCACAGAAGGCACCATCGGAAGCCACAATGACCGTTGGGGCTGTGGCTGTACTTGATCGCCGTGGGCCGCAGGTGCCCCAATGCCCTGATTGTGCCGTTGACTTCGCTGCAGCCGACGCTGCGCTCGCCGCCACTCCCGTACCGCCTCACGCCACCGCGTGCGTAGCAGTTGCTGGACCAGTTGTCGCAGGTTGCAGATGGCGATCGGCATCACGACATACTCCTTGCTGTACCGTGTGAAGGTGTCAAGCGCACGAATGATGTTCTTGCTGTGGAAGCGTTGGAGGTTGCGCATCTCCCGCAGAAATGTTTCGTGCCGCTTCAAGTCCTCCTCGCGGCGGTATTGCATGCGAGATGTGCGCTTCAGTGAGCCTGTGTGGCCTGCAAGAGCGCCACGGTCAGTACCGTGACGGTGACGACCATGTCCGTTGTCGTTGCCGTCCTCGGTCTTGGCAGGCGACGTTGACGACGCCTTGCTCAGCTTCGTTGTGGGTGTGCTGAGCTTGGCGTAGTTGCCGCTTACAATTTTGATGGCGCAGCGCGAGAACCGCCGGTCGGCGTTGTCTGTGCTCAGGTCGATGCAGTCGCGCACAACGCCGTAGGTGCCCTCCCCGAGCAGTGGGCCGAGGATGTAGTGGCTTACCTTCTTTATGCGCTTGCGGCGGAGACCACCATCGACGCCCCACAGCGTGACATCGGGCGGCGACGAGTGCAGTGAGCCGGAGGCACTCTGGACGCTGTCCCCGCCACTGTCGCTGACGTTGTCTTTCACGTCGCAGGCGGCGCGAGGGCAGGGGAGGGCGCTGCTCGGTATGTAATTCGGCAATTCCAACGTGCTCGGCAGCAGTGACGACGCGTCATCAGCACCCTCGCCAGCGCGCCGCCGCCCCTGTGCCGCTCCCAATCCCTGACCCTCCCTCTCGTCCCCAGAGTTGCTTGAGATGGTGGAGCTGAGGGTGACGCTGTCCTTCGAGACGGAGCGCCGGCGTCGCTGGTGAGGAAGTAGCGGTGGGTCCTCTTGTGCTATCAGCAGCTTCATGCTTGAGCTACGTTCACCGACGACTCCTCGACCGCTTACTGTATCCGGCGTCATGACCGCTGCGATAGGGGGCCCGCGCAGGCAGTTGCGGCGGTGCCGCAAAGGCGATCCGGGCTGTACATTGTCCACATCATCCGCACCACCACCCTCCTCCTCGCTGCTATCCTCGTCTTGCTCGTCACCGCTGGCGCCGTGGTAGCTTAGCAGAGAGGCTATTGCTAGCGGGTCCTCCGGCATCGGTTGCGCGTGCTGCGGCTGACCGCCACTGCTTTGCGGGCGACTTGACGAGAAATTTGCATCGGCGCATTTTCCTTCAATGGCGCTGGGTCGGCCCTTCACCGGGGCGTCAGGAGCGCCACCACCGCAGCTACTACCTCTGCTCACCCCGCTCCCGGCGTCATTATGGCCACTGCTTGTATCTTTGCTGCCAATGATGCCGTCACCGCCGCTGCCTTTATGGCATTGCGGCTGCTGCTGGCGGTGGAGGCCGTTGGCTTCGCTGGTCGGTGGGCCCTCGTCGGTAGGTAGCATCCTCACCGCGGACGAGAGGCTGAGCTGGCTCACGTTACCGCCGTGAATCGAGCTGGGGCTGAGGAGGAGCTGAAAAGTGCTCAGCTCTGGGGTGGGCTGCGCTGGCGAGCCGCCGGCCTTGTCTTTGGAAAAGGCGGCTGTTTCCTCCCCAAAGAACATTCAGCTGGCCCACACGCACCACACGCACGTGCATACACACGTGTGCACAGCAGCGCTGTCTTGCGTGATGCCGTGCAGCCCCTCTCCCGCGCGCGTATCTCTTTTGGGTTTACAGCCTCGCGTGCGTGGGGCTCTTACGGTGACAAGGAATGGGGGGGCGGGCTGGTGGTGGGCGGCTCCTGCAGTGTGGGTGGGCGAAGTGTCTGAGCTCGAATTGTGTGGGCGTCTCGAGTGCGATGTGCGTACCGCGTTTGTGCATGCGCGGGCTGTACGCTTGCGGAGAGAACAGACTCTACTGCAGTCAAGGGCATGGGGAAGGAGGGAGAGAGCAGGGGCGATGCATGTGCAAGGGGGGGGGTGAGAGGGGAGGGACGGGTGAGCCAATTGAGTTCATGGCGAGCGCATTGCGGCCATGACAGGGGAACTGAGCCCGACACACAGGCGCACACGCGTATATACACTTCGTTGGAGACGTGAGTAGAGGAGCGCGCGAGAGAGTGAGAAGAGTCACAGGAAGAGGGCGTTTGTGAGGCTGCCGATGTTGTACGTACGCCCCACACGCTGGGACCCATGCACCGTGGGAAGGCTCGTTGCTTATCTTGCACCGCCAGTATCCACCCACTCACTCCCCTCCCTCTTCTACTCGGCTTCTCCTTCAGGGCCGCTACCTGTCCACTTGCAGAAGTGTGCTGGCCCCCTCGCTTCTGCGTGTGTGTGTGTGGGAGATGGAAGAGGGGAAGGAGGAAGAGAGAGAGAGAGAGCAGGTGTGGGAGGGAGACGACACAGCTCCTCCTCCTCTTCTTCCCTCGCTCCTATGCCACCACTCACGGAGAGGTCCACGGCACACAACCGCGTGTGCAAGCAGAGATCCACCCGCATACACGCGAGACACCAGCAAGGAAAAGAGCTCCACCAGCAGTTAGCAGCAGGAGCAGGCGTGTCTGGGGTGGGGTGGGGGGAGGAGGAAGACGCGAAGGTGTGTGTGTGTGTGTGGGGAACTTTTATGACCGCTGCTGATGATTCCCCACACCACTAAGAGTAGCGGCATGACGGCAGAGACAGAATGAGGGGAGGATGCGTTGCTCATCACGCAGCAGCACCCACAATGGTCAGCAAGGCCACATCCCCTTGGCAGCCAACAATGCTGCGCAATGTTCTCTCTCAGCCGTCGACTTCTCTCCCCTACCTCTCCCTTCTTCCCCCCTAACTGCCCTTCCCCACCCCCGTTCATCATCACTAGCGACTCTACATCTGCATTACGATACGGTTGCACTCACGCGTGAACTCCTGCACCGACACACGCCCGCGGAGCCGGATGAACTGCGCGAGCTGCGGGAACTGCTCCGGCGCGATGAAGATATACTTGCCGCGGTCGTCGAACACGCCGTGCACTTTGTCCGCCTGCGAGAGACGCTCAATGGTGCCTACAAGCTCCTCCACTGACACTACCAAGTCACGCGCCGCCGTCTGCAGCACGAGCACATGAATGCATTCCTCCTCCTTTGTACTACTATGCGTACCACCGGTAGAGCGCTGTGCACGGGCCTGCACCTGCGCCGCGCGGTCTAGCAAGAAGGACTGTACGCGCGCCTGACGCTTGCGCACCTCGTCGCCAAGTTCACCGCGCTCTTCCACACCAATGTGGGAGATCCACTTGGCATATTCTTCGTCTTCGGCCTTTTTCTTATCGTCGCGAAGCTGCTGCAGTGCCGCCTCCTCGGCTGCCTTGCGCTCCTCCTCGCGCCGCGCGACCTCAGCGTCGCGCAGCTCGCTGGCGTCCATGCGCTGTCGTTGTGCCTCGAGGGCAGCCTCTTGCGCCTGTCGGCGCTCCTCACGCTCACGCTCCTTCGCGAGCTTCTTGCGCTGCAGCCGCGTCATCTTTACGCCGTTCTCGTCCGTGTCGGGGATGCCACCGGCCCCTTCGTCATCGTTGTAGTCGTTCTCATCACCGTCTCTGCCGCCACGGTGGGCATTGGCGCTGCGCCGCTGGTGTCGACGGCGATGCAGACCACCACCTGCGCCTATGCGACGCCGACCAGCAGCGCCGTCCTGCCCGCCGTTGTCGTCTTCCTCATCTTGGCTACTTTCATCTTCGCTGTTATTGCCGTGCCGACATGCACGGGATCCCGATACGCTCTGCGCTGACCGAAGTCTGCCCTTCTTGCGTGCCAGCGCATAGCCGCCGACGGTGCTGTTGTCAGTGTTGCGCTGCGAGATAAGCCACATCAGCAACGCACCGCAAGCAGCGAGCAGCAGCAGCAGTGCGAGCACAAGCGACACGTCGGACATTAACATACAATGCGGATGTGTGTCTGAGTGTGGGGTGGGGAGAGGAGGGAGGGGAGCGAAGGCAAGAGAAGGTGTGTGCGGATCCAGCACTGCGTGGGTGTGCAGCGAGTCGACCATCCCCCCAATGGCAGTCCGGGAAGCGGGAATACACGCACACGCGCAGAGAGAAGGGAATCAAGCGGACGAGAGGGAGAGGAGGGTGGACGATCCAGCGAGAGAGGGAAATGAAGCTACGTGTGCATGCCAACGACCCTCTTGCTTGCATGTCTGCGCGTGCTCCCCCCACCTATTTCGAGCTGAGATCGGTCAGCGAAGGCAGGCAGGTGGGGAGAGGAGCTTACGTGCGGCCACGAGAGGCAGGCACCCACCTTGCACCCCTCGAGCACACGAGGAGAACAGGCGATCGAGCTAACACACATGCAAAGCCAGTGGTGTGCATGTGAAGCGCGGAGAAGACGGCGACAGTGACGCGACGCTTGCCGTGCACAGAGCGCCATAGTCGAGGACGATGGAAAGAAGGCGAGGGGGGCTTGTGAGAATTGCTTTACAGGTCCCGAAGGGCACACAGACACACATGCGTGCATACACTCCTGCTCACGGAGCCCCTGCGTGTGCCTGCATGCGGCTGCGTCTTTGTGAAGAGAGCGTGGAAGGCGCGGTTGCCATCAACTGGGAAATATAGGGGAGTCGAGGACAGGCACATACGATCGGAGAACGCAACTACGGGGCAGGCGGGAGGGGCAGGGGTGAGGGCGGCGGCACTTTCGCATGCGACTGGCACAGCAAAGTGGGCTTAGCAGCAGCATCACTGCCACACACACACACACACACACAGAAAGAGAGAGAGGCATGCCGTAGAGACTAGAGATCAATGAAGAAGGCGGTGTTGACGCACGTGCCGGTGTGCTGTTCACGGCGGATGGAGCGCATCACGTCCCTCGCATGCTCTCGTTGTGAGAAACAGGGTTCCAGCGACCCTGCTTGACCCAGGTCGCGTCTGGGGCAGCGGTCGGGTTGTCCTTGCGGTGAGGTCGGTCAAAGGTGCGGCCACGCTGGGCCGCCGTTGCTGATCCGTAGAACGGGTCCCGTACCAGCCTCGCCCGTACCTGGGTCGCGCGTGCGTGCAGCCACAACGAGGGCTGCACCAGCAGTGCGGCTGCCACGTTCACTTCGGGAAGGTACGTGATGCGTGGTGACTCCAGCGACCGCAACACGGCCGCCGCCAGAGCAGCGCTCGGCAGAGCGAGGAGCGGGTTGGGGAAGGACTCCGCGAGCAGCACATCGGTAAGGCCACCAAAGTGGTACTGCGCGTGCACCTCCAGGTGCTCCAAGGAAACGTGTGTCTGCTGCGACACGCGAGCCGCGATGTTCAGTAAGCCGCCGTTGTGGCTCGTCCCGCACAACACACCTCCGAGCTGTGCCTTTCGCCGCACCCACGCTGGCAGGGTGGGTTGCACTATGCCGGCAAGAAGACCGCGCAGTGCTGCAAACTCCTCGGCGAGAAGCGGATTTGGGCTACTCGCGTGAAGGCTGTAGGACTCCAGCGGGCGACGTTGGATTTGTGTAATGCAGTAGCGGTGCGCACTCGCGACGTCCACAGGGAGGAGGTGCTCGACGAGCTGCATACGCGATGTGGCGGCAGCGGTAGCCACATCGCTGCTGGCGCTGCTCATTGGGCTCTTAAAGGGTCTTGTTGGCATCCTCGTCGGCGACGATGACGCATGGCGCTGCTCCTGACCGTGAGTCTCGGGGAAGGTCTGACTTTCGAGTAGTGGTGCTTTGCCGGCCCCCGGTGACAACGGCCCCGATCCGTACGCGATATCATACAACTTCTGTCGTTCCTCCGGCGCCGTTGCGTTGTCGAGGAGATCGGCGATGTCCTCGGCGGCCGATGTCCCCAGCCCCAGCAAGCGCAGGCCACGCTGCGGGTCTTCATGAAGGACTAAGAGCCGTTGCGGGGCGACGCACTGGCTTACCGCCGCGTGCGCAAGGAAGGCAAGCGTGTCAAGCTGTGCGTGCGGGTCCATCACACCGTGGACTACCGCAGACCCCGGCGACGGTGGCGTAGTCGCCTTTCTCCTCCGCTTTCCAAGTTCTGCAGCAGTGGCTGCACGAGCAGCACACAGCAGGGACGTGAGCTTACTCTCGCCACTCTTGCGTGCAGTGCCGTTCTGGATGTATTTGTCAACGGTGCTGCTGCCAGCATCTGCCGCCTCGGGTGCGCTAGTGTCCACGTCGGTCAGCGGCCTTGGCACGGACGACGGCCACTCAACCGCAAAGTTCGTCCCTAGCACGCGAACATCGATCTTGAACTCCCTTGTCAGCTGTTCAGCGAGCTGTCCAGCATTGCGAGCAAGGCAGAGCGGCCACGACAGCACGGCGGCGCGCTCGCTGAGACCCTCAAAGGTGTTGCGCCGCATTGCGCCCTGAAGGATGCGCACCTTATTTGTGATGTCGTTCATCGTACGCTCACTCAGCATGAAGGACGGCGACAACAGAGGCGATGCGGAGTTCGACAATGAAGTGGGCAGTGCATCAAGGTGCAGGGGCAGTTGCGTCTGGTACATTAGCTTTTGAATGGCGCCGACCGTGGCATCCACGCGAGCCACGCAGAGCGACGCAACACCGCCGGCACCGATGTCGATAGCTGCGCGGACGGGAAAGGGTTTGATGTGCTGGCTCTGGAAGATGCCTGCGTGCATATCCCACTGATGCTCATCGAGTGCTGCACGTCCAGGGCTGCGACATCGGCGAAGGTTTCGTTCGAAATTCGAGGTGCTGCAGGCCAGAGGCGAGGTGGATCGGATCCACAAGCGCTGGCACGACAACGCCACTGCCACACCGCAGCAAGGGTCGTCGCCCCAGAGGCGAAGAGGCGAGCACCGGTGCGGCAACACTACTGGCATCCACCGCACAATCCGCTGAGTCGCGCTAGACGCCGCGGTGGCGAAGGCAATGGAAGATGAGGCGAACACCTTCAAGAGCTCCTTTATTCGCTCGTTTCCTTCCTTCAAGCTGTGTAGGGCGAAGGCCGGTGTGCACCGCTGCACACGCGTGGCTGTGCGTGTATGCCGTTAGGTGAGGAGTGCTGAGTTGCAAGGGAGCGAGGAAGAGGCCTGGGGAAGCAAACAACAGAAAGTAGGACGGCAGTGCTGTGCTGAGTCAAGCAGATGAATGAGGCGGGGTGAACGGCGCAGTGCGTGGGGAAAGAGGGAGAGAGAGGGGGGGGGACCGCATCTGGGCTCTGCGGGTGAGCCTGTGTGGGCACTAGAGAGAGAGAGGTCGACATAGAGCACGTGCCAGCTGCCTTCCTTTCCCACGCTCACGTTTGCTCGCGACGACCACTGATTTCACTCGAGTGTCTACTGAATAGGCTTTGTCCACGCAGCACCTCAATCGCGCCATAATCCCCTTTTCCATCTCCCTCAGCTTGCTTACAGCGCAGGGAGGCGCTGACACCATCGCTGAGTGCAGGAGGAACATTCCCTGCGAGCCCGAGTGCAACGTAGGTCCCCCTTCCGCACGGCTGGGAGGGGAAGAGGGAAGGGGGCGAAGCGCGCAGAGGGCTGCGTCTCCACGCCCCGACACCAGCTCTTCTCATGAGGAGGGAGGAGCAAGAGGGGGATACGCTTTCTCTGCCTTGTTAATGTGGTGTGCAGTGGTGCGTCTGGGCGTGATGGGAGGGCGAAACACACACCTGTGGAGCATCGGCCGCATACCTTCACGCATGCACGAGGGATAGTGGGGGTGCTGATGTACATCGAATGGAGACACACACACACACAACAACAACAACAACAACACACGTGAGGAGCGGGCGAGACAACGGCTGCGGAGGGACGAGGGAAAAAGGCGCCCACCACACGCACAGAGGCGTGCGCCGCAACGCCTAGAGGAGCGCATGAGCGGCCCAGCACCCACAGCACAGGAGACAGATACACTCACTTCGATTCCCCCCTCCTCTCATCATCATCATCATCGACTGAGTGAGAAGCCACCGCCGACAAACTGCCGCTGATGGGGTGGCTTCTGGAGCGGGAAGTTTGGGCGTGGTGGCCCTGCAGTCAGAGTGTCCAGCATCGTCTCGACCGGGAGCGCGCGCTGCCGGACGAGACCATGCTGGACAGAGGCGTTGTCTACAGTGCCGCGAACTGCAGCTGTCAAGCCGCAGGGGCTGTTGTTGTGAAGGGCGGAGCCGCCTGCATGGAGGTGCGGACGCTGCTGTGTTGACGGGGTCAATGTGCCTGCCGCTACTACTGCTCCTCCGTTGTTGCCTACTGAGGAGACTGCAGCAGTGCCAGCTCGCCTGGCAGTGCCGACACCAGCACCCCAGGTTCGAGCTGCAAGCTTTTCTTCCTGTTGCAGTACGCTGTGCCTTGTCTTCTCCTGGTAGTAGCGTTGCTTCAGGTCTTGAAGCTCTTCCTGAAGCTGCGTGACGTGCACTTCCAGGGCCTCGGTCTCCTGCTCCGCCTCTGCTAACGAGTCTGTCATGCACAGTAGCTGCGCCTTGCGCTGCTGCAGGTTTTCAGCGCAGAGGGCCAGCTCTTCTGCGGCCTCTGGCCCCGGCAGCTTTGCGAGTTGCTGCCGCAGTTGCTGATAGGCGCGCTCCTCTTGCTCGACTAGGTCCGTCTTCACCTTCAACTCACCGTGCCTGCGCAGCAGCTTTGCCTGCAGGAGCTGCACTTTGGCGAGCGCATCCAGCACCTCTGGCGCGTTACTTTCCATACTGCGCCAGCAATGTACGTTGTGCTTGGTGCCAAGCTCGTCCGCCAGCGCCCGGACCCGCGCGCGAGACTTCGACAACAGCTTCTCCTGCTGCAACTCCTTTGTGTGAAGGCGGTCGAGGTAGCGAAGCCGCACCAGGGCAAGGCGGCACCTCAGCCGCTGCTCAACAAGCGAGTCGCGCGATGCCACCAGTGTCTGCAGTGCCCGCTGATACTTGTGGGCTCCCGACACCCGCGCCGCATCAGAGAGGCGTATCTTTTCACGGACCAGCTCGATTTCCTCGGAGCGGAGCAGCAGCTGCGTCGCAATGGTGTTGCGCTCGTGCTTTATAGCTGTCAGCCGCGCGCCTTGCTGCCGCGCCTCCAGATCGTACTGTGAGGTCACCTGGCGAAGCTGTTGTGACTCGCTGCGCAGTGCCTCGACACGGTTCTCGGCATGCTGACGATCTTCGCGCAGGAACCGCAGGCGTTGCTCCGTGTTGGCAACATCCTTGTTCAGCTGGCGACTGAGGCCGTGCAGCTGGCACATATCGGCCTCTTGTTGGATCAGCTCTGTTTTCACCGACTCCAGCTCCTCATTCTTGCCTGTGTGTTGGTTTCGCAGCAGCAGCAGCTCCGCTTCTGCTTCCCGCAGCGCCTTCTCCGTCTTCTGGCGATCCACCGCCAAAGTGTTCAGCAGCTCCTGCTGTGCCTTCAGCTTCTTCTGGTGGTGCACAATATTCTCCTCCACCACCTTGGCCTCGCTGCGGCGAGCGCGAATGGTGTCGAGGGCCCGGTGGTAGTTCAGCAGCGCCTGCTGCGCCTCCTTCGTGTGCTTCTCGTGGTTCTGCTCGGCGTAGTAGATAGATTTACGCATCTGCTCGTTCTCAGTTCGCAGCACCCCTAGCTGCTGCTCGAGGCGCCGACCCTTGCCAGCCTCGATGACGCGCTGCCCCTCCACCCTTGCACTTGCCGTGGCCTTGAGAGTGTTCGTGTGCACTGTGCTTGTCTTGCGTTGCATCGCCTTCGAAACTTCGTCTTCCAACACGCCGCAGTCCTTCTCCTCCTTCGCGAGTTGAGTCAGGGCAGCGTCGACGGAGTTGGCGCGTGCTTGCACTGCCGCGGCGGCCGTCGCGCGCTTCTCGACAAGTGCGGTGAGCTCCTCCTGCTGCGCTCGCGCTGACTTCTCCAGCCTACGAAGCTTCTTCTCTTCGCGCTTCAGCTCGTCTTGCTGTTCGCGCAGGGCAGCTTGCCGCTGTGGCAGCTCGTGTGTAAGGATCGTGTTCTCGCGCTCGGCAGCAGCCAGCCGGGCTGCCTCGACGGCAAAGCGCTCCTGCCGCTCCTGCAGCTGGCGAGCAATAGCTTGAATTTCCTGCGCAATGCCCTCCGCCTCCTTGGAGGCTCTCTTTTCGTCTCGTATGACTCGCTCCACCTCAACACTGCGCTCGTCCAGCCGGCGCATGCACAACTCCGTCGTGTCGCGGTACTGCCGCACGCTCGCTTCCTTTGCTGTCCGCTCCCGTTGCTCCACCTCCAGGCTGGTGAGCAGCTCCTGGTAGGCGCGACGTTGCACCTCTAGCTCGTGTTGGGCTGCTCTGTGTGCCTGCTCGACTGCGGCGAGCTGCGCGCACACCTGTCGGTGCTCTGCCTCAGTGCGATTCAACGCCGCGTGCAGCAAGACGGACTCCTCCTCACGATCCTTCTTTACCGCAAGCAGATCCCGCAAATATGCCTCTTGGCCCATCGACAGCCCTGCTGTCTTCTCGACTGTGGTGTCGAGCTCCGTGACTTGCTGCCGCAGTGTATGCAAAATCTCGCGGCTGCGCTGCTCTTGCTCGTGCGCGGCATCCGCTTTCGCCCACGCCGCCTCGATTTCATTCCGCAGACTTCGGATGGCCTCCTCATCTTCCTTCGAAAGTTGCATCGCCGTTGCAATCTGCTGGTGGTGCGTGTCGAGCTCGTTGCGCAGCTCACGCACTTGCCGGAGGAGTCGCTGCTCTCCATCGTGGCTACTGAGGAGCAGGCGGTGCAATTTCTCATACTCGCCTCGGAACGGCTCCAGCTGTGGCTCAGCGGAGATGGCGCGCAGCACCTCCATGTAACGCTGCTCAATCGTCTCCAGCTCTACCGTGGATAGGCCGCCTTGTATGCCCTCAGGGGCGGGGGAGGCTGGCTGTTCGGACTCGCCGGCCCCAGTTGTCGGGGACAGAGGTGTCACAGTGCTGCCCTTCCCAGCCACGGCGGTAGCCGTATCGTTGGCGTCAGCTACCGGGGTCCCGCGCGGTGACAGCTGCGGCAGCTCCCGCGTCGGCGCCTCCCCGTCAGCGCTCGACATGAGGCGCGTATAGGTAAGTGCGTGTGAATGTGCGTCTGTGCGCACGTCGCTGATGAAGGGTGGCGCGTGCGACGTGTGTGTGTGTGTGTGGCGCCCACTGAGGGAGAGAGAGAGAGAGAGGGGGGTGTGGACACGCTTCCTTTCCCTCTGCTGCTCTTCCACGCCTTCCACTGGATACTGCTGCTGACGTCGAGTAGGTCAGTTCTTGCGTGCATGAGGGAGTGGGAGGGTGAGGGGAGAAGAACCAAATGACGGCGCGGATAGAAAGAGCGGGGGGAGGGGAAGGGGAGAGACACGCGCTTGCATCCGCCTACCCCCGTTGACGAGCACAGAGGGCAAACCAGAAGAGGCATCGGCCGAGAGAGGCAGAGGGATGCCGCGAGGAGGGGCGCTACTCCATTGTGTGTGTGTGTGTGCGTGTGTGTGCGTGCGTGGGTTCTTCTACATGAAATAGAAACTAAGAACAACGGCAAGCAAACCATTCGCAGGCCCACGTGGGCTTGTAGGGCGTCTCGTGGGCAGCGAGACGCATCCTCACTCCGCATCGCCCCCTCTCTGACTCGCTCTCCCTTTCCTCCCTCAGTTCGTAGTGGAGGAGCCTGTGGGGAGGGTCTCGCAGTAGCCTTCACCTTGTGTAGGGGCTCGTCGGCGTCGCCTACGCCTCTACCCGCTCCTCCACATTTGAAAAGGCCTATCACTTCGCACCAACCCACACCTTTACCGTCCTGCTGGACTCACAAGGAGCGCGCGTCGGAGGAGTCGTTCGATGCGGCGCGCACGAGAGCAGGGAAGCAGGCGTGCTGGCACTGATACAGGACGGAGAGGCGTACAGGTATCTGCCCCAAGGCATTCACATCGCCCAAACGTCACCGGCGCTGCTGCTGCGGCGGCAACGATGTCCGCCGGGGTGCTTGCTGGACAGAGCTGTCGTTATCGTTGTCGATGACTATGTCGCCACCCACATCACCTCCACCGGCAAGTCCTGCGCCTGAGATGCTGCTATTGCAGCTGGCCCTGCGCCTGACGCTCTTCACGTCTGCGGTCGTCGCCACAGTCGGCGTCACCGGCAACGGTGGTACCACCGCTGGGGGTAGACGTGGCTAGCTTTGCGTCCCTCATTTCGTCGCCCTCTTTCGCCGTTAGCTCCAGCGGGGCAGCTGCGTTTGAGCAGCTTCGGTGTCGACTGGCTGTCTCAACAGTGAAGAGTGTCACCAGTGCAGCACAGCTGTGCCCCACCGTGGCCTATATCGCCCTTCGCGGTGTCTCTGTCGACGTACGTCATCTGGGTTGTTCCCGCGTTGGGCACAGGCGGCGCGGAGCCGCACGCGTCGGAGAGAGTTTCCACAGACAGCGGCGGCGGTAGACCGGCGCGAGGACGTCGACTGCTACCTCTGGCGCGCGTAGAGCTCGGTGTTTGCAGCCAGCGCTCGTGGGGGTGGCTGGGATCAGGTGTCCGTTTCAGGGGGCTTAAGCACGGGCCGTGGGCCAGGAGAGAGGACGAGCGTGGCTTTGGCTGCTGCGTCACGACACGTCTTGCCGAAGCCTTACCGTCGCAGCCCGTAAGAGGCGAGCTTGACAGCCCCTGCGCTCCCTTTCCACTGACCTTGGCAGCGTCGCTCCACTTCTGAGTTTTTCCGTCCGAGGTCGCGGGTGCCCTTGCCGAAGTTTCAGCCTCGTGCCCTGATCGCATCAACTTCGATGACACTGACATTGCTGATGCTGCTGCTGCTAAGGACACGGGCTTGGTGAGCCTCGAAGTACTCAAGGGTGTCAGGCGCGGCGACCACAACGACGAGGGCGGGGATACGACCCCGCTTGGTAGCGTATTCGCCGTCTGCATGAGGGCGGTTGCGGCGGCGCTACGGTGGCGCACGACTGCATGCTGCGAGAGCACCGACACGTCATCAGCTTGCGCATGCACTAGCTTCGGTGGGTGGTGGCACTGCTTGAGGCGACTCGTCGATGGGAGCGGCGACATGGGCTGCGCGAGGCATGCCGAAATGTGACCAGCGGACACGCCGCTGCAATCAGTGCGACTAACCGCCGGCGACGCGGAGATGTCAGTCACTAAGGGCGACGCCACAGAGGCCGGGTGGGCCATACTGGGGGAGAGAGGAATCGCTCTGGTGCGGAAGAAGCTGCTGGCAGACTGAACAGACGCCGCCATAGGCACGGATGGCAGAACCCCCGACACCGTGGCCGATGACAGCAAGCGAGTCGAGGTCCACTTCCTCGCCTGGTGAGCTGCAGCAGTCGTCTGCAGCAGCAGCTGCTGCTGGGGATGATGCGCGACGGCGACGGGATGAGCGGGCTGCATCGGGTCGAGCCGTTCCCTAGGCGAGGAGAAGCTCATCCCTTCCGCGCCGACTGCGGTGTCGGGGGCTAGGGAATGGCCGAGCTGCGCGTTCAGCCGCCGTTGCGGTGTGGAAACAAGGCTACCACTGCTGCTATGGGACTGATGTGGGGCAGAAGAGCATTGGCACAGCCCCTCACCACCGGCGAGGATGGCAGTGATACTGGCCGGTGTGACGGGACTCCGCAGGATGGTCTTGTCGTCACCGCCCGCGGCGGTCGCCACCCGAACAGGAGGGCTCTGTAGCCACGACGATAGTAAACTGCGCTGAGGATGCACGCTGGGGCTTCGGTCGCTGCTGCTGTGCGTGGGTGATGCGCTGATGGTCGCGTTGCGCCATGTGGGGAGACTTGCGCAGATTTGCAGGGGAATGCCACCTGCCGTGTCCATCAACTCCACTTCAGCATCCCCGTTCTTGCCCTCACGATTCGCGTACGTACTGCAGGTGTTGTCTTTCTCATCGCTGCGGCGAGCTGCGTTGCTGCGGGGTGTGGCGGCGGGGGGAGAGATAAAGGCGCCCCGCGGCTGCCTCGCCTGTCGCCACCCGAGTGGCTCCTTTGCCATGCTGGCTCCTCTCCGTTGCTGCCGTTGTTGTGGCCCGGCTGTTGCCGGTTTGTTTGCCAGCCGAGCCCGCGTCGTCGCTGTCGCCGCGCTCGACGTGCAGCGCGCAAGACTGACAACTGAGCCAGTCAGGGTGTGTGGGGAAACGCAGGACGCCGACGACGCTGCATGAGAGTCGGCGATGGCAGTGGTCTCTGTCTTGCCGGCATTGGTGGCACTACCGTCACTTTGGTGCTTGGCACAGACAACGCTTCGCCCACCACGCACCACAACGCGCGGTGTGCTCTTGAGGCAGCCGTCACTGACTTCAGCAGCGGCGTCCAAGGCTGTCCTCACCTCGGCGACGGCGCCGCCGCGGAGCTCGCTGTGCAGGGCATTGAACAGGCGCTGCGATGTCACGCCGGTGATACCGCTGTTGTCGTGACACGCAGTAGCCTTCGCTGGTGTTTGTTGAATGTTAGGGGGTGCCTGACCAGCAGCAGCAGCAGCAGAGCTCGTGCCTGCGGAGACACACGCGGGGCTCTTGCGCGACGAGGTGGTGGACGGCGGCAGCGGCAGCGGCACGGATAAGTGCCACTCACTCGGGAAAGAGTGCTGGGACCCGCTGATGATGGGTATTGGCACCGCTGTCACGGCCCTTGCTGTGGAGGCTGCTTGATGCACGCTGCGTTTGTGTCGGCGGCGCCGTGAGGAGGTGGATGGCGGAACTGGCGATGGAGCGGACGGCGCACCGAATAGGTCGCGGCGACGCTGTTGTTGCTGTGGCGGTAGCGCGATACGCGACTGCTCCTCCAGCGTCTCCGAGTCCTTCTCGTTGTCATAGTGTTGAGTGTACACCTCTGTCGGCTGCCATGCACGATCGCCACCACACCCGTTGCCGTCAGGAGTTGCACACCTGTTTGCACCCTCTGTGCAGGTGCCAGCGCTGCCACAACCCGTCGCCGTCGCTGCCGCGGGAGCAGCACGTTCGTCCTCGGTGGTACTCGCGTGCAGGGGAAGCGCCATGCCAAGGCGCGTGTCCGTTGTAGAAAGTGTCGGCACGATGGCTGGCTTGTTAGTGACGGCGCCGCTCCTACTCTCTGTAGTGTCTGCGTCCAGCATCATGGGCGGCAACAACGGCAACAATGACGTGCGCTCTTGCTCTGGCACACTCACCAAGAATGACACCATCGACTGCGGCACCAATATTGCGCTGGCTGCTCGTGATGTCGTCGTCGTAGCCGTTGTGGTGATGGTGATTGAGGAATGGAGGGACGTACTGCCTGCCAAAGGTAGCGGTCCCACAGAGGCACCAGCTGCTGCACTCACAGGCGTGACTGTGGCTGGTGCCATCCACGCGATGTCCACACCATCGACTGCTGGTGTGTGGGTGGCTGTGCCCGTGGTAGCAGCACCACCGCGGCTCCGCATGGCCTCGCCGCGCGCCACGCCCGTCAAACACTGCGTGGTGAGCGATGAAAGCCGCGGCGAACGACCGGCCGGCGGGACGCGCTCACATCCAACCGAGAGTGACCGAGACGAGGAGAACGGCACCGCGAGGACCGCGTACCTGGCGTTCCCCGAGCGGTCACCGATACTGCGCCTATAACTGCTGGCACTGCGGCTACACGAGGTGGCCACAGAGGCCGTCGAGAGGGACGCGCAGAAGCGTTCGTGCCGCTCGTTCCCACAGTTTTCGATGTCACCATCGAAAGTAGCGCCGTCTTCGTCCTGATCACTGACGCCGGCGCTCCTGTTGTTGTCCGTACCACGACGCACGCGGTGGCTGCTGTGGTGGTGATGCCACTCTGCAGCCTCAGCGGCCCCACCGCTGCTTGCCCCCGACTCTAGCTGCCGCACTCTCCGCTGCAGCCGTGACACCATTGATGACATGGCCAGGACTCGTCCAAACAGCTCCTTGACGGCTGACCCTACGCGTCGCTGAAAGCGATGCCGCTTCTCCTGCTCCGCATGCACAGTGTGCACGAGGGTTGTGAAGTTGTCCTTTATACTTGTCATATCCATCGTGTTCAGCACTGTCTGGGCAAACAACTCATTGATGGCGGTGGTATTGTCCGTACCGGGAGGGAACGGCACCTTACGAGGCGCCGTCACGGTCGCTTGGCTGCCAGTGGCGGCTGCTGAGTCTGAGGAGGTGAAGAAAGGTGTGCCAGGGCGGGAGGTGCTCAGCGCCTGGTAGAATGCGTCCAGCTCAGCTCCGGTGTATGCGGCGGAGCTGGCCGTGGTACTGCCGGAACCGCGTGTAGCCGTGGGGGAATCCCTCGAAGAAGCGGACTCGCGGGCCCCGCACTCCTCACTGTTTCGATGGAGTGTCTGTGGATGGAGCTGCGCTTGCTGCTGCTGCTGGGGGTGATCGATGAGGGGTGGCACCTGCGTGAGCGGCGAGCGTAGGTGCTGTCGGCTGCCACGCTGCTGCTCCTGATGCGCTGAAGAAGTAACGTCTGGCCTATCATATGTGGCCTCGACAGCGCGCTCTGCTAGGGGCCCGCTGAGACACGATGGCTTCTCCTCCTCCGCCGATGGCTGCGTGAGGGGGTGTTGCTGCTGCTGAGATGGTGGACGAATCGACATGTGAAACTCCACCGGTGTGGAGCAGCACGAGTTCTCGGATGAAGAGAGCAGTGCCATTGGTACTGCCCATGCTAATCCGCTCATTGGCGCGGCGCTTGCAGGGGTACTGCTGACACCAGCAGAGATCAACGTTGACGCTGCGGTGGCATTACCAGAGGAGACCTGCACGGGTGTGGACACCGTGTCGGCGGCGGCAGCGATGGCGTGTGCCTCCGCCCGTGACGTGTGCGTTGGACTGAAAGCAGTGGCGAGGATAGCACGCGCACATCCGCCTCCGATACCTGCACCGGCACCACTGCTCACCTCCTTCCAGTTGGTGTTAGCAAGGCTAGCAGGGGACAGCGAAGGAACAGCGCCGGAGGCTTCTGCAGCGCCAAGGCTCTTGTGGTGGTGATGTTGGCTTCCAGCGCCGTTCTTTGTGAGAGCGTCATCTTCTTCTCTTCCCTTCGCGGATGTGCTTGCAGCAGGTGCAGCTGCGTCGGCCGGCGTCGGCGACCCCAAAGAAGAGGCCGGCTCGTCTGCGCCGCCGCCAGCGCGGCGCTGCTGCGAGTGCGACCTCAATGCTGCTGTTGATGTCACTGCCGCTGTTGCTCGATCACAATTGTTGTGGCTGTTGTTGGTGGTCTGACGGGTGCGATGGTACGGCTCGTTACACTCACCATCGTATGCATCGCTGCTGTTCGCATCTCCTGCACCGTGAGCGCGGTGCTCTTCTACAGCTGCTGGGCCAGATGACTGCTGCTGCTGCTGTCTGTGTGCCTGTGTAAGCAGCGCATGTAGGGAGGAATCGAGCCTGTTCTGCAGCGCCTCTCCGCGCGCCTGACGCTCTTCAAGGCGGCGAATGCGGTCGAGGCACAGAGCGAGGAGGTTTGCCAGCGTCGTTTCTGACCTTGTGGCGCCAGTGACCCGAGGCAGTGCGCGTTCCTCCCTGGTGTCTCGCACAGCCGTCCATCTACCCCCCAGCTCGATGGGCTTATCGGTGCCATTAACCTCGGCTGTGGCGAGGGCAGCACTGGGTGGGGTAGAGGCGTCATTGTCGCTGCCGCCGTCAGTCGTGATGGCAGCGGCATCGGCGGCGTTTAGCGGGTACGTCAGACAACTGTTGGCTGTTGAGGCAGGCATCGACTGTCTCTCCTTGGCGCTCTATTTTCCCCGGCTTTAGCCTGTGTTCGCAGGGCACACAAGAGGCGAAGACGAGCCCAGGAGAGAGAGAGAGGGAGAGGGGGGAGGGGAGGGGGGAGGGGGGGCGGTGGATGGAGAAGTACGCTGTAGCTGAGTAACAAGCCTGACACCACACACACACACACACGCAGAGAGACGCGTAAGGCGAGGGACAGAGGGTGAGGGTGAGGCGAAGTGCAAAGTAGCGATCGAATGAGAGAATCAATCCCGAGAGAGAAAATCGAATGAGAGAACGGCGTGTCACGCACGCACGCACGCACGCACGCACGCGCGCGCCAACCCGTGTGCGGAGTGGAAAACTAAAACAGGCGACGGCGACTAGGGCACCGCACAGGTGCGATGAGGGAGGGGAGACGAGGGACAGTGGGGGGGGAGAGGGTGGCGTAGGAGGACAGGGATAAGGGGATAAGACGCAGATATACACACATGCACAGAGAGCGCTGAGAAGAGAGACGTTGGCACCAGTGAAGGCAGGGGAGGGAGGGAGGGAGGGAGGGAGGGAGGGAAGGGGTGGTGCTCTCGTTTTCTCTGAGCGCCTCGCTGAGGAGGAAATTTTTCCAAAGACACAAGAGGAAAAGAGGACAGGGTGTTGCAGACACACGCGCACGTACTCCAAAGACAAAGCGGCGGAAGGAGAGACCGATGAGAGGGAAGAGGCGGGAAGAAGAGGAGGAGAATGGAAACCGTATAGGACCACACCGAGGATGAAGTGGTGGGGGGGGGCGCAGGTCCCCCCGCTTGGAGCTTGCGAAGACAGGAAGAGAGTAGAATGGATAACAAAGCCAAGAAGAAGCAGAGCGCGGCGAGAGAGAGAGAGAGAGACGGCGGTGTGCGCAAGCGGCAGAAGAGACCAGAGAAGGTAACGACGAACAACACAAGGAGGGGCTGAAGTACACCCGCGCCCACACACGCAGAGGTTAAGAGGGGGGGGGAGAGAGAGAGGGGGGGTGGAGATGACGATTCTCTGGGGCAACTGAACGAGACGGTGACGGCCGTGAATGGAAAGCAAAAAAGCGAGAAGACTGCGACGTGAAGACACGCAAGTCGGCGAAGAGGGAAGACACTCCCCCCTCCCCAAAGAGCAGGCGAGCCAAGGAGGGGAGAGGTGGGGGAGAGGTGGGGGAAGGGGGAGGCGGGCAGGCAGACGACTGAGCAGAAGAGAGACGAAAGAGAACGAAGGTTAAAGCGAGATCGGCATGTGCGGGGCGTGTGCCCCGAGGGAAGGAGGACACCCCCAACAAACAGTAAGAAGGGTGTGGTGTGGGGTGTGCGCCTGTGTGTGTGTGTGTGTGTGTGTGTGTGCTCGGCTTTATCGATAGCGCCAAGTCGACAAGAACCACCACCACACGGCAGTCTGATGGAGAGAGAGGGGGGAGAGGAGGGGGGGTGGTGGTGGTGGTGGTGCGGGGCTGATCTGCGTGCGCCGGGACGGCTAGTGTGTGCGTGCGTGCGTGTGTGTGTGTGTGTGTGTGTGTGTGTGTGTGTCACGAGCGGCGCGGGCAATCGAGGAGAGGGGGGAGGAGGAGAACAAAGCCAACTGACCCAAGCGAAGTAAAGGTGAAAAGGAGGGTTGATCTGAGAGGACGGCAGAACTCCGCCTTGGTGCCGCTTGACACGTGGCAATACTCCCGCACCGCGTAAGCAAGAGGAGAGAAGGTATGGAGAGCTGCTGGGGGAAGGAAGAGAGAGAAGTGGTGCTCAGACAAGCACAAACGCAAGCCACATCAGACTCAAAGAGAGAGAGAGAGAGATCGACCACCAGAGCAGGGCTGTCGACCACAAAAACGGCAATGATACCCCCCTCTCCCCCTCAGAGACACTCTACTGCGGTGATGCTTTGAGGTGGACACGGATATACGCGTGTGTATGTATCCTTGTCTTTCCAACGTCATCCACCTCTGCCGCCCTTTTCTGCCGTTGTTGCTCGTCCTTGGGCGAGCAACGCTACTGCCCTGGCGGAGCTCACCCACAGTGCACTCTCGTCTACAACGTGCGTGCCTTACCCCCTTCTCTGGCTGGCTTGCCAGTGAGTAGCGATCTGTGCGCTCGTCGATCAAGGCCAATGACCCACCTTCTCGCTATGTTCGAGCGAGCAGTGCTGCTGAGGAGGAGGAGGATGCCAGTTGAACAAGAGTGGTGGACTACTCAAGTGTCAAGGCGGAAAGACACAAACAAATACGGTAGGGAGTTGCCCAGGGGTCCGCACGGATGGTAGTAGTGGCGATGGAGAGTCTGCGTATGGCGCGCAGACACCAGCACAGCCTCGGAGATGTCAGAAGCGCAGAGGTATCGAGGCACATACACACGACGGCGGCAGCCGCGACAACCCAAAGTTCCCACTTGAACACGCACCGGTTCAGGGATGTCAGAGGAGGGGCAGGGGCTCTGTGTGTTAGGTGAGGGAGTGGAGTACGGGCCGGTGGAGAGAGACGGTGAGGTGGGGGTGAACGCGTGAGCAATAACCTTCAGCTAACCACGAAGGGAGGAACAGAGAATGCCGATGATTCCAGGCAGGAGGGGAAGAGGATAGGGTAAGGAGCTGAGGGAGGATGTCAGACTGGAGTCCGATGAGTCGGGAGGGCGAGAAACGTGTTTTACTTCGCAGTAGCTCGCTTTTCTTTCCGGTCCCGGTTCGCCTTAGTTGCTCCGGTGTGTGTGTGTGTGTGTGTGATTGCTTGAGTGCGCGAGTAAGAGAGCACCGACACATCAAACCTGACGATGGACCCAAAGAGGAGAGGAGTGTGGGTGCGTCGCTCTCTCTCTGGGTCAACATGACAAACACAGCAAAGAGAGAGAGAGGAGGAGGGAGAGGAGGAATTACGAGCAATACGCCGCGTAAAGCAGCCAAGGAGGTGGGGCAGAAGTGCCACGAGCGAGGAGAGTCCCCTTCCGCCCTTCAAAGCGACCATTCTCTGCCGCACAACACACGAGCTCAGAGCTCCCCACGCGCCCCTCGGCCTGCCCCAGCTCCCCCACCCAGTGGCCTGAAGCAGCGATGCATCCGCGCCTTACAGCAGTGCTCTCACTCACAACCATCGGTGCACCGCCCCTCCCCCCGCCCGCCTCGCAGGCCGCCCCACGTCAGCGGGCAGCGCAGGCCGGATGGGATGCGCTCCAGCCACGCGGACACGTCACCCATCACACGGGTGGCGCAAGCATGTCTGCAGCCGCAGGACGCTCCGCTGCAGCGCCACCCAGAGCCGGGCCGCCGACACCAGCAGCGATACAGCGCTTTGGCCTCGCGGCGTCGTCAGCACTGGCAGAGAGAGAGGGCAGGGGGGAGGGAGGAGGGGCTGCCTGGCCTCCCCAGAGAGAGAGAGAGTGGGGTGCGGTGCTGGGCCCCCTGGGATGCCACGCAGTGAGGCGTCCTCCAGTCATCAGAGAGAAGGAAGGGGTAAAGAAACGAAGTGAAATTGCATGCCGAAGATGCTAAGCGACTCGTGACGCTGCTGGCACTTGGCGTTGGGCGGTAGGCGGCATTGGTGATACGAGCAGGCTCGAGCGCAGAGCGAGAGAGAGAGAGAGAGCGAACGAGCGAGCGCTACGGCGTTGTGGATCGCTTTTGTTTTCATGTTATTCCCACATTCTCTGCTCGTGATGCGCTCGAGCTACGGTGATGAGCTTAAGCAGATGAGCTTAAGCAGATTTACTGAACAGAAATGTACAGGAGGAAGCGATGTCGCGCACGACTGTCACGACGTACATACACACATCCCTACGGAAGCACCCAAGCATACGGAGAGGAGGGATAAGCAGCCCAGAGGATGCGGAAGCAGCATGGGGTGGGGGCCGACGACACGTATTGTACGGGGCAGTGAAGACACACGTGGGTGCGCGTCTCTCCGAGTGTGCCTGTCTCTGCGTGATAGCCACCCACAGGTGATTTCTCCCATTGCAAGAGCAGAGAGAGGGAGGGAGAGGTGGCAGGTGCAGGCAGGAGAGGTTGCCACAGAGACAGGCAAAGGGGAAACCGCCACCCCCAGAGGAGTTCATCAGCGCCAGCGTCAGCAAGCGTGAGGCGCACTAGAGGGGAGAGACGATGTCAGGGAGGCTCACAGAAAGGAAGGTGGTCGGGGCTGCACGAGCTGAGACATGTCTACACCCGATGCGCTTCCACATGGCCACTTACCTCAATCACGGCACACCGTCGGCCCTGGAGGTGTTCTCACCACCAGCCCGCGGCACTGCGATGCACAGGCGCTGCATCCTCTGACGTGCGTTTGCATGATGGCAAGCATGCTTTGCAGTTCCACAAGTAGTTGTGGTGGCGACGGGGTAGCGGTAGCCTCAGTGGAGGGCTGCAATGACGATGTTGTTTTCAGCCGATGAAGGTCTTGGAGAGACCACCCCTCAGCCCGCTCCACGAGGTAGCGGCGGCGCGCGTGGCAGCGCGCACGTGGCGGCAGCGACAGCGGCACTGCCGCGACGCCCGCTGCGGGTGGGTGTTGGTGAGGCGGGGGATTCCAGTTGCTCTATCAGAGAGGCTGCTCAGGGCTTGGCTGCACGGAGCAGAGAAAGACGCTGCCTGCGGAGTTGCTACGCTGTGGGAGTGCGATGCCGACGCCGCCGCCGAGGAGAAGGGGGGAGAAGCTATATCTTGGGTAAGCAGATAGGCCTTAACGTTGTCCACCGCGCTCTCGACCACTTCTGCTGGGCGTGAAGAGCGACCCGTGATATTTACTAGTGTGGGCGAAGGCTCTGGTAATTGCCGTGACAGAGGAAATACCGCCACCTCTTCCAGCACCTGACCGGCCAGCTCGTCCCCACACCGCAGCCCCCAGACCTCATGCCTGTACCGAGGGCACCACCAAGCCTGTGCGTGCAGGAGACTCATTTGTTGCCGCAGCCGCGATGCCGCGGAGAGAGCCGGAACACGCATGTACAGGGAGGGGTTGATGGCGGATACGTCGTAGAGCTGAGGAAGCGGTGTCATCGGCGGAGTTGTCCCATCAGTATTCCTGTTGCGGCTAGGGATGCCCTCCAAGCCCCGCAGAGGAGGGATCCCTGGAGCGCTCTGATACCCCCGCGCTCCTTGTTCTTCTTGACTGAGCAAGATCGGCAAACCTTCACTGTTAATACTGCTAACATAGCCACTACTACCACCCGCGGTGGCACGCTGCCCACCACGTTCTAGAGTGGGCACACTCGGGGCGAGGCAGCTCTCCTGGACGTTGCCGTTGCCGAGGTAGAACCGCCTCTGCAGAACGGCGGCCGCAGCGGCTGATACCGGAAAGCGTGTGAAGTCCCATCGATGTAAGACGTGGGCCGGAAGGACACACAGCGGCTGTGGCGCCGCGATGCGCTGCTGGGGTGGGTCAGCTCGCCCACTAGCATCTCTACTTCCCGTGGCGTTGAGGGCGCTGGCGGCGGGCGTGGACTGGGCTACGTGGCGTGCCGCCCACCACTCACACAACTGGTCCGATGCCCTCACAAGAGCCGTACGCACATGCGACTCATCAGCGTCACGCGCCTGCCATTCCTCGGGTGTTACGTAGCGTGTTTGATAGCCTTCTGAGGCGAGTGTACCCCCAATGGCGCTTCCTGCCGCTGCCAACATCGCTGTACCGGGGTCAGCCCCAGTGAGCGGGCTGTGGAAGCAGCGCCAGCACAAGTAGTGGCCTTCATACGCGCAGAAGAGGAATGCCGCATCAGCAGAGCTGCCGCCGCCGCCATCACCAGTCTCGTCTCTGCGGTGGTAGTCATAAGCGGCGGGCTCAGCGGCTGGCTGTCGTGTAGCCACTCGCCGAGCGGCCTGCGTGCGACTATGCCTGCTAGACTGCATACTGTCGCCTAGCAGGCTGTCACGCTCGCTTGCACTGCTAATGCTCCCGTCGTTGTTGTTGCTGTCGTCGCCAGCCACACCATCGTTGCTGCTGAGATTTTCATTCTCTGGTGCGTCCAACAGGGCCCTTGCGTTGTGCCGTACGCCACCACGGCCGCTACCCATGCTGCTGATGGCTTCTTGGGTCACGTGGGCTGCAGTGCCTGCAGTCAATCTCTCATTCTCCTCCTCGCCAGAGGAGCGGCATTTTGCCATGCACAGGCACACATGCCACAGTCTTCGACAACACGGCAACCATGTGATCGCCTGACCACTTCCGCAGCAGCAGCAGCAGTGGAAGTGACAGCACGAGCAGGTCAGCCTTGCACACAGGCTTCGAGTGAGTGCAGAGCACCACTTAGAGAAGTAGAACGGTGGCTGCGGTAAGGCGACGCCGCACCGAGCGCAGCAACTACCCTGCGCAGCGAGTACGGCGCACTGGGCTGCGCGTGTGGTGGGTACGTCGAAGGCCACACCCACCAGTCGGCACAGCGGTGCGCGATCACGCGGGATGATCGGCGGCGGGGGAGAGGACAAGGACAACGCTGCGGAAGCTGCTGCCGTGGTTGTGTGCGGGTGCAGTCGCCAACCGGTATGGATAGTAGGCGCTAACCCTGGGGCAGTGAGCAGAGCTCGGGACGACTCCACTATAGTCGGGGCAGACGCTGCCATGACTGCATGCGCACTTGTGTGTTCATCCGGGTAGTTCAGTCGCCGTTCCACGGGTACGCTCGCCTCGCGCACCGGCGGCAGGTCAGCTTTGTTCCCTGAGATGGACGCGGCGGCTTCACCACTCGGTGCCGCGTTTGACACTGCAGCGGCCACGCTCGGTTCAGCCGGTCGCCGCTGTGCTTGTGTAGAGAGAGTTTTCGAGGGGCTGGCTGCGCTTCCGACTTCATCCCCAGCGAGCGCGCAGCGCGGAACGGGGCACGCTGTTAAGTGTTCAGTTCCCCCTTGCGCAGCAGCTGGTGTGATTGGTGTGTACGCCTCTGCCACTCGGTGTGCCCACTCTGTAAGGAACAGAAGGCGGCACCTCTCGCGCTGCTGCTTCGCCGCGTCCTGCGGGGTTGAGCATTCCGCATCGGTGTACGAGTTCGATGCGTGCGGCATTGGTGTTGGAAGGTGTGCCGAGGTGCCGTCATCGGCAGCGGCTCTGCCAGCCTCACCTACAGTGGTAGAGGACACCCATTGCTGGTGCTGCTGCAGCACCGCCCGAATGTGCTCCAACGTGCGGCAGACGTTCGTCATAGGCGGCGGGTGCGAGGGGGCGGCATCCACAACATCGGCGGCTTGGCCATCATGGCTTCGGTAGCCTTTACCGCCATTCTGTTCACCGGCAGCTTGGTGCATGAAAGAAATGCCGCGGTGCCTTCACCCCATACCCACACGTTCCCCGTTGGTGACACGCAGTGCTCAACCCCCCCCCCCCCGGGCGCGGTGGTCGTGGGTGTAAAAGAATGGGCAAGAGGGGAGGCGTGGAGGAGGTCAGACGAAGGCAAGCGCACGTGGGAGGGGCGGTGGTGAGACAGCCTCTGCTCAGCTGTGCTGCGAGGGCGTTACACACGCGCTTTCAGTGGAGTGCTGTGAAGTATAAGAGGGGGGGGGAAGAGGTAAGCGGAACGAGGGAGGAGGAAGGATGCCGGGCAAGAGGGAGAGGCGGAGGTGTCTGTGTGTGTGATAGAGGCACGGCACAGGCGGCGGAGATACGCGCACAGATGCACATGGAAAGCAGCACGCGCTCCCTATCCGCAGAGACCACATGTGCGACTCACCCTGCAACCCGCAGACTCTCTGCCGGCACGCATTCGTTGTTGTTTAGTTTCCCGCTAGCATTCCACCTCGCATCTACGCTGATGTGCGTCTGCTTTATTCTTCCCAAGCTGCGCTGTGGCTGGGCAGGGGAATGGGGTGAGGGTGGGGCCGTGCTGTGAGAGGGTGCGTCGTAGTGCGTAGCAGCAAAACACAAAAAGCGACCGCGTAGGGCGCTGCTCATGGGCCATACGACTCTTTGAGAGGTGTGGAGGAGAGGGGCGAGTGTCAAAGGCCTGCGGTAGTGAACGTCATCACTAACGCCCCCCATCCCCACAGAGAGCACGCATTGCTGCTTCAAGTCGCCGGAATGCTTCTAGACTTCGCTGCTGCACAGCCGGGTCGACCCCACGAAGGACGGCACGGGAGTTGCCCAGGTGGTCCTCCAGTTCTCGGAGCATCGCCCGTGTTTTTGCAGCCATGTCGCTAGAAGGCACTCGAGGCGTCCTCAGCCCACTGCCAGAGGTGCGGCGGGGTAGGTACCGGGTCAGCGCGTCCATCCCTTGAAGTCCATTCGACTCAAGAATGTGCTCGTACAGAACGTCGCGGTATTGCTCGGTTGCAGCCGTCAGGCGCTCCGGCATCGCCTCCGCTGTGTCTGCCACGGCGACTTCCTCGTCACTGCGATCCAGCACTTCCGCGCCGTGGCGCACCGCCTGCATCAGCGGCTGTGGCGGCACTCTCGGCAGGGGTGAGACTGGATCGCTGTACATTGCGGTCTCTGCAGTGCCGTCGTCGGGTGGCACCCCGCTATCCAATTGGCGCACCGCCTCCCTGAATGTCATGCCGGTGCCATGTTGCTGCGATGTGGTGTGGAAGGCATTGCCCCCGTCGGCCGTCAGCAGCAGCCGCGACGCTGACGGTGGCTTCTCCGCGACACGCATGTATAGTGCTTGGAGGGCGCGCGACTTAGCCTGCAGCTCATGAGCAACGCACAATAACTGCCGCTCCTTCTCCTTCAGCTGTGCCGCACGCTTGTTCAGCTGCGCTTCACGTGTGTCTAGGCGCAGCGAGTGCGTAGCGTTCAGCGAAAGTTGTGTGTACCCTGTGGCGACCGCTTCCACGTCCCTCGTGTGATGCTCCTCGATGAGACTCTCGGTGAGAACTTCTTCCAGCGGCCGTGCACACTCACGCAGCTCGACGCCTTCGGCCAATAGCCGCATCATTTCTCCCCTTTCGTGAAGGCGCTTGCCCACCTCAGCGATGAGCGCCGCATCCCGGTAGGGCGCCGCTTGTGGCATGAGAGAGTTGCCTACCACGCCAAGAGCAGTAGAAGCATCACTAGCCCCCGAGGACGATGGTGACGAAGAACCCGGCTTCACTGGCGCACCACCGTACGATGCGGACAGCCGTGTCAACAACGAGGAGGCCTTCTCCGAGACCTCTAGAAGTTCGACTTTGGCCGCTTTCAACTTCGACTTCATGATGGCCATCTTGGCCTCCAGTCCAGCGCATCGATGGCGTGCACTGTCGCGTTCCTGAACGGCGTCGTCAAGTTGACGCTGAACATCACTGAGATCATGGAATCCATGTTGATGCGCGATGTCATCTTTGCTCAGGAAATGCGCCACCTCCGCCTCAAGCTTTGTAATTTGCTTCCGCGCAACTTCGCGCTCCTGCAGAGCGCGACAGCGATATAGCTTCACTTCCTCAGTGCTCCCAGCAAGACGCGACCGAAGATCATTGGCTTCGTCGAGAATGCGCTCCACGAGTGATGCAACGCCCACAGGCTGCACATCCCCAGCGTCGACGAGTAGTTGTCCGCCTCTCACACATGACAACACCTCCCTCAGCTTCCTATCCTCCTCAACAAACTGCCTGAGATGGGCTTTCAGATCCGCATTCTCTGCCTCCGCCGCAGCCTGCCTCACCTTCAAGTTTTCGCAAACATGACAATGTTCCTGCGAAGAGCCTTCTATATCATTCGTCCGCCGCTCTGCCTCCCACTCCAGGGAAAGGCACCGACGTACCATTCCATGCAGGCGCTCTTGCAGCTCCTCGCGGTCCGCCGCCAGCTGTGCCACCTGCGCCTCCAGCTCGCTGCGCTGCCGTGTGGCGGCGTCCAGGCGCTGCTGCAGCTCGTCAGCGGTCGCACCCAGCTGCTGGCGCGCCTCGTCGCGGTCCGCCGCCAGCCGTGCCACCTGCGCCTCCAGCTCGCTGCGCTGCCGTGTGGCGGCGTCTAGGCGCTGCTGCAGCTCGTCAGCGGTCGCACTCAGCTGCTGGCGCGCCTCGTCGCGGTCCGCCGCCAGCTGTGCCACCTGCGCCTCCAGCTCGCTGCGCTGCCGTGTGGCGGCGTCTAGGCGCTGCTGCAGCTCATCAGCGGTCGCACCCAGCTGCTGGCGCGCCTCGTCGCGGTCCGCCGCCAGCCGTGCCACCTGCGCCTCCAGCTCGCTGCGCTGCCGTGTGGCGGCGTCCAGGCGCTGCTGCAGCTCGTCAGCGGTCGCACCCAGCTGCTGGCGCGCCTCGTCGCGGTCCGCCGCCAGCTGTGCCACCTGCGCCTCCAGCTCGCTGCGCTGCCGTGTGGCGGCGTCTAGGCGCTGCTGCAGCTCATCAGCGGTCGCACCCAGCTGCTGGCGCGCCTCGTCGCGGTCCGCCGCCAGCCGTGCCACCTGCGCCTCCAGCTCGCTGCGCTGCCGTGTGGCGGCGTCCAGGCGCTGCTGCAGCTCGTCAGCGGTCGCACCCAGCTGCTGGCGCGCCTCGTCGCGGTCCGCCGCCAGCTGTGCCACCTGCGCCTCCAGCTCGCTGCGCTGCCGTGTGGCGGCGTCCAGGCGCTGCTGCAGCTCGTCAGCGGTCGCACCCAGCTGCTGGCGCGCCTCGTCGCGGTCCGCCGCCAGCCGTGCCACCTGCGCCTCCAGCTCGCTGCGCTGCCGTGTGGCGGCGTCCAGGCGCTGCTGCAGCTCGTCAGCGGTCGCACCCAGCTGCTGGCGCGCCTCGTCGCGGTCCGCCGCCAGCTGTGCCACCTGCGCCTCCAGCTCGCTGCGCTGCCGTGTGGCGGCGTCTAGGCGCTGCTGCAGCTCGTCAGCGGTCGCACTCAGCTGCTGGCGCGCCTCGTCGCGGTCCGCCGCCAGCTGTGCCACCTGCGCCTCCAGCTCGCTGCGCTGCCGTGTGGCGGCGTCTAGGCGCTGCTGCAGCTCGTCAGCGGTCGCACCCAGCTGCTGGCGCGCCTCGTCGCGGTCCGCCGCCAGCCGTGCCACCTGCGCCTCCAGCTCGCTGCGCTGCCGTGTGGCGGCGTCTAGGCGCTGCTGCAGCTCATCAGCGGTCGCACCCAGCTGCTGGCGCGCCTCGTCGCGGTCCGCCGCCAGCCGTGCCACCTGCGCCTCCAGCTCGCTGCGCTGCCGTGTGGCGGCGTCTAGGCGCTGCTGCAGCTCATCAGCGGTCGCACCCAGCTGCTGGCGCGCCTCGTCGCGGTCCGCCGCCAGCCGTGCCACCTGCGCCTCCAGCTCGCTGCGCTGCCGTGTGGCGGCGTCCAGGCGCTGCTGCAGCTCGTCAGCGGTCGCACCCAGCTGCTGGCGCGCCTCGTCGCGGTCCGCCGCCAGCTGTGCCACCTGCGCCTCCAGCTCGCTGCGCTGCCGTGTGGCGGCGTCTAGGCGCTGCTGCAGCTCGTCAGCGGTCGCACTCAGCTGCTGGCGCGCCTCGTCGCGGTCCGCCGCCAGCTGTGCCACCTGCGCCTCCAGCTCGCTGCGCTGCCGTGTGGCGGCGTCTAGGCGCTGCTGCAGCTCGTCAGCGGTCGCACCCAGCTGCTGGCGCGCCTCGTCGCGGTCCGCCGCCAGCCGTGCCACCTGCGCCTCCAGCTCGCTGCGCTGCCGTGTGGCGGCGTCTAGGCGCTGCTGCAGCTCATCAGCGGTCGCACCCAGCTGCTGGCGCGCCTCGTCGCGGTCCGCCGCCAGCCGTGCCACCTGCGCCTCCAGCTCGCTGCGCTGCCGTGTGGCGGCGTCTAGGCGCTGCTGCAGCTCGTCAGCGGTCGCACCCAGCTGCTGGCGCGCCTCGTCGCGGTCCGCCGCCAGCTGTGCCACCTGCGCCTCCAGCTCGCTGCGCTGCCGTGTGGCGGCGTCTAGGCGCTGCTGCAGCTCGTCAGCGGTCGCACCCAGCTGCTGGCGCGCCTCGTCGCGGTCCGCCGCCAGCCGTGCCACCTGCGCCTCCAGCTCGCTGCGCTGCCGTGTGGCGGCGTCTAGGCGCTGCTGCAGCTCATCAGAGGTCGCACCCAGCTGCTGGCGCGCCTCGTCGCGGTCCGCCGCCAGCTGTGCCACCTGCGCCTCCAGCTCGCTGCGCTGCCGTGTGGCGGCGTCTAGGCGCTGCTGCAGCTCGTCAGCGGTCGCACTCAGCTGCTGGCGCGCCTCGTCGCGGTCCGCCGCCAGCTGTGCCACCTGCGCCTCCAGCTCGCTGCGCTGCCGTGTGGCGGCGTCTAGGCGCTGCTGCAGCTCATCAGAGGTCGCACCCAGCTGCTGGCGCGCCTCGTCGCGGTCCGCCGCCAGCTGTGCCACCTGCGCCTCCAGCTCGCTGCGCTGCCGTGTGGCGGCGTCTAGGCGCTGCTGCAGCTCGTCAGCGGTCGCACCCAGCTGCTGGCGCGCCTCGTCGCGGTCCGCCGCCAGCTGTGCCACCTGCGCCTCCAGCTCGCTGCGCTGCCGTGTGGCGGCGTCTAGGCGCTGCTGCAGCTCGTCAGCGGTCGCACCCAGCTGCTGGCGCGCCTCGTCGCGGTCCGCCGCCAGCTGTGCCACCTGCGCCTCCAGCTCGCTGCGCTGCCGTGTGGCGGCGTCTAGGCGCTGCTGCAGCTCGTCAGCGGTCGCACCCAGCTGCTGGCGCGCCTCGTCGCGGTCCGCCGCCAGCTGTGCCACCTGCGCCTCCAGCTCGCTGCGCTGCCGTGTGGCGGCGTCTAGGCGCTGCTGCAGCTCATCAGAGGTCGCACCCAGCTGCTGGCGCGCCTCGTCGCGGTCCGCCGCCAGCTGTGCCACCTGCGCCTCCAGCTCGCTGCGCTGCCGTGTGGCGGCGTCTAGGCGCTGCTGCAGCTCGTCAGCGGTCGCACCCAGCTGCTGGCGCGCCTCGTCGCGGTCCGCCGCCAGCTGTGCCACCTGCGCCTCCAGCTCGCTGCGCTGCCGTGTGGCGGCGTCTAGGCGCTGCTGCAGCTCATCAGAGGTCGCACCCAGCTGCTGGCGCGCCTCGTCGCGGTCCGCCGCCAGCTGTGCCACCTGCGCCTCCAGCTCGCTGCGCTGCCGTGTGGCGGCGTCTAGGCGCTGCTGCAGCTCGTCAGCGGTCGCACCCAGCTGCTGGCGCGCCTCGTCGCGGTCCGCCGCCAGCTGTGCCACCTGCGCCTCCAGCTCGCTGCGCTGCCGTGTGGCGGCGTCTAGGCGCTGCTGCAGCTCATCAGAGGTCGCACCCAGCTGCTGGCGCGCCTCGTCGCGGTCCGCCGCCAGCTGTGCCACCTGCGCCTCCAGCTCGCTGCGCTGCCGTGTGGCGGCGTCTAGGCGCTGCTGCAGCTCGTCAGCGGTCGCACCCAGCTGCTGGCGCGCCTCGTCGCGGTCCGCCGCCAGCTGTGCCACCTGCGCCTCCAGCTCGCTGCGCTGCCGTGTGGCGGCGTCCAGGCGCTGCTGCAGCTCGTCAGCGGTCGCACTCAGCTGCTGGCGCGCCTCGTCGCGGTCCGCCGCCAGCTGTGCCACCTGCGCCTCCAGCTCGCTGCGCTGCCGTGTGGCGGCGTCTAGGCGCTGCTGCAGCTCGTCAGCGGTCGCACCCAGCTGCTGGCGCGCCTCGTCGCGGTCCGCCGCCAGCTGTGCCACCTGCGCCTCCAGCTCGCTGCGCTGCCGTGTGGCGGCGTCTAGGCGCTGCTGCAGCTCGTCAGCGGTCGCACCCAGCTGCTGGCGCGCCTCGTCGCGGTCCGCCGCCAGCTGTGCCACCTGCGCCTCCAGCTCGCTGCGCTGCTGCAGTAGCTGAGATGAGTCGTGGTTCTGTGCAATGTTCTTTTCGTTGTGCTGCTGCTGTTGCTGGAGGAGGTGTAGTGTAGTTGTTAGCGCTGTGTTCTCTTCTCTGAGATGGTTGAGGTCCGCACGGTTGGCGGCGGCTAAAGCGGCTGATGTTTTCTGCTCCTCCGCGAGGGCCTTCTGGAGGGTTTGGATGATGTCTTGAAGGGCATGAATGTCGCTGTCCGTGATGAGTGTCCTGGAGTGATCGAGGGCTGGTCTATTGTGAGGGATGGGTGGAGGCGAAGGTACGTCGGTAGCGGAGTGCTGCGCTGCTGTGGTTGAGACGGGTGCCGGGGTTGACTGAATCGCTGGCACCGGTGAATTTCGCGCTGGTGTGGTGCTGACGGTGCCAGAATGAATGAGGTAGCCTGGGGCGGATGGTCCGCGTTCCTTGTAGCGTTCGACCACTTGAAAGCAGCGCTGGCAGACGATGACGGCTTCGTCATTGTAGTAGCGCGGAATCACAGTCTTTGTGGCGGCGCATGTGCTGCACAGAACGATACCACAGCGGTGGCAGTTGAACTTGCTGGAGAAGAAGCCGAAGGAGGCGCCACAGTCCTGGTACTGACAGACCTTTACCCTCTGTTGTGGCTGCCAGCGGTCCTGCGGCACCATTCCCCCAATATGTGTGGACATCCTCATCGCGAGCAACGGGGTGGGCCGAGTCAAGCGGGGAAGAGGAAAAAGCGGCCTGCGACTCTGGAGCCCAGGATGCTCAGCCGTCAGCCGCGCTGTATTAGGCAACGGTGGCGCACAGCGGCGGTGCTACTCCGCCAGAGAGCGAGCGAGCGAAAGGGAGCGAAGGCGTGAGGGCCAACGCAGCACGGCAGCGCCGGGTGCGTCGACAGTCGAGCGTCTGCCACAAGCTGCAGGTGCCGGTAATCGCGCAGGCTCTCTTGATAGGGAGTGATTGGGAGCCTTAGCAGTGAATAGCGGGAAAGGAAGATAAAGAGAGAAGAGGCTTAAAGCTGCAGCTGTCGAGCCTCAAGTGACGCAGAGGGCAGCACAGCCCCACTTGACTGTGACTAACACCTACCCACCAGTGCAAAACCCCGCGAGTGGCTCGAGTGAGGGCTAAGCTAAGTGAAAGAGCAGATGCTGGCGCTGCTGGCGGTCGTGGTTGCAGTGATTCATTGACGCTTACGTTCATGACGATGCAGCCGCGATGGACAGAGAGAGACAGAGAGGAAATAAGAACGATTTGGTGCGCGTGTACGCGTGCGAGATGGAGAAGTGGGAAGTGTGAAGAAGGGGCGGCAGTTGCGTCAGGCATAGAGGAGCAGCCGCATACGCGCACGAACACACGCATACACACTGGCGTGAAGAGAGCGAGCAGAGAGGCGAGGGATGTCGAAGAAACACAGGAGGAAGGAGAGAAGTGCCTGAGTTGGGGTGGTGGTGGTGGTGGCGTCTTCCACCCGGTCCCCTCGCACACACGCACACACACACACACACACACACACACACACACTCATGCGCTCATGGCTGCTGAAAACCAAAGACTACGGCGAATTCACACCATTTTCAGGGTCATCTGGCGCGGCTGGGCGGTGAAGCGCGGAGCGCATGCCCCGGGCTGGGGGGGGGGGGAGAAGGGGATCGAGAGAGAGGGGCCGCGTCACTTCACACGCTCCCACGTTCCCGTATCGTGTCGCCTCCTTTCCTATTTCGTTTCCCGTGAAGCACTGCAACGCCCAGCGGCGGTACACAGAGGCAGCGAAGATACAGACGCGCGCACGGGGGTGGCGCTGGTGGTGGTCTTCCAGACGTTTACGAGGGGGGGGGGGAAGACCTGAGCGGCTCCGCACGCCAGCCCAGCTCAGTCGATGCGTATAGTTTTCTTCTTCCGAGTTGTGCCGTTGTGGCCCTTGCCGTGGCTGAGGTGGCGGTGGTGGCCCTCCGCCTCCGCGAAGTCCCGCAGGGCCTCGTCATACTTCACGAAGGGTAATAACTCCAGTTCCGCACCGTATGCAGCGGCATCGATGGTCAGCCACAGGAACAGGAGAGACAGCAGCGGACACACCACGAACAGAGTCCAGTACATGGTGCGGTACAGGTGCTGTCGCAGGGACTCCTGCTGCGCCACCTTTGCGATATGCGCTTCTGCACGCAGCTGCAGCACCGCCTGCTGATCTTGCTGGATGTGTGGCTGCAGGGAGGCCCACAGCTGGTAGCTGTGCCAGTAGCGCTGCACCTCGGGTGGCGGAGGCTGGTGCCCAGACGGTGAGGGCCCCAAGACTGCGTTGGCGACTGGCGGGTGCTGCGGAAAGAAGCCGGCAGGCGGTGGCGCCGGTGCCAGCATATCAATAGCACCGCTCGCAGAATGCAGAACGCTATCCATGTTGCCACTGATCCTGGCCGCAGGTAGGTGGCTGTAGGACGTGAGGCACCGCCAAAGACCCCCCCACGGCCGCGCCTGTGTCCTCGTTGCACCAGGTGGCGCAATCGCTCTGTGCATCCTCTCCGCTGTGGCCTGCGATGCCATGGTGGGAAACCGCGCCGTAAAGAGAGCATTCACACCATCGTTTGGCGAGGCAAGCGGTGTCGCCGCGTCGGTGGCGGTGCCTCGGCGATGGCCAACGATATTCGTGCCGAAACGGCTCGTAAAGAGATCCTCCGCGGTAGGCTGCTGCGGCGCTGTAAAGTGCCCCAACGGAGGTGTCGCACCGCTTATCGAAACGCTGGTGCGGTGACCTACGGCATGACCGCACCGCTGGTTCAGCATTGCTGAGACGCAAACGCTACCAGTCCGCGCAGCTATTGCGGCCCTAGCGCATGACAGCCCGCGGAGTACTACACTTGGACTGCGGCCTCGTGCACCAAGAAACACGCACGCCACAGATTTCGCACTGCCCTTGGGCAGGTGCGCGCACCTCTCCGCGACGGCGAGGGGCATGGTAGAATGGGGTGAACGCGAGGCAGTGCGATGTGAAGGACACCGAGTTGAGGTGTTGTGCGCTCGGTGCAAGCGACGGAGCACAGCGACCGAAGTGTGCGGAGAACGGAGGACAACAACGGGGAGAGGGGAGGAGCAAAGTGACACAACTTCGACAACTGTGCGGTAGCGATGCGCCATGGCGGCGGAAGAGAGATGGAGAGCGAGGGGAGAGGGAGAAGTGAGAATGGAGAAAGAGTTGCTAAGATGCCACCTCAGCACCACTGCACTGACAGGAGTACGCATATCTGCTTGCAGTCCTCCTCTCCGTTGCGCCTCCCCCACTGTGTAGCGCAGCAGAGAGGTGGACTGCAGGAGCGGCACACCCACCCACCCACACACGCATGCATGCATGCATGCACCAACCATAACATCCCAACGCCTGAATCCCCCCATACATGAAAGAGAGGGACACCGCTGCTTTGGCTGATGTTGTTGCCCAGACCCACCACCCACAACGATGACCAAGTTCCCCAGAGCGAGGAGGGAGAGGGGAGAGAGAGGTGGCGGCGTGAGGGAGGCACGATGGCACCACACGACCTGCTCGACGCCACCAGTTTGCAGTTCTCGTGGTGTTACTGCCGTTACATTAGAGTCTTTGCCTAGAAGGGCCAGGATGCACGCTGGTGCTTGCGCCTACGTGTGTGTGGGGGGGGGCGTGTATGGGTGGGTGTATGTGTGTGAGGAGAAGGTGGGGAAGAAATGTGTGCTGCTCTTCCTACGCGCAGGTGCCCACCCGCTGCCACTGCCCCCCCCTCTCTCTGCACCACACCCACCCACGCGGGCGTACCCACGAACGTGCCTTCACGGCGCCAAGACGAAAACGAAAAACGAAGAAATGAGCCTCAAATGAACGAGCGTGAGAACAGGGGGGGTGGGGGGGGGGAGGAGGTCGCCTCCCCTCCACCTGGGCTCCTACGTTCTTCCCTACTACAGCGCTGCTTCATGAGCCAGGAAAGCGGTCAGGCAGACCAGGCCTCTTTCCGCATCACGACCCCTCTTCGCTTCTCCGTAGCGGCCGCCATCCCCCGCTCCTTGACCCCGGCGCGAGCACAAAGACCGACGGAGAGGAGGGAGCCGCCCAGGGACTGCCGCGGGCGGTAAGTGCTGAAACGCACCACTGCCACTCTCCTCTTCCTCTCGCCATGCATGTGTGGCTCAACGACGACGGTACCACCTATGCCATCGCTGCTGCATCTTCTTACTGCTTGGTGCCGGCGTTCGTCTTGGCGTGCGAGCGGGCCGTCACGGCGATCTTCTTCACGGAGGGGTGGATGGAGCGCTCGATCTTGTCGGCCTTCTTCTTGTCGTTCACGACGAGTGTGTAGAGGTAGCGACTGCACCGGACCTTGAACTTGGTGGCGCTTGGGTTGCGCTTCACCTTCACGCACCGTGCATCCTTGCGAGAGCAGATGGCGAGGAATTCCTTCAGAGTCTTGATCTCACGCGGCATGATGACGAGTGGGCAGAGTGAAACAGGAAGAGGCCCGGGGGTGGGGGGAGGGGGAATGAGGGGGGTGGGGGCGTCCTGCCAGCGTATGTATGGCGCATGGGGGAGGGTGGGAGAGACAGGCACGTGCATGTGTGGGTGCGTGCCACGTGTGAGGGAGTGGTTGAGAAGCCCGCGGGCGGAGAGAGAGAGAGGAGGCGAGGATGGCAGAGAATGAGCGAGCGCGTTGCTGCTTTACCGAGCGTGTGCTCCGCTACAGCTGCAACATCGATGGAAAGAGTGCGAGGGCGGGCACTACAGCCCAGAGCACGCAGGCACAGAGAGGGAATCCAGTTCAGCGGTGGACTGTGGTGCTCGTGGTGGAGACAATGAATGCGTGCTCAAGAGGATGGGGCGGCTGCACGACTGGAGTGCCCCCCCGAAACGTAGACGGCAACGACTGTTCCAGCTTTCCGCTTTGCTCTGTGTCCGACGGCCTATGAGCTGCGGTTGCGTTCGCTATGCAGAGTCCCGCTGCTCACGCTGTCATCGCTCAAGAGTCTACTCGAGCTGACCCCTTTGCCGCCGAAGGCGGGGATGTTGAAAAAATCAGGGTCGTCGATCTGGCGATTCGGCTTGACGAGATACCGATCCGCCTTCAGCTTGCCTGTCTGCCGGGCCACTGCTTCGCTCTGCAGGTCTAGCCGCAGGCCCTCTGCCTCCTCCTCTCGCGACAGGTACACAACCAATCGGTTATAGCTGTAGAGGAAAACAGCAATGGCAAGGCCGATGGCGGCAGGCTTCTTGAAGTCGTCGTACATCAGGAGTAGGAGGCCGCCGATCTGGAGGTTGCCTGCAGCGTCATAGACCAAGTGGCGGCGGCGCTCCTGCTCGATGCGGTCGCGCTCCTTGCTGCCGCTGAAGCGGCTGTTGCCCATCGCACATCGTGCAGTGCGGCGCAGCATGAACTCTGTGGTCTTCTAGCCAAGGACGCGCTGCTTCGCGCACGGTACTTCCCTTTCCTTCCCAGAATGACACTTTTGGGTGTAGATAGGCGACGGTGATGATCGGGTGATGCCCTCCCCTCTTCCTCCCCAATAGGCGCCGAGAAGCACATGTGGGTAATGCGAGAGAGAGAGAGAGAGCCGAAGGAAGAGAGAGGAGAGGGTGGGGTGAGAAGAAGGGGCAGCCGTGGGGGTTGCCTGCGTTGATAGTCATGGGTGGGCCGTCTATACCGCTGGCCCGCTGTGCACGGCTGCCGAGACGGAAGGCGAGTGAAGGCGTGGGCCGAAGGAATGAAGAGCGAAGGAGGCAAAAGGAAAAACGCCCTCCCACCGCACGTCGTTCCATCAGCACTTGAACCATCTGTGCGCTACAGAGGCTTACCTGGAGCCTCGCCCACATGCTGGCCTACTTGGTGTACGCATCTCGCTCTGCAATTCTGAGCTCATGCTACTGACCATGACATCCGTAGATGTGGGGACATTGAGTGAGTAGCCACACCAGAGCACTGGTGATTCGCAGTGGGATCAACGCTTCATTACACAGAGGTGGATGTGCGGAGGCGGCGATCTGTCGAGTGCCGTCGTGTGCGCCGCCGTGTCGCTGATCGCACATTGTCATTTCTCTTCTTCTTCAGTTTAGCTATCCACAATTCTGCCGTCACAACTGAGCGGTGTTAATGCGCGCGTGTGCTCAAGAGGAGGGGGCAAGTAGGCAAGAGAGAACTGCAGGCGGCAAACGGCCATACCCCCCTCCCTCCCCCCCACTCCCCACACCCACACACGCGCACACAGGGGGAGGGGGGAGGATGGAGGTAGAAGAGGGGTAATGCACGGCGATGCACACATGAGCATGACAGGCAAAGGGGAGAAGAGGGAAGTAAAGAGGTCTCTACAAGCAAAAGTGAAAGAACAAAAATTGAGGCGAGAGAGAAGCAAACAACAGAGAAGATGAAGATGCCGTTTTAGGTTTCGCGTGTGCAACTACGCGCTCTACTTCTCCAGAGAGAGAGGGGGGAGAGAGAGAGGGGGGGTGGGGGGAGTGGAAGTCAGGGGGAGTGACAGGAGACGGCGAGGCGGTAGTACTGTAGTCAACATGGACTGCAGGGCCGCAGAGTAGAAGGAGGAAAAAAAAGAGTGGCGCCGCATGCTGAGATGCGCAGAAAAGCAACAAACAGCAACAACGAGCAGCGCAGTAGCGCCAAGTCACACCGAGAGAGGGAGAGAAAGAGAGAGCGATCGTGAAGAGGCGAGGAAAGCTGGGAAGTCCGTGAGTCTGTGGACGTGAGGTCGACAGGGAAAGGGTGGGGGTTTTTTTGGCGGGGACGATCGAGGTCCACTTCTAGAGCAATCCGCCCCCACCGCCGCCCACTAATAAAGCAAAGGCGTTGCGGCCTCTTTCTCTCCGCCCCCCCCTCCCTCCCTCTCTCTCTCTCCCTGAGCCTCCGTCACGATGCGCGTGTGCATCTCTTCTGCTGTGGCCGGTGCGGATGTGAATGGAGGGCCGAGAAGGGTGGGAGGGGGGTGGGGCGGGTGCACGAAAGGGCGAAAGCGAAGAGGAGATCGGAGACACGTTGCCGCCGACGCCTGCGCATCAATGCAAAACCGACGTCGGGAAAGGCGTGGGCACGCGCGACACATTTGCGCATTTCATACAACTTCAGCTTGGAGCGGGAGGGAGGGGTGGGAGGGGGGGGAGAGAGGGGGGGAGATGCACCCGAGACAGATACGTCTGCATCTACCCCTCCCTCCCCCTCACGCCACGCACAGAGGAGGTACACATGGGGCGGGAGTACAGCAAACACAACGCATACAGTGAAGTGGTAAAGTCAAACTGGGCCATCAGCATCGAGGTCAGGTCTAGACGGAGAAAAGAGAGGCGGCAGGCTGTACACATGGCACGTGCGGCGTACAGCGCTTCTGGCTCATCTTTCATGTCCACTTCCAACCCCAGGGGCTTACTGCTAGCGCGTAGTGGAAGGGGGGAGAGAGAGGGGGGGGAGAAAAGTCAGCTGCTACAGTGCCGTCGCTGCAACACCACAGCAGTGGGGTGGGATACCCACACACGCGCACGAACATACGCGGGTGCGTGTGTAGAAGGTGCGCACGAGTGGCACTGTGCATAACGCCGCAAAGCCTTCGCGTAATTTTATCAACTTTAAAGAGGGAAGACGGGGCAAAGAAGCAGACGGAAAGGGCGGGTCGGGTCAGCGGAAGAGACGCATCGGCTCCAGAGACAGTGGCGCACTTGCACAAGCGGCAGCCTTTCTTTCTCTCTCTCTCTCTCTCGCTTTCCCGTTCTCGCAGGGTCATGTCGACCAATGACCTGTGTGTCTAAGCAGCCCCGTAAGTGCTTGTGTGCAGCCATCAGTACAGGCATCCCTTACAGCAACAAGCACATAACCGAACAAGAGTACATCTTCCGTGTAAACGACAGCGCGACACCCACACACCCACCCACACACACACGCACACACACACACACACACACACACGCACGCACAGACAAGAGGGGGGAAAGAGAGGAGAACGAAGAGAAAAAATGCCAGGAAATGTGAGACCATAAAATCCCCTTAATGCCCTCCCCATCCCCGCCTCGCCTTCTCCAGTGGCCCCTCTCGCAGAACGGAAGAGGACGACCACATGCGAGCGGCAGACAGTAACTGAAGAGGTAAGTAAAGCCCAACAAGCGCATGCACATCCAAAGACACACACGGTTCATACCAGAGAAAAGGCTGAAGCATGGAGGGGGAGGCGGCGAATCGGGGTTCATGCGTCCGTGTGGAGGAATGGGGTGGTCATGCTTGTACGTGAGGATGGGAAAAAACACAGACGCACCCGTACATTCACCAATGCACAGGCGCAGAGAGGAGAGTCCCCTTCCGCCCTTCAAAGCGACCATTCTCTGCCGCACAACACACGAGCTCAGAGCTCCCCACGCGCCCCTCGGTCTGCCCCAGCTCCCCCACCCAGTGGCCTGAAGCAGCGATGCACCCGCGCCTTACAGCAGTGCTCTCACTCACAGCCATCGGTGCACCGCCCCTCCCCCCGCCCGCCTCGCAGGCCGCCCCACGTCAGCGGGCAGCGCGGGCCGGATGGGATGCGCTCCAGCCACGCGGACACGTCACCCATCACACGGGTGGCGCAAGCATGTCTGCAGCCGCAGGACGCTCCGCTGCAGCGCCACCCAGAGCCGGGCCGCCGACACCAGCAGCGATACAGCGCTTTGGCCTCGCGGCGTCGTCAGCACTGGCAGGGAGAGAGGGCAGGGGGGAGGGAGGAGGGGCTGCCTGGCCTCCCCAGAGAGAGAGAGAGTGGGGCGCGGTGCTGGACCCCCTGGGATGCCACGCACTGCGGTGTGTCCCACTCCCAGCCATTAGAGCGGAGGAGCGGGAAAACAATAAACCGAGCATTCGACTCAAGTGTGCCGTGCGTGTACGACCGAGTGAAATGATTGCTGGGCGCCCCAACTTTTCTTTCCTCCGTGCCTTCCCGCTCAACTGCTCATTCCCCCCCCCCGGTGGCGCAACACAAGGGCCTGTATCCCAGCCGCGGCCATTATTAGCACGCCTTCTCCCTCCTTAGCCACACCACGACCGTGAACGGTGCTCGAGAGGAATGAAATGGCCAACGAAGATTGAGGAAAGAGGGGGAACAAGAGGATCTGCGCACGAGGGGGTGTGTTTGGGGGGCTGGGGGGAGGTAACACCAAGTTAGTGGAGTCACAGTCGCGACTGGGAGAGGGGCGCACTTACGCATTAACGTCGCACTCAGTTGCTTGCAATGCTGGGGTCTGTGCGCGCTAATGGGAAAGAAAAGGCTGGGCCTTAGAGGGAAGCGAAGGATGCTACGCCAGACAACGTGTGTCTGACAGAGCACATACAGAGAAGAATAACAGAGGGGGGAAAGGGTCTAGGAGGTCGGCGCGTGCGCAGACGTGTCTGTGATGACGCCCTTGTAAGGGCCAGGGCAGCAGCAGACAGGGAGACAAAGTGACGCATCAGTGTTTCAGCAGGGCAAGTGTGGGTGGTGGTGGCAACAAATGAGAGAGGAAGAGGAGGGAGGGTGGCGACAACGAATACGCCCGCCACGTACATGTGTATACTGAAGAGGAGACAGTGCAACCGAGAGAAATTGAGGGTCGAGCTTTGTACAGGACGTTTACCCCTGCGGCTCTCTCCGCGTACACCTTCCTCCACCTCCGTGCCACATAGCAGCTTGCGTAAGAGAGGGTGAGGGGAGAATCTCTCTCTCTCTGACCACCACCTCTGCCGACTAACCCCGCGCCCACCGTTGCTACTCCTTCTCGAAGAGCTCTTTGATGGTGTCCGCATACCTTTCCTCAATGACGCGGCGCTTGAGCTTCATGGCGGCTGTCAGCACGCCGTTCTCCGGCGTCCACTCCTCGTCCAGCAACTTCACGCCCTGCACTATCTCGAATGAGCAGCGGTGCGCATCGCGGCCCGTCTTCTGGAGGCTGAGGAGCACCTTATTCAGAAACTCCTTGTCGTTCAGGATGGCAGGAAACGTGCCGGTTGTGATCTTGTGCTTCTTCATGAACGCATTCACCAGTGCCTCGTTTGTCAAGGCAATGATGGTTATGTAGCTGCGGTGCGAGTTGACAAGCACGCAGACGCCGTTCGGAAGGGTGACCTCGTTCGTGCCGTAGATGCTCTCCAGCGCCTCCAGCGCCAGATACTCGCCGTTGGCATTCTTGACGAGCGCCTTGACGCGGCCAACGATGCGCACGGTACCGTTCGAGGCTACGGCAGCCACGTCGCCAGTGTGGTACCATCCCTCATCGTCCAGCGCCTCCTTCGTCAGCTCTGGCTGCTTGTAGTAGCCCTTGAAGAGGAAGGGGCCGCGCAGCAGCACCTCACCGCGCGGCTCTGGCTGATCCGTGTGCTTGAACTCCTCCGTGTCTAGCAGCCGCAGTTCCTCTATATTGAGTACCTGACCAACCGAGTTGTACTCCAGGTTGCCCGTGCGTTGGATGCCGCCGCAGCAAACCGTCTCCGTCATACCCCAGCCCTGAATCACCATACCAAAGACAACGTTGACAAACTCCTGAGTGGACGCCGAGAGTGGGCCACCACCGCTAAGCATCGCGTACACGCGGCCGCCCATCACCTGACGGGCCGCGGAGAAGACCTTCTTATTATAAAATGGCGTGTCGCGGCCTGACTTGAGCGCCTTGAGGCGATCCTTGTAGGCCTTGTCGAATACCCTGCGCTTGATCGACCCCGGGGGCGGCAGCTTCGCCTCGACGGCCTTCTTCATCGTATCAAAGACTCGCGGGACGGCGACAAATATGTACGGCCGGTACGCAGTCATATCGCCGTACGGCTTGGCAAAGTTGTCGGTCAATGTGCGTGGGCTGCCATAGCCGATGATGACGCCGCGCATCATGAGCACCGAGGTGACGGCAAGCTCCATGATGTGGGCAAGAGGTAGGTAGGAGCAGTACCACTCCTGTACCGTCATCTCCCCTAGCAAATCGGTGATTCGATGATTGAGCGTCATGCAGCCGCTGTAAAGGCTACCGTGTGTGTGCATGACGCCCTTCGGATTGCCAGTGGTGCCGCTCGTGTACATGATGAGCGCGAGGTCATCCTTGTTCTCGGCGCCATTAGGGATGTGATAGCTGGCCTCGCTCTTCTCCCCGAGTAGCACCAAGTCGATCCATGCGTGCAGGTCGTACTCCTCTGACGTCACCAGGGGTGGCAAATCGTCGAGGTAGATGATTTTCGTGTGCTTTGGTGCCTCGATTAACTCGAACATCTGCAGCACGTCCTTCACCTTGGAGCCGTTGCACACGATTGCACGGCACTGCGTCTCTGCCAGGGCATACTGGAGCGCGTCCTCACCGAGATTGGCGTACACTGTGGACACGACAAGGTTTTGTGACCAGCAGCTGTACAGGGTGGTCAGCCACTGCCAACGAGTCTCCTCATAGATGGAGACGATGTCGCCCTTCTTGAGGCCGATCTCCTGAAGGCCGCGGCCCAAGTTGATGACGCACTTCCAGAGGCGCTCGTAGCTGATCGTCCGAAGCCTCGGCTCAAAGACGTACGTCTCAAACACTTTTGTGCGGCCATCGGCGGTAGTCGTCTCGGTCTTCTCGATCTCTCTCAGCTTCCGGTAAGCTAAGCACGTGGCCTTGCCGCGCATGTTACAGACTGCCTCGACAACGGCGAGACAGGTGCTACCCTTGTACCACTCGTCGCGCAGGCGTTCGAAGTCCGCGTTGCTCGTCTTCGCCATGCGGTAGATCATGGAACGGTCACAGGCGCCGCTGCCTTCCACAGGAACGCTCTGCTGGCCATAGGCGTCGTACTCCCGGTAGCACGGGAAGTCCACCTCGCTCGCCTTGTTGCGCTTCTTGAAGTAGTAGGACAAAACGGCCCCCATTGTGTGTGTGTGTCCGAGTGGTGTCCAGTAGGGGGTGGCGTGGGGGGAATGGGGAGGGGAGGGGAGGGGAGAGGGGGCTGGCTGGCTGGCTGGCTGGCACGATTCTTCGCCTCAACGAGAGCAACAACAACAAAAACAAGCCGAGGCGGAAAACGTCTCGCTACACCCACACCCAAGAGCAGCTTAGACTGCGGAGAGTGAGTGAGTGAGTGAGTGAGGGAAGGTGAGTGAGTGAGGGAAGGTGAGAGCAAGAACCGTGTGCAGTGATACGTGGCTGTGTGGGCGATGTCTGTACGTGTCGGCAAGAGAGAAAAAATGCCCGATTAGCGGATATGAGAGGAAGGAAGGGGGTGGGGGAAGAGGAGGATGAGCATAGTGAGGTTGAGTTGGGCCTGTGCATGCGTCGCTGTGTAGGAGGATAGGGAGGGCGAGAGGCGGGTAATGCCATACCTGCTTGTTCTCCCCCCTTCCCGAGTTACCCACGGTGGTCCCAGGTCCTTCACATGGGCGACCTTCTCACTACCTGCTTGCGTGTAGCAACTGAGCACAGCTACGCAGGCCAGCATTACCGGTTAAGCGTAGCAGGCGAGCGCGGGCACCCACACACATTTTAACCCCGTGTTGTTTTCTTCCCTTCTCTGGCACTGAGAGCGCCGTTACCCTCCCATCCTCTCCGGAGCCGCGCAAGCGGTGGGCGTACGCACGCACCCCCGCAACACCCGCGTGGGGGCTCGGCGAAAGCAGCACTGTGAGCGCAGACACGCCGGGGCCTACGCCCACGTGCAAAGGGTGCCGCTGGCACGTGAAGAGAAGAACGCTGACGCTCCCCCGTATCGCCATCACTGAGGCACATCCACTTGTTTCCTTTCTCCCCCTGCCTGGCCTTCGCGCGCCCACATGCCCGATGAAAAACGCCGCACAATGGAAGAGAGCACCGGTGCCGTGGGGCGCCAACACGAGTCCCTGCGCCAGGGCAGGCTCGGGCCGCAGGTAAAAAGGCGCGACGAAGTATGCGAGGTGTGCAGGGGGAAGGAGGAGGAGGAGGAGGAGGGGGGGGGCAGTGGCGGACATTCCCCACACACCGCACGTGCGCAGGGCATCGCTGTTGCTTGGCGTTCTTCGCTTAGTCAGGAGTAAGGCCGGGGTACAAGTTGATGTGTGGCCCAATGAAGCGACCAGCACGGTTCCACGTCGGCGGAATCCAGAAGATGCGCCGCCCTTGCAGGATGGTGTGCGGGGAGAAGATAGAACCCCGGCGGCGTCGCTCCAACTGTTGCTGCCCCGCACGTGAGAAGAACTTCAGTCGCGGCTCCAGTGCCAGCCGCTCCTCAAACTGGAAGAGGGGCGGGAAGCCCCACGGCGTCATGGCCTCGCTGCGCTCCACGATGCGTTGATACAACTCAAAGTAGGAGGACATGGGGCGTCGAGTCAGCCCCATCTCGCGCATCACGTCCGCCGCCGCTGCCACGCCAGCTAGGCGAGTGGCCGCGCCACTCTCCAGCTGGCGGGCTGCGATCTCACGATAGGCTGGACTGCGCACGGCGGACTCGAAGAAGCGAAACGCCGTTCGCTGCGTCATCTCGCCACTCGCCACTGCCTCAGCGAGAGCCTTGAGATGGTTGTAGATCAGCCGCGAGCGCATGTCACCGGGGTTCAGCACCGCCATGGCGGTGTGGCAAAGCCAGACAAACATATCGTCGTTCTCGGAGAGTTTCTCGTAGATCTTCCGGAAGCGCCGGCCGGAGATGAGCTGGTCGTACGACGCGCCTTGAATGAACTCAATGAGGGCCGCAAAGTCCTCGTCACCACGCGAGGTGAGATCGGCACGGGACCGCTGACCCTCCAGCCGCTTCGGGATGTCCTGCACCTCGCGCATTGCGTCGCCGCCGGAGGAGAAGCGGGCCTTCTGCTTCTCCTTGAGCGGGTCCGTCGTGAAGGATGCCTTGATAAAGTGCGCCGGGTATCCAGGCGTTGGCTGGATTGGTGTAATGACGCGCCGCTTCGCAGCGAACATGGACTTGTCCAGCAGAGCGCCGCTGGCGCGCAGCATCGCTGAGGAGGACATCGGTCGCCGCGCACAAAGCTAAACACGATGTAATGTGACTAGTCCAGGAGAGATGAGGACCGCCGATGTGTGTGTGTGGGGGGGGGGGGGGGGAGTGAGAGAAAGCGAAGGTGCTGATACGGGTAATCCACCCCCGACAGACAGAAAGTCAGCCAGCACTGCCACTGATGGCGAACGCTGGAGAAGCAAAAGGGGAGGGGGGAAGAGAGAGCCGCGGGAGCAGGAAGAGCAGGCGGTGCTTGCCAGAGCCAACTGCTCTCCTCACTTCCTGTTCTACCACGAAGGCAATTCTTCCGGCACGACTGGGGGGAGGGGGGGAAGGGAAGAAGAGACGTGGAGAGGGAAAGGGGAGAAAGCGAATGAGGGGGTTGAGTGGAGGCGTCGCAGAGAGACATACAGACCAGTCGTGAGAGGAAGTGCGGGGCTTTGAAAACACCAACAATAGGAGGGGATGTCGGGAGGGGGGAGGGGGAGCGCGTGCGGATTTGGGCACGTCGATGCACGCGCTCTTCAGTCCATAGTCGACAGAGATCTTGACACGCACTCGCTTACAGAGGAACGCTTGCGCAGAGGTGTGCACATGTGCTGCTTTCTCGGGACTTGACGGCGCATGGAAACTCGAGTTTTTTACGGGAGTTTTCCACTTTTGGCTGAAAACACACAAAGAGAAGGGTTGAGGCCACCACCACCACACGCACACCAACTGGCACTGTCGCACGCTGCCCTGCCCCTCCCCGCACCCTGCGCCAATACTCAAGTCATTACTATTCACCGCTTGCTTGAACGCTTCTCCTGCCTCTCCTTGAGACCCAAGATGTGAGCAGAAGTTGGAGGAGGGAGGGAGGGAGGTTCAAGTGATGCACCACAATGCGCAGGCGAGACGGCGAGCAGGAGGGTCGTTCATTCGCCCGATCAGAGCAAAAAGGGCGACCGGCAGACGCCCAGCCAGCGAGGCGTACAGAGGGGGGGGGCGGAGGGAGGGAGAGAAGTGGGCACCGGTTGCCACAGGCTGCTTAAGCCAGCATCGGACACACCCGCTGTCGGCCCCTCTCCCCCCCCCACACACACTCTGGCACACGGAGAGGAGTGGGGGGGGGGCGTGTAGAGACCCAGCGAGACCGGCGCGGGCGCTTTTTCGCGTTCTGTGCGCGTGCGTGGTGTGTTGCCTTTGGAGAGGGCGGAGTGGGGGGGTGTAGTGGAGGGGGAAGGGAGCACAGGGAAAGACCAGATCGGTGCCTGCGAAGAGGGCCCAGAGAACAACACTGCCACCACCGTTGTCATCACCACCATGGGCGTGATGGCAACGCGACAGTAAAGAGTATGTGGAGAGACAATGATGTGGTGGTGGGGGGGGAGGGGGAGGGAAGGCGCGGATGATGTAGGCCGCCCACTTCTCGTCCCCCTTCTCTCGCTCACTTTCGTTTCCTTCCCCTCGCATCGTTGCTCTCCATCGTCTTGTCGGACTGGGGACTGCACCAACATCATCCTGGTGAATGTTTGCATGCTGTGGGCTGGCCCGTCACCCCTGCTCGGCGCACCGACCACACACAGCACGGATAAAGGAAGTTTTGCATGCCTACCTAAGCACTGTTAACGGGGGCACTGTCGTCCTCCACCAGCAGATCCTCAGAGAAGACCGGCACCAACTCCTCGATGCGCTTGACTAGCTCTTCCAGGTTCATGTTCTGTGTCTGCGTGAACACCGGGATCTCCTCTACGTCCTGGTGCTGCACCACCTCATCAATGAAGGCGCGGCACGGATCAAACCACGGGTGTCGCAGGGCCTCATCAGCGCTCGGTCGCTTAGCCGGGTCGAAGCGCAGAAGTTGCTGGGCGAGCTGCACTGCCTGCGGTGGCACCGCTGCGATAGTTGAGTGGCGCAGTGCCGGCGCGGTGGACAGAAGATTCACCAGCGTAGATGGGCACGGGCGGTGCTCGATGTAAGCCAGCGCGTAATTCTTGGCATTCTGGCTGGCGCGGCCGAAGGAGCGATCAGCGTCGAAGATATCCTTGGAGGGTGTGCCAACCAGGTGAAAGATGAGCTGCAGCTGGTTCGCGGAGTCATTCGTCTTTCCAGGGAACAGGTGGCGGCGCAGCAGCAGCTCACCGAGAATGACGCCAACGCTCCACACGTCGCTCGCGTAGCTGTAAGCCGCGTCGAGGATGATCTCCGGGGCGCGGTACCACTGCGTCACGACACCGAAGCTGAGATGCTCATCCGGGTCCAAGAAGCGGCTGAGCCCGAAGTCGCACAGAAACACCTGCGAGTTGTAGTGGATCAGAATGTTGCGGGTGCTCACGTCGCGGTGCAGCACGTTGCAGCGGTGCAGTGCGCGCAGCGCCAGCAGGAGTTGGCACGTGATGTACCGCACGACGTTCTCGTCGAGTGTGATGGCGCCGTTCTTGATGACAGACGACAGGTCTGACGGAATGTAGTCCATCGCCACGTACACGTCTTTCTCCTCGCTCTTGGGTCGGAAGAAAAGCCGGCAGCCAACTACCTGCTCGCAGAACTGAAGGTTCTGCAGAATTTCAATCTCGCGCAGCACCCGGCGCGCCGCGTCTTCGGTGCGCGAGTAGTGCGGGATTTTCTTCACGGCGATCTGGTCATCGCAGAAGAGAGCCTTGCAGACCGCCCCGTACGCGCCCTGGCCGATGATGGACTCCACCTGGAACGCGTCTGGCACGTCAAATATGAGGGTGTTTGACTCCTGCATGGCGCCCCTAAACGGCAGCCCATGAAGGGGACCCCGGCGGCGGCGGGGTCGAACAGACGAGAGCACAACAGCCGCAAACACAAACAAAAAGAGCCGCCTGACTCCCCACAGGGGGGTGGGGGCGGGAGGCGAGGAGTAGGCGGGACTTGAGCACCAACCCAGAGAAGATAGAGAAGAGATCACAGAGAGAGAGAGAAAGAGCGGCGCGCTGCAGGGATGGAGAAGAGTGGGGGAAGGTGTAGAGGTAGGGAGTGGTGGCTGTGCGTCGCTCTCCAGAGGGTCCCCCCATTACTGCTGCTGCGGGTACTCGTTTCAGCGCTTACGAGGTTGCCGCCTCTGCATCTCAGTGTGGCTCTGCGCATGGTGAAGTACAGAAGAAGCGAACGAACAACGAGCGATGAGGGGTGGGGTCGCAGCACTCCATCACGCAGCGAGGCAGTGCAGTGAAACGGACCATGACCCATGTACACATGCTCACGCCCAACATAAGTGGGAACTACCACGCCAACGTGCCCCCCGCACTGTGCCTGGCTACTGCATTTTCACTGTGTCTCTCTCGCGCTCCTGCTCGCATTCACTCCCAACAAAGTGTCCTGCTTCAATGCGTGACTGCTGACGAGTCAGCCACTTCCCACGAGATTCTTGCTTCTTTTCCTTCGAGCTGCCCGCACGCCCGGACTGCCTTCACCACGACACCAAGAGGAGACCAGCACGAAGGAAAAGAGAGTTGGGCAGGGGACGCTCGGGCCCGCCTCGCCTCCCGCCCCCCTCCACACTGCTGTGAGGTGCATTATCTTCCTCTTTCTCTCCCGCTAATCCTTCCCGCACCATGTCGCAGAGGCTCCTCCACGCACCGCATCACTGTTAGCGCTGTTTCTCTCTGGACACGAGCAGTGCATTCTCATCCGCAGCTCGCCCTTCCCTTCGAGCCGACAACCACCATCATCGCCACTCGCCCTATGCTCGCACAACCCTCTTGAATACTCTCCTCTACCGTAGCTGAAAAGAGTGAAAGAAGCGCCGGGGAAAGGGGGCGTACGAGACGGAGATGTGCTCGTGTAGGTGTTTGTAGAGGGTGGAGGAGGACGAGGGTGTGTGTCATCGAGCGCCGGTACGCACGTGCGCTTCTCCCCAGCATGTGCATGTGGTGCGAGCAGCAACAGCAGTACGAAACATCGAGACAAGACGCACATGAAGAGAGAGAGAGAGCGCATACGTTAAGAGCAACTCGCACCTATGCGCCTACGTGCTGAGCGCCCCCCCCTTTACCCGCGACGACAAGAGGCCGACCTCACGAAGATGATAGGACGAGGTGTGAGAGAGAGGAGGAGCAGCGAAGCGGGCTGAGGTGTGTGTGTGTGTGTGGGTGGGTGGTGGCAGTGTGTGCACGGATTCCCTACCCATCTTACGCAAGGGGGAGGGAGGGGGGAGCACTTTTGCCCTTTTTCATCCCCCTCTCCCCTCTTCCTGTTTGATTGCCCTTCTTTCCTTCCGCCTGCTTTCCAGTCCCTCGGCTTGCGTGCTCCACATGCGTCGGCGTCGAAGAGTTTATGTGCTCATCACGCCCGCGGCCTCGACACGTGAAGCCGCAGAGACACACTGGCGAGTGTCTGTCAGCATCAGCATAATACAACACGCACACACACACACACACACACACGCAAGAGAGAGAGAGGGAGGGAGGAAAAACGCGCGATATAGCGACTTAATGCCCCTCTCGGGTTCCCGGAAACAAACAAAGTAAAGAAATCGAGACGAGAAGTGGAGGGTAACTCGGCTCCGCACACCGCTGGGAGGGGAGGGGCCTCCCATCCGCTCAGGTTAACGCACACACAGGCAGGGGGCAGCAGAGAGGCGCGGATGGAGGAGAGTCGCCCAGGGAGAGTGTTCTGGCTATGGAAAGAATACGCCGCCAGTAGCACATGCATAGCCGCCCAAAAATGTCACGAGATGGGGGGCGAGCGGGAGGAGCAGCGAGCAAAAGAGATCGCTGCTGTTTACTTAATTATACCCCCCTTGCCCCACCTCGTTGATGTGGGCGAACGCGCGTAGCCATGCAGTTCCTCGGGGCTGTCAGTTTCATCGCTGGCGTAGGAGGCGATGGCAGTGCCGATGACGCACATACCAGGCGAGAAGCCATTCGAGAGATTGTGCGCCGCCCCCCCGCCCAAAATACTTCTCTGGCCTTTATCCTTCTTGCTGCACTTCCCCTCGATGCCTCGACTGTTGGGTGGGTATTCATTGCAGTAGCGCCCACTTTAATGACCAGCCTGGTGCCGCCGCCCGCCGCCCCCCACTAGAGCGTGTACACGTCGGGCAGCTGGTGCGGGTACGAGATGGTAGGCATCACATCGAAGTTCTCCTTGATGGAACGGGCCGAGACGAAGCGAGTGACGAATTGGCCAGCACCCGGCTTGTCGTTCGAGCCGCTCAAGCGCGAGCCACCGAACGGCTGCTGACCAACGACGGCACCAGTGCACTTATCGTTCACGTAGTAGTTACCGGCCGCGTAGCGCAGGTACTTGTCCGCCTCCCGGATCGGCGCACGCTCGCGCGAGAAGACGGCGCCGGTGAGGCCGTACTTCGTTGTCGAGTCAACGAGCTCGCACACCTCCTTCCAGTACCCCGGCTTGCTGTCATCATACACAAACACTGTCAACACAGGGCCGAATATCTCCTCGCGCATCAGCCGCGCACGTGGATCGCGTGTCTCAACGATGGTTGGGTCAATGAAGTACCCCGTTGACTTGTCGCACTTGCCGCCCACGACGATATCGTAGTTGTCCGCCTCCGCCTTGGCCACTTCAACGTACGTCTTATTTTTCTGAAAGGACGCCTCGTCGATGACGGCGCCCATGAAGTTGCGGAAGTCGTCCGGCTGGCCCATCTTGAGCTGCTTCTGACCCTCGATGAGCAGCGCCCTCAGCTCATTCCAGCAGCTCCTCGGCGCGTAGAGCCGCGAGCACGCACTGCACTTCTGTCCTTGATACTCGAAGGCGCCACGGATGGTGCAGGCCGCCACGTGAGTGATGTCGGCGGAAGGGTGGACAAGGTGAAAGTCCTTCCCGCCAGTCTCGCCAGAGATGCGTGGGAAGTTCCGGTAGGTTTCGAGGCGGCCGTAGATATTCTTGTTGATCTCGGTAAAGACGCGAGTCGAGCCGGTGAAGACGACAGCGGCGAGGCGCGGGTCGGCGTTCACGGCGCTGTCCATCACCCCTGGCTCGCACGGCAGGAAATTGATGACGCCAGCCGGCAGCCCTGCCTCCTCCATAATCATGTACATCAGGTAGTTCGAGAGCACCGCTGTTGGGCTCGGCTTCCAGACCACCGTGTTGCCCATCAGCGCCGGCGTGCCAGCGAGGTTCGCGGCGATGGCCGTGAAATTGAACGGTGTGATGGCTGACACAAACCCCTCGAGCGGGCGGTAGTCCGTCGTGTTCCACACGCCGCTGTTCGGAACTGAACGGGGCTGCTGTGCGTAGAGCTCCTCGGCAAAGTGGATGTTCCAGCGAATGAAGTCGCACGCCTCCGCGATGCAGTCGATCTCCGCCTGCCACGGGTTTTTGCTCTGGCCCAGCATGGTTACGGCACGCATCTCGTGGCGGTACTTGGTCGATAGGAGGTGCGCGGCCTTATAGAAGATGGCCGCGCGGTCGCGGAAAGGCACCTGACTCCACTCCTTCGAGGCCTCCACCGCCGTTTCCACCGCCTTCTTCGCGAGCTCCGGCGTCGCGTTGTAGGCCTTGGCTATCTGCACCTGGTGATCCGAGGGAATGATGCCCTTGATGACGTTCGAGGTGGTGTACGGTTTGCCACCAATCATGATTGGGCACTCCCGCACCTCTGCGCGCGCCGCCTTACAGGCCTCCAGCGTCCCCTTCGCCGAGGCAGAGCCCGGCTCAAAGTTGTCCATGGGCTCATTCAGCACAGGCGGACACTTGAAGGCCGCGAAGGCAAAGGGCACGGTACGGCGTAGCATTGTTCCTCTCTACGTAATGAGCGGCGACTGCCGTAGACGAGTAGGGAGGTGTGAGTGTGAGTGTGTGGTGAGAGAGTGTGAGTGTGATCCGTTGAGGGTTTTTTACTGTCGAGTTCTACGTAGTCGCGGTGGGTGTGCCTAACCACGAGCACAGACGGAGGCGCAGCGGAGAGAGAGAGAGAGAGGAGTCAATAGCTAAAGAAGCGTAGGCGAGTGCACAGCGCGGCGGTCGCTTCGATGCAGCCTAAGAAGGGAGTGAGGAAGAGTGCACGTTCAATCGCAGTAGCGGAGAAGAGGGGCCCCCGGTAAGGGGCAGGGGACGATGATGATCGTGTTTCTTTAGCTGGCCCACTCAGCGCCGTATAGAGTGGCGCACGACGAGTGGAGGAGGGAGGCTCTGCGTAGAAAGCCAAGAGAAGTCGCCCAATTTCGTTCGGCACGCCGCAACATGAGCCAACGCACGGTTGGCGTGATGTCATCATCGGGCGGCTACTTTTCTCGCCCGCTGTATGCCCAACAAGGGGGCCGTGTGAAGAGTCAGCGACAGAGCAGGCGCTGCGGCACGACGGCTGAGCCGTAAGACAGTAGTCCTACCCCCTCTCGTCTCCTCTGTCTTGGACCTACTCACCCCTTCCCAACTCTGACAAGACGCTCATTGGGCTTTCGTCTGTGTGAATCAGCCATTCGTTTTTGGCGAGGTTTTCCTCTTCGTGCGCAGGAGCCTCCGTGGGGTCCCTTCCCCTGCCGCCCTCCCCTTTCCCCACTCTCCTCGTACCAATCAGCGAGGAGGAGGAGGAGGAGGAGGGGAGAGGGTCGCTAGCACGCCTGGCGGAAAATCCAATCAAGCCGACAACAGGTGCAGACATGCATACATACACACCACTAGACGGGAAAAAGCGTTAGAGTGAGGGGGATAGCGAGGCACCTGCATGCCCTCACCTCCTCCGCAACTGCCATCGCATCCGACACCACCAACACATCGCTCAGATTAGTTAAGTCGCTGTCGAGCGAGAAAGAGAGAGACTGACAGCAGAGGCGGAGGTGGCGGAGCTCCCTGCCTACACACGGACCGGCTAGAGGGATCTAACACACGCTCGCGCTGCATGGAGAGGAGAGTCCCCTTCCGCCCTTCAAAGCGACCATTCTCTGCCGCACAACACACGAGCTCAGAGCTCCCCACGCGCCCCTCGGTCTGCCCCAGCTCCCCACCCAGTGGCCTGAAGCAGCGATGCACCCGCGCCTTACAGCAGTGCTCTCACTCACAGCCATCGGTGCACCGCCCCTCCCCCCGCCCGCTCGCAGGCCGCCCCACGTCAGCGGGCAGCGCGGGCCGGATGGGATGCGCTCCAGCGCCACCCAGAGCCGGGCCGCCGACACCAGCAGCGATACAGCGCTTTGGCCTCGCGGCGTCGTCAGCACTGGCAGAGAGAGAGGGCAGGGGGAGGGAGGAGGGGCTGCCTGGCCTCCCCAGAGAGAGAGTGGGGCGCGGTGCTGGACCCCATGGGATGCCACGCACTGCGGTGTGTGCCACACATCGCCAAGAACACCAATGCCTGTCGGCAAGGAACAAAGAACTCAGTGTGAAGGCGCGCGTAGGTGGCGCTGCGCATCCTTCACCCAAAGCAGCTACCAACCGAGTGTCTGGCATAACGCGACTTCACCAGCGCTTGTCAGCAGGGGACTGCGAGCGACTACGCTTCCGGTCGCTACTGCTGTGCTCGTGGCGCTTCTCTCTTTTCTTCCAGTGCTTTGACTGCTCCTTCTCGAGCTTCTCGAGGAGGCGGCGCGACACCTTCATGATGTGGAGGTAATTGCACTGTTCGCCACGCTGACAGCGGCTCTCGAGATCCTCCTTGCAGCACGCCTCGGCAAAGTTGGTGACCGGCGACAACTCGGGCAGGACAATAACATCGTTCAGCTTTTTGCCGCGCAGCTCATTCACAATACGCGAGGCGACCCGCGGGTCCTCGAAGCGGATGTACACGTTGCCGAGGAGGTGATCGCCGAGGTTGCTCACGACGCGCAGTTCGGCGATGCGGCCAAACTCCATGAAGGTGCGCCACACTTCCTTGTAGAAATGCTCAAAGTGCTTCTTGAGGTACTTCTTGTCGAGCTCAAAGTTCCACTCGCGGTCCTTAATGTGCTCAATGGCGTGAGGGTTCGGGTACATCATGGGGAACAGCACTGTCGGCGACGTGTCGGGGCGGTAGTGCAGCTTCGTGCACTGATCGCCGTGCCGGCATGCACCCATCCTTGAGAAGAAGACACAGCGGTCAACGTGCGTTGTCATGGCGCTGCTCAGAAGGGCGTAGGTGTGCGTATTGAAGAGCGAGTGTGGCACAGTCTATGGAGGCGCACTGGTGACGTCGGCCAGCAGTGCACACCTGAGGAGAAGGCAGACGCAGCACTGACAAAGCACAGGGTGTGGTGAGAGGAGGCGAGGAAAACAGAAGGAGTCAAGTTGACGGCGGTAATGGTACGCGGCTATTGTGTATGACACCAGTCACTTCGCTTCATTCCTGCAATACCAATGTGGGCGTGCGTATGCGCGGGTGTTCATCGCTCAGACGAGAGGGGGGGGGAAGAGAGGGGCGGAAGATGGATGGCGAGACTACTCGAGTGATGGCGAAGAGAGAAGAAATGCTTCAGAAATCGCCACAGGGACAGAGAGCACAGACAGACCCCATCCACATGGACAGACCGTCAGCGTGCATGAGTGACACGGTACGTACATGCTGATACACCCCCCCCTCTTGCGCGCACCAGCGCGAGCGACTTCGGGGAGGAAGGGGGCAGGTGACGGGTTGTGGGGAGAGGCGTGCACTCTTCCCACCATTCGCTTCGTCTTACGCTCTTTATTCATTGGGCAGGGCGCCAGGTAAGAGGGGGATGCGTTGCAGCGCCTGTGATGGCGGCTGCACACCCGCGTTCGATGCGAGGGGACGTGGAGGGGTGCCGCTGTCACAGGCGCTGCAACAACGAGTCGTCTGCGCCGTAGGGGCCGCCCCGCCGTCTCTCTCTATTCGTTTGTGCGCTTCACCTTCCGCAGTGAGCGCGGCCGTCTCCACTTTGGCACCGACGGCGCATCAGTCCTCCTAAAGGCGCCGCTATGGCGGACTTGTTATTCACGAGTGACCGCAGTGTCACCTTCGTTGACATTGTCACTGTCGCTGTCGCTATCGCTGTTGTCGTCGTGCGTGTAAAGTGGCTGCGGTTCGGCCACGTCTTCGCGGGGTGCCAGTATGGCCCCAGCGGGGTAGCAAGAGGAAACGGCTGCCAGGCTCTCCTCAATGAAGCCGGCCCCCACATACGCAACCACTGCTGTGACAGCCGCCTGTGCATAGGAGAGGTGCTGCGCAGGGCACAGACTGCTGCCGTACACAAGGCATTGGGCAAGGGTATGGAGTGCGACACCAGCGGCCTCTTGACACCGCTCTTGGGCCTTATCGATGGTATGGGCTGCGTGTGTTTGTGTCAAGGACGCCGCACCACTGAATGCGTGAGTGCCGAAGAAGTTCTCCAGCGTCTGACGGGACGACGTGAACGGCGCCGCTGTTCTCTTCGCCCACGTTTCCTGCGCGGTGCTGAGCTCGGCAGGGGAGCACAACCACAGTCCCGCCACGTCACCGTGCGTGAAGTGCCGGCGTGTGCTGCACACCGTTGTCCCATCAGCGCGCCGCTCTACACAGAGCTCTGGATCTTGCTCGCGCCTCCGAGGCTCTCCGACCACGGCGCATAGCAGTTGCCGTAGCACGGCATCCACCACACACACCATGTGAACAGTCGGCGTAGCGCTGTCCTTTACTGTCGACTCGACAGGAGTGTTTTTACATGAGAGAGATGACAGCGAAGTCGGCGGGGAGTTTGTACATGCGGCGGCGGCACGCACTACAACTGGCGTGAAGTCCAGCAGCTCTAGCAGCCTGAGAGCCATGCCGGCTCCTTTCCTGTCCGTCAAGCGACCCGCGTTGAAAACCAGATGAAACACCTCCAATGGTGAGGAGCGATGAGGCGAGGAGGACGATAGCCGTGGGCAGAAGACACTTCGGCACGAACAAACTGTGGTATCTACCACGTCAGTCGGCGTGTTGGTCGTAGCATGGATTGCCTTGCCAACTCCGCGAGCCCAACCCTCTCGGCGACGTTGAGCACCTCGTTGTGACGTCCTTGTAGAGTTCGATAGCAAAGGGCTGAATGAATGCCCCGTCTGTGCACCACTCAGAGCCTCCAGCATGCCCACTGCCAGCGTTGCCGTGTGCGTACGGGGCGCTAAAGGCTTCGCTGCGGCTTCCGTCCGAGCACGTCGTGAGCGGAAGGCAGTCGCGAAGGCCGACGACGCATCGAGCGGACCCCGTTCACGACGACGAAGTCGCTCTTCGCCTCGGCAGAAGCGCCTGTGCAGCGCGGCGTCCTCGTCATCCTCGGCAGCGTAAAGCATGTGACAGAGCGGACAACGCGTGGCAATCGTCGGCTCCGCCTGACCGAGATCCAAGGTGGTCTGCGTGAGGTGTAGCGGTGGGCGACTGCGACGCAGGCGTGGCGGACCGGCACCACCTGCCGTAGCAGCGGCACCAAATACAGTTGCGATGCTGTCAAGTGAGCCAGGTGGCGACACAGGAGGAGGGCAGAGCGGAAAGGAGGAATCTGCACCCCGTCTTGCATCGGTGCCGAAGAGAAGCTCGCCGAGCAGCATGTCAGCTTCATCGTCGCTGCAGTGACAGCTCGGCACCTTTGTTGTGTTGTGATGCTGCAACAGGTCCGCAGGTGCATCAACACGTTTGCCTAGGAAGAACGCTTCCTTGCTGTTGCTGCTGTTTGTGGTGACGGTAGGCGACGGTGTGGGGCCTCGTGCGTTACAGCGGCCGCCGTTGGCTGTCGGTGAAAGTGAGGTCACCGAGTTGGAGAGTACAGCTGTCTTCTGGCTTGGAGTAGCGGACACAAAGAGGGTCAATGGCGTTGGCTGGTGTTGTCGTGCGGGAGATGACGGCGGCATTGTCGGCGACGTTGGCAACACAGCAGGAGGCAACTACATGGAAAGCGAAGACCCATGAAGCGCAGGCACATTCGCCTGCACGCGCTTCTGCATAGAGTATATGAGTCCGAAGGACGTGAGGAAGGTGCTTAGGCAACTGCAAGCTCGTGTGTCCAGCCTTGCGGGGGAAGAAAGACGATGAATGGATTAACAAGGCGTGCACAACCGACATGAACCATGACAGAAGATAGTAGCTTGACACGAGCTCTCATCTCAGCAACTAGATCGGTCGCAGTACCTGGTAGAGGAGGAAGTGAGGCATGGGAGAGAGAGAGCACTTCACGCTTGGTGGCGGGTGAGGAGGAGGGAATACGTCACTATCTTTTACGCGGGGCGGGGGTGGCGGCAAATTCTCGGGAGAGTGAGTGTTTGTGCGTGAGTGTAAGGGCAGTGGCTTTGAGTTGCTGCTGCCGCTTGAGGGGACGCAGCACAGACAAGCAAAAGGCTTAGCACACAGGAAGGATGTCAGACACACCACCTCTGCCACACGCAGGAGAAGGCGGGGTCTGGTACACCATGAGCTGCAGTAGTGGAGCAGAGGAGGTGCGACGAAGCGTTTCAGAGACTCTGATAGCCACGAGAGGCGTAATAGAGAGAGAGAGGTGGTAGGGACATGCGCCGTAAGGAAATCCTTCAGCTCTGCTGTCTCTTTCTAGCAATTGTAATTGGTGGCAGGCACTCCAGCGCTGCCAGCAGTTCCACCATGTCGACTGGTGCCGCCGCCTCAGAGAGTTTGACGTCAGCTGCAGAAGAGTTGCCGTCACCAACTGTTGCCTTGCAGGGCGTCGTTGCCACCTTCTTCGCGTCCACCATTCCATCCGCCGCGTCGCCTGGCTCTGCAGTGACGTTCTCGCTGATGCTGTTGGCTGCCATTCGTGAGTCAAAGGTCCGGAGGGCGCGGACTGCATGCACATAGTCGCGCATAAGAGCGTTGAGAGAGTCGCTGCTGTCACCGCTTTGATCAGCACTGTGCAGCGATGACCCTCGTGCCGCATCAGCCACCTCCGCGCCGGAGGAAGAGGGCAGAGTGGTAGCGACAGGCGGAGCCATCTGGTAAACACAGAAAGTCTCCTGCTGCGGCTTTCCCTCCCAGTTATCGCTGTTGTTGTCCCGCAGTGCGGCCATTAGTAGTTTCAAGTCGCTCTCCAGCAAAGTGCCGTCACGCGACTTGTCCGTGACGGCAGCTGTGGACGATGAATACGATGACGACATGGCGTGTGTGTGTGTGTGTGTGTGTGATGAGTACTTGTTGATCTGCTTGAGGGTGTGTCGTTGTCACTGAACGACAGCGTGCGTCTATCTCGAGGTGCGTTGTGCATGCGTATGCGACTGTGAAGTACGGAGTGAGAGAGTGGATGGCTCAATGTGTTGTGTGTGTGTGTGTGTCAGGGAGGGATGAGGGGATGCCGCCATCCACTTCCCCATCGTTCAGTCGCAGAGGCGATGTCGAATGCAAAGAGTGGCAGCAGTCGTGTTGGGGGCAGGAGTCAGGGAGAACGGCGGTAGAGCGAGTACCGCTATAGCGCACACGTGCGTCTGCCAACCTCAGAACGCATCATTATGCGCCCCAAGTAGCCCCTCCCCGAGGGGAATCGAGCACCCGATGCGAGACCTGTGCGAGAGAGAGCGAGCGAGCACGGCGTCACGCAGACATTGCGTGTGTGGGGCCAGCTAGGGGCGTACCTCTATGGCGGCAGGAGGCGCGTTTCTTCCATCTACGCACACTTTTCACACCCTGGCCAGCCCCTACAAACAGCGGAGACAGCAGAGCACTTCCCCTCCTCCGTTTCCCTCTCTCTGCCTTGCACACCTCTGCGCGTGCGTTCATCAGTGGCGACGTACCCTTTGCTTCTCTTCGCCCACTCCAAACATTATTCTTCCTTCGCTTGACGCCACAGCGGTGAAATCCGCCGTCAAATCCCGCTGGTGAGGCGCACACACCCACACATGTCATGCGTCGACATGCGCCCCTCCAGTGCACTGGCGGGCGGTCTACTCATAACAGTGAGTCGATCGAGATGCGATGCGCGCGTGGGGCTTTGTGCGGTTACGTAAGGGGCCATCATTCACTCACCAGCCAGTCAGCCTGACCACCCCTGTAGAGAGGAGATACGGCCTGCGTGAAGTCCCAAGCGCGTCACCCTCCCCACACACCGGCTGTTGGCCGCCTTTACTTCATTACCCTCATGACGTGCTTGCGGTACTCGGCGAAGTCGCCATCAAACTTCCTCACGGTGTTATTCTCGCAAACAAAGATGTTATCGCAGAGGGACGTAATGAAGTACTCGTCGTGCGAGATGACAAGAAGTCCGCCGTTGTACGTCAGAAGTGCCTCGATGAGAGCGTTCACCGTGTCGATATCGAGGTGATTCGTCGGCTCATCCAGTAGCAGCAGGTGCGGCTTCTGAAATGTGATCCAGGCAAGCACGAGACGCGACTTCTGACCTCCGGAGAGAGTATAGACCGGCTGCAGCGCGCGCTCGCCGGACAGGCCCATGCTGCCAAGGTGCGCACGCAGCTGTTGGTCCTCCATGTGCGGGAACTTGGTGCGCAGGAACTCGAGAGAGGACAACTGCGGGGTGAGGCTTTCCATGTTGTGCTGGGCAAAGTGGGCAATGCGAATCTTCTTGTTCCGCACCACCGTACCACTGCGCGGCTGGAGGCTGCCGGTGCACACATTCATTAGTGTCGACTTACCGACGCCGTTCGCGCCAACGAGGACAATGCGCGAGTTCTCGTCGATGCCCATGTTCACGTCCTTGAAAAGGCTGACCCCGGGCTTGTAACCGAACTCGCAGTCCACCAGCTCGATGAAGCTGCCGGACACCGGCTCGGGATCGGGAAAAGTGAAGGCGAACTGCGGGTCTCTGACAACGTCGGCCACCATCTCCATCCGTTCGAGCGCCTTAATGCGTGACTGCGCCATCTTGGCTCGGTTCGCGTTGTAGCGGAACTTGTCGATGAAGGCCTGAATGTGCACCCGCTGCTTCTCTTGGGCGGCGTGCTGCTTCTTCTGCTGCCGCTCCTGCTCCACGCGTGTGATCTCGAACTGATCGTAGTTGCCTGTGTAGTAGTGCAGGTGGTGACCAACGAGGTGGACTGTTTCGGAGCAAACGTTGTTGAGGAAGGTGCGGGAGTGGGAGACGACAACCAGCGTTTTTTGCCAGTCCTTGAGGAACTGTTCCAGCCAGAGCACAGCGAACAGATCGAGGTGGTTCGTCGGCTCATCCAGCAGTAGCACGTCCGGCTCGACAAAGAGCGCGCGCGCGAGCGCCACACGCATGCGCCAACCACCGGACAGCTGCTTGGTTGGGGAGGTCATCATATCCTGCGTGAAGCTCAGGCCATGCAGGATGGTGGCCGCGCGCGCTTCGGCACTGTGGGCGTCGATTGTGTCCAGCCGAGCATACACGTCGTTCAGCCGTGCGTTGGCCTCCGTGTCGTTTTGCTTCAGCAACTCCTGCTCCTCACGCAGCAGCTGCAGCCGCTCGACATCGGTGGCCAGCAGCACCTCGAGCGGCGTCTCCATCCCCGCCACGATCTCCTGCTCTACGTGCAGAATCTGCATGAACGGACTCACACCTTCCAACTCTCGCTCTGCCAGGGCCCGCAGCAGTGTCGTCTTGCCAGCGCCGTTTCGGCCGATGAGGCCATACTTGTGCCCTGTCAGGAGAACAAGGTCCGTCTCATCCAGCAGCACCTGCTTGCCGAGTTGAATGTGAATGGCCTCGCAGCGGATATCTGTGCTGTAGTTGGTGCCTTCGCCCTTGTGGTGAAGCTTAGTTACGGCCGTCGCGCTGGATATGCCGCGCTTGCGCAGGAACTCTTCGTATTCCTCAGCGAGCATCGCCTTCTTCTCGTCATCCTTGCGCTTCTTGCGCATGTCCTTGGCGGCGCTGCGTTTCATTTCCCACGTCCAGTCCTCGTTCGTGTTCGCTGCTGTGACCTTGCCAACGCTCTTGATCATTGTTGCCCGCTTCAAGCTCTCCTCGTACTGGCGACTGATGTTGACGGCACTGGCGAGCCGGCTCGACTCCTCGCTCGGCTTCTTCGTGATGCCCTCATTCGCCATGTGCTCACAGATGGCCATAGTGCTCATGTTTAGCTTCTCTTCGGCGCCGCTGAAAACGTTGAACTCGCGGAAGTACAGCTTCATGGTCTCCACAATGATTTCCTCCGGCAGGTATGACTCCGATGAGGTCTGCCCCTCCAGCATATTGAGGATGTACTCGAGGACACAGTCATCGATGTTGCGGAGTCCCAGCTCGGGGATGTGGCTCACAAAGATGTTTACCACACGCTCATCATGCGAGCTGAGGATTCTCTGCAGCTGCGCCAAGTCCATCGCTGCCGCTGCTGCAGTTCAGCCTTGTCGGTGTATGTGTGTACAACGGGGGAAGAGAAGGGAGGGCCGAAACCATACGCGTTCAGCTTGCGGGCTGAGCTCTGATGGCGGGGTGGTTGGTGGCATCGCGAGGTCGAAGAGGGTTGTCCGCGGGAAGGAAAAGAGAGGAAGGGGGGAGGGCGGGTAGGTAAGTGAAGCTAAGCATGTGGAAATGCATGCAGGGACATGAATGCGCTCAGGGTCGCATCACAGTCTGCCCCCATGCCACGCGCAGGTGTACGCGCTTGTGTGGTTGCTAAAGAAGAAGGCGGTGGAGAGAGAAACGACCGTTACCTGCGGCTGCACTCTCCGAGCCGCATGACTCAGATAAGCGCGGCTTCTCTCGATAAAGGAGTTGACCCAGCGGATTGGGAGGGGGGACTTCATGCGTCTGAGAGAGAGAAGTCGGAGACAGTGACGGGGAGAGAGGTGTGTGTGTGTGGGGGGGGGTGAAAAAACGAAGAGGCCAGGAGAAAGGAGGTCTTGTGAGCACATCGCTCACAACGGTTGTCCACTTCCTCCTCCTCTCGCGCTCCTCTACAATCCACCCTCTCCGCTCGTGTTATCGTCGCTTCATCCAAGGAACAAGGCAAGCCACCGGAAGCGCACCAAACAACATCACCGACTCCTCCCCCCGCTCATGCTCCTCCTACACGCGCACAAGCACACAAGCGGAGAGAGACACAGAGACAACAGGCTCAGCCACAAACACAACTCCACCGCAGCGCCATTCGCCCTTCCTTTCGCTTCGCCCTTGCTGCGGCCCCTGTGGCCACTCGGGGACATCACGCACACAAACGCCTGTCACTTCTTCGCGCCACCCTTTGCCGCCTCGGCGACTTTCGCCCGCTTCTGCTTAAAGGCGATCAGCTGGTCCCACTTGTAGTCGTCAATCGCGATTGGGTTCAGCACACGGCCCGCAGCGCTCATCTGGTCGGCCGCCAGCCACGCCTGCTCCATCACCATCTGAATTAAGTCCTGCGCATTGACGCCCTCGATCAGCGGCGGCACGTAGACACTGCCGTCCAGCCACGTCACCTCGATCTTGGGGGTTATGTGGTCGATGGAGTAGTAGAGGAACATCTTGTCCTTCGGGAACGGCGAGCGGGCACTGAGACCGCGACGGTAGAAGTCGAGGGCGGCCTTCTGCAGGGTGTGTCCGTAGCCGAAGAGGAGCGGCGACACGGTCACCGATACCTTCTCCATATGCATGAGGAAGAGGTGCTTGTGGTTGGTCTTCGGCGCCACCACGGCGAGCGGCCGCTTGGCACCCGTGTGCTCCGGCGTGTGCTCGGGGTACTGGACCTCCCTCTCCCACATGCTCGGTGCCGAGAGCGGGTTGTGCCACGACTTAAAGACCCATTGTGGCTTCGAGTTCGGGTTGACGTACTGCACCGTCGGCAGCGGCTTCCGCTTGAGCTTGCCGCGCTTCACGGAGAGGAACTGAAACTCTCGGCCGCCGCGGCCGTAGTCGGTGGGGCACTTGGCGTGGGCGTAGTGCTGGTGGTACATGGTATTCGTGTCCCCCTCACCCCAGCGCGCCGGTGTTGCCTGGTTGTACGTGTACTTGTTGTGGTTGCCACGCCACATGGCGTAATACGGCAGCGGGTACACGAGGCCATTCAAATTACCAACATGCGGGCGGAGTCGAGGCTGACGAGAGAGGGCGACCTGCGGGACACAAAGCCCCAGGGTCTTGAGGTTGGCAAAGGTGTAGTGCGACGCTGGTGCGGCCATTGGCGAGCGACTAGAGCAGCGGGAGGCGTACCCGATATCCGGAGTGAGGCAACTTCCCCAATTCACGTGCGTGCGCGTGTGTTCGCGCTTTTACCGCTGTGGCGGTGGTCGCAGGCCCATGTGAGGCAGAGCCCGAGAGCCGAGGCGAGTGAAAAGGAGAAGAGATACAACGGAGGAGTTGGAAGAGGGGGAGGGGAGGCGCATCTGATGCATTGACCGCACGCCCGGAGGGGGCGACGACGACGGAGGCGTCGTATACGGTGCCAAGAGAGTCAAGTAGTGAGGTACAGAGAGGAAGAGCCCCAAAGAAGGCCACGAGATACACAGACCTTCTCCCATGCTTTGTTTCGTCCTCTGCTCAGTCTCCTCCACTGCACGCGCCTTCCCACGCATTCGCGCCGCGAGAGGGGCGGCACTTCAGGAAGTTGATGCGGCCGAAGGGAGAAGCGAAACCGCCTCTATGCATATGCCGCCGCTCGTCTTTTCTTTCCTGTCTGCTCGTCGGCTTCGGGGACGTTCTGCACCACGCGCACATGAGCCACGCCGTCCCCTTCCACCTCCAACTCCCGCCTCGAAAGGAGCTAATCTACATGGCGGGCAGCGGAAGGGGTGAGGAGGAGGGAGAGGAGGGTGCGAGGACAGTAGAGTGGGTCCTACTTGGCTCTCCCCCTTCGCGTAAGAAACAAAGAAGAAAAGCAGCATAGGGAGAGGGTGATGGTAGCAGGAGATGGGGAGGGGACGCCACATCACCGCCTACTCTGCTTCGCCGCTGCAGCCTCTCCTCTCTCTCGAATTCCCCGAATCGGTTGGCAACACGCACAGGCATGAGTGTCCGTCACACAGCGCGCGAGAATGGCAGAGGGACATGGAGAGAGTGATTGGGTGGGCGGGTACGCAGCAGCAGGTGCGCGCCATTAGGCATGTCAGAATAGGTGACAGCCAGCTGATAGGGCACACATACACACATCAACGGAGAGGCGATGAAGTCACGCCGGATGTTACCACCTCCATTAAGTACGCTGAGTGGCGAGTCCGCGTGCGCCAAGGCGCACCTCCCATTCCTTTCGATCGCGCTGGTAGAGTTCCTGCAAGGCGGCGCGCCGCTCGCGGATCTGGGTCTCACGCTCGAGCTGCGACATGGCTGCGGACTGCTCAGCGTCACCGCCGCTCCCAGCTGCGATCGTGGCTACATTGTCGCGATGCTGGCCGGGCTTCTTAGAAAACATCTCTAAGCGAGTGCGAGCGTGCGCCTCTTCCTCGTTACGGCGCAGGCACTCCTCGCGCTGCACGCCTTCTTTGATGTAGTGAAATACGTTCTCTGGCAGGTTGTCGCGGCGCTTCTCCACATCGTGCACAGTACCGTATCGGCCACCAGGGCGGATGCCCGTGATGTACGACTCACGACTCTCCCCGGAAGCGTAGTACCGCATGTGCTTGGAGAGGTGTTCTGAGGCTGATGGGTTGATGGCAACACAGGGGAACGGGAACTGTCGAATACGTAAGGGATACCGTGGCTGAGCTGACTCGCTAATCTAAGGCCAAAGGGGGCGCAATAACTCTGAAGACGCGTGAGGGGTGTGCGGCGGAGCGAGCACGCCGCGCCAGTTTGAAAGAGATTCTAGGAAACGCGAGCATAGAGGGCAGAGGTGGTGCCGCAGAGGAAGAGGAAGGGAGGGAGGGAGGGAGGGACGAGGATCGAGCAGGGCAGTGCGTGGGCTTTCGGGGCACAACACGACGCACACTCGACGGAGCCCATCAGCGTGAGGGCCGTCCCCACAAGAGCATATCAAAACACGCAAGGCACGAGAGGCGGCAGCGAGACCACCTCTGTACACACCGGCTACTTTGAGTTCAACCCTGGCCCTGTCCTTCGAAGAAAAACAACAGAGGATGTGAAGGAGAGCGAGCGAATCCCTACGGCCCGCGGTGCACAGACGCGTCGTCGACATTTTTGGCTTATAGTTGCCCCCCCCGCCCCCCGCCTAAGGGATCGCGCCGTTGGCGTACGTGAAGGGGCCAGCGGAGCACCAGCGCCAGTGCGTGCGACTCTGCGCTCGCCATGGCGCATTGCCTCAGGTGATTGCAGCAGTGCACCTTCTCGAAGCGCGAGTTGTAAGGGAGAGGACGGCACCGTCGTCGTCTTGCAATGATGATTTTTTAATGGGGCTGCAGAATGCATTGGCGTCGAGGGCCATCGCAGACGCTCAGACGTATATGGCCACACGCGGCAGCCCCACTCCTGGTTAACCTTCATCACTGCATCACACATGCACATGCACGCATCCAGTGCCACTGGTGACTCCCCGCGCAGAGATATAAAGCGGGACCACCGCTTACTTGGACTTCTTGTGGTATTCGAAGTGCGGCTGCGGCACGACACGGCGCAGTAGAATGGCGTTGCACTCGTCGAGATCAGAGTAGTAGTTCTCTACCAGCTGCACTTCCTCAAAGTTGAAGCGTCGGTAGAACTCCAGCGCAGGTGATCCGACCTGGACGTGCAGCGTGACCGCCACGATGCGGTTGCGGGTGTCGTTGTGCACGGCCGACAGAACCGTCTGTAGCAGCTGAGAGCCAATGCACATGTGGCGGTACGCCTCCAAAACACCAATGGTCATGATGTAGAGGACGTACTCGCCGTCTGTGGCGGTCTTCTCTAGGCGGCACGTGATGGAGCCGACTAGAATATCGTCGTAGAAGGCTAGTTGGTTAAACTCGTGAAAGCTGTGGCGGACGTAGTCGTTGTAGTAACTCTCCGTGTACTTCACCGGGAAGCAGTAGTCATCCAGTACCTTGATGCGCTCGCACAGGCGAGGGTCATTAATAGGACGGATGTGCAGCCCCTTCAGCGGGGGGAACGTCTTCTCCTCGTACGCAACCGGCATTACCAGAGGACGACTACAGCAGGAGGGAGGCGCGTTCTTATGTGCTCGTGCTCGAGTGAGGTAGGCGGGGATGTGAGGGCCCTGGGGGAGGGGTAGGGTGCTTGATGGGGCGAGCGGGGGTCCTGGGGGAGGGAGGGTTGTAGTGATGAAACAGCGCGCGTAGAGGAAGGCAGCAAGGGGGGAGGCAAGGTGAAAAACAGTTGCCAGTGCAGTCGTTCTGTGGGCGCTGACACACACACACACACACACACACACACACGTGTGCACGCCGAGTAGGCCGCCTGCACGTGTGAGCGAGATGCTCGCGAGGCAGACTCGATCCAACCCAAAGGGTGGAGGAGCTACACTCCGCTTGGGAGAGTTGACAACACTGAGTCGCTGTGACGTGTGCACCAAGGCGGAAGAGCTGCACTGTGCACACGAATGGGCTCCTTTGCCACTGATGAGCGACCGGTTGGACACACCACACACACACACACGTCACCCTCGCCAATCAAAGTAGTCGTGTATCACTGCGTGATGCATCTCGAAGGCTGCAACTCAGCAGCGGTTCCGCTGCGCTCGTTTTCTCTCGGCCTATGCCGTTATGCGTGACTCTCCCCTTGTGATTGCCCTCTATCGATCCTCATTAATCACCGCCCACGCGGCCTCGTTGCAGCTCGCATCACTTCTATAAAGGGTCCCGCGAGGAGGAGGGAGGAGGACTGATGGCGATGGTGTAGGGGAAAGGCGTTCTCTGCTTCCGCTTTTCTTTGCGCGTCCTCGTTTCTGCTGCGATTCGATCTTTCGCCCCATCGACGCCGCGTGGGCAACCGGCTGCTGTGCACCGACTCTCTACCGCATCCCACCGTTTCAAGCAGCTCCGTTGTCGAACAGTGACTCCATACCTTTCAGCAACTCCCTCGCGACCTTCACGCGCTTCTCGCGTGCAGATGGAGAGGGCGGGGGAGACGCCGGCGCGGAAATCATCCCCGTTACCTCCGTGTCGGTATCGGCATCATCGTCGTCATCCTCTTTCATCGAGATGATAGCTGCAGGCGGCGCGGAGGAGCTTCGAAGAGGCGACGGGAATCGCGGTGGGTGTAGGCACGCCACAGTTGACTCGCCAGCCTCGGTGTTCTTTACAGCCTCACACGGTTGCGACACAGCACCACCGTCTACATTGTGTCGCGGTTGTGTGTCCACCAGAACTACCGCGGGGGCTGGACTTTGAGCACGTGCGTTGTTATCAACTCTCTGCTGCGGGGGTCCTGTCGGCTGACCGATGTGTTGTGCGCTGAACATCTCAAGAACGCGACGCGCGACCGAGGATCTCGTGTCCACACCATCCATGGCAACATCAGTTGACTCCTGCAGCTTCGACTGATGATCCTGATTTGCCAGCGCCGTCGACGCAGACGGATCGCAAAGAAGAGATCGGCGCAACTCGCTAACAGCAGCAGTAGCGTTCAAGTTTTCGTCGCCCTCCGCTGCGTGTCGGTCACGTGTGAGACTCGCGCACAGCCACGAAATGAGCTGCTGCACTACGGGGTCCGTCAAAAGGGCTGCAGCGCCTGCGTCATGATCCCCTGTCTTAGTAGGCGAGGAAGGAGTAGGGCGAGATGCTGGCGACAGAGAGCCTGAGGGGTTCGCAGAGGCAACCGCAGCGTCTTCGACCTTTGCGCTACCCCCTGCTGCGCCTGCACACCGCCCTCCGTCAGAGAACCGCGACCTTGGCCCCCTCTCGGCCACCTCGTCACTGTCGGTGGCCACCACTCTCCGCTCGCCGCTGCTGCCACTGTTGCTGCAACGCAGAAGACGAGTCCTCTCCGCCGCCAGCTCGCGCCGTGTGTCGGCGAGCTGTGTTTCGTAGAAGGTTTTCATGCGCTCGTACTGTGCTTGTAGTGTCGCCACCTCGTCGCTGTGATGCGACGCGCGCGTGCGACCTGATCGCTTCTCCTTCTCGAGACGTTCGAGTATGGTCCCCTCGCTCTGCCGCAGGGCGTCGCGCTCGAGCCGCAGCTGCGACAGCTCCGCCAGTTGCTGCGAGATCACACGCCGGGCCTCAGTCAGCTGTCCCTCAACACGCTTGCACGCCCGCCGCAGTGTCTGACACTCCTTCTCTAGCTGTTCCTTCGCTACGAGGCTGTCATGCAGCTGAGCGGTGGTGGAATCAAAGCCTTGCTGCGGTGGCACATTGCGCTGAGGCGAGGAAGAGGAGGGGACGGGACGGGGTCGCCCACCGCTGCGGAAGCGACTGGCTGCACCGCCTGTGGCGGGGGTGGTGTGCAGCAAGGCGTACCCGACTTGCCGACTGCCCTGCTCTGGAGTGCGCAGAGAGGCTTCCGGCACCCGGCAGCTACGACAAGAGGCCTCCACATCAGGTGGTTCATCATCGGTGGTGTCATACGCCGCCTTAGTGCACTTCTCCGCACGGACAGGGGATCCACAAGGATATCGTGGTGGTTCTGCTCCTACCGAATGATCGTGACGGGGCTCTGCACCAGCACTTAGGGAACTTGACGGGGCAGCACGCGATACCGCCATCGCCGGCGGACGAAGGGTTCCAGTTGTGCGATTTGCCGTACTTCTCTTCAGCAAGCGCTGCGACTGTTCGCGAGGACGGGTGTTCAAGGAGTCGTCAAGGTGAATCGATGAGGCATCCATGGATGCGTGCGCAGCGACGGACTGCGCGGCACCGTCACAACGGCCTCGGCGCAGCGACGAGTCGTTGCCGATACTGCCCAGGGTCATCATCGCAGCGGGGTGTGTCTCCGGTGACTTGACGGCCGCGAGTGCTTCCCTCGCTGTGCCTTGCGAGCCTCCAGCGAGTGTGGGCGGCGGCCTTGTCATCGCCAACTTCGGTGTCACCGACAACGAAGGCGCTTGGGCTGCAGCCGGGGGGACGGCGCAGTTGCTCATTCGGGAATTCTGCGCGGCATTTTCGTAGTCGTCGGCGCGCGTCAACGGCGCCCCATCCAACGACACAAGAGACGGCTGCAGCGCTGCCAGAGCTTGCCGATACCGCCGTGCGCGGGTGACCGGGTTGCCCACCAAGTTCAGCAGCTGCAGTGACGGCGTGGTGGACACAAACAGCAGTTCATCCATGTCCTCAACGTAGTTATTGCTCAAAGATGCGACGCGCAGGGTGCGCAGCTCCTTCAAACCGTTTGTGCTGTCGATGCGGTTGTCGTCGGCGCGGAGCACCTCCAGCGGAAGGCGCGGGTGCAGGCCGGCGAGACTCGTGAGTCGATTGAAGCTCACATCCAACTCTCGCAGGTGTACGAGCGGACTGACACAGTCGAGGTGCTCAAGTTTGTTGTGCGCGAGGTTCAGCTGCGTCAGTCGAAGAGGCAGCCCGTCGACAAGGGAGATGCGGTTGTAGCTCGCGTTGAGGCGAGTGAGGGAGCGGAGCGGCTGCAGGTTTGTTAGCTCCTGCAGTTCATTTCGAGAAAGGTCAAAGGCGGTAATGGCGCAGAGCATCTCACGTTCTTGAGGCGTAGAAAAAACTGCGGGAAGGTCAATGGCTCGAATGCCGCGGCCGCGGCCGCAGACTTCGACTTCCTCCGACCCACCAGAGCCCCGGCTGCTGCTCGCCGTCACCGACATGCTCCCCTCTTCCTTTGCTGTGTCAACTCGTAGAGGCTCTATTTCCTACCAACTCGAGTGCAGGCGGTTGATCTCTGCGCAAAACGGCTGTATTGTGTGCCAGCATGCTTGCACGCGGGGAGAGAGGCACTCACACCCCTGCGCCGCTGTCCATTCAAGTCGCCGCTACCAACGGGACTCGTGTCTTGGTGGTTGTGTCGCGTGTAGCAGCCTAGCGAGGGATGGCGGTCAGGGGGCGGGGCGAGGGATGCCAAGAGCGGCAAACAGAGCTTAATGCGTCGCCAGAGAGGAAGGGGGGGGTTGGAGGAGAAGACACAGCGGTGAAGTCGAGCGTTCACATATACATACGCCTCTGGCGCTTACCCACTTGGCTAAGCGACACGACAGAGGGGGAGGGAGGAGGGGAGGGCGCCGCAAAGCCGTGCAGTGCGTGGGGAAGTAGGCAAAGACGACTGAGACCGCCGCTTCGGAATGAGCGCGTAAATCAGGAGTGGTCGGTGCCCGTCAATGCGAGCAGGAAAACAGTTGGTCAATCCCGCACAGACACCCACACCACAGAGAGAGAGAGGGGATGAGAGAGGAGGGATGAGGCTGCAAAGCATCTATTCGCGGGTGATGCCCCTGTGTCATCCAATGATTATGGTCAGTGGCGAGAGAGAGAGGGGTGAGGGATGAAGGGGTCCAGGGTGTGGGTATTTGCGTGACCTCCTTCATTTGCCACTATGAGTACGCAGTAGAAGCACCAGCCGTAGTCACACCAGAGGGTTCTTCTTCTTCCCGGAGCTGCAGGAGTGAGGTGAGTCCGCGAGGTGCGCGGGTAGACCTTGACAGAAACGCTATCCTCGACGGATCGCCCTCGTCGAGAGCATTGCTTGTGCCCCCTGCGCCCCTGCGTACAACGGCAGGAGACTTGCGGTGGAGGCCATCGATGAAGAGCGGCGCGGCTGCTGCGCTCGCGTACGTAACGGAGCTCAGTGACGCTTTTGATGCCTTCGCTACGTCCGCGTTCGTCGTGCGCACCTTCTCCGCTTGCAGCGCGGCCAACGCATCATGCAGACGTGTCAAGTCGCGTAGGAGTTCCGCGCGCTCTTCCTGCAGTTGTGTTACGAGCGCCTGAAGCGACATGCACGGTCCAGGTAATACTGCTGCTGCCTCTCTTTCGTGTTGCTGCGTGCTTGTCACCGTCTCTGCTGGCCCTCTCCACCAGCTGCTGCGTGAGCGCCTCCACGGCACCATATTGCTCCTCTCGCTGACGCAGTCTCTCTTCAACTTCCTCAGCTGTGCGGCACTCTGTAATCGCGTAGGAGGCCTGCTCCGCTGCGTAGACGGATGCACATAGTGATTTCCACAGTCGCTCCCGCCGCACCGCCCGCTCCACTGTTGCGACACTGTGCGCCTCCGCTGCCTGCAGTGCTGCCGCAGCTGGTGCTCCCGTGTATGAAGAATTTCAAGCTCCGCATAGTGAGCGTTACGCAGCGCCGTTATTTCTTCATGATCAACGCCTTTGCTGTCTGCGGTATCAGAGTTGCTGCATGCTGAAGCGCAGAGAAGGGAGATGCGACCGTCGACTGACTCCGCAGTGCCGCCGTGGACGCCTCCCTGTTGGTGGCGGAAGGGTTCGCAGCCGAGGCTGCACCAGTACCAGCGGCCGGGAGCGTGCTGCTCCACAAGCGCAGTAGGTCGACCGCGGCCATTAGTCTTCCTTCCATTGTGTGGTGTGCTGCAACGATGGACCACAACCACTGCTGCATCTGCTGGCGATTGCGCGGGGACTCTTGCAGGTGTTCCAGCATGAGGCAGTGCAGCAGGTTCGCCTTCTCATGCACATCCACGACAGTAGCCCCTGCCTCGTCGTCGACGATGACCTCCGTCAGTGCCGCGATCTCCGCCTCTAGCATAGCCTTGTCCACTGTGGCTCCCGATGGTAGTGGGACTGCGGGTGCCGCTGGAGCAGGAGAGGGAGACGACAGGGCTCGTCGGCTGTGGCTGGATTCGCGGTAGGCGCGCAGCTGTGTCTCTAGCTCCTCGATACGGTGAGCGTATTGTTCCTGCAAGCGTGCTGCTGATGCACCATCCACTGCGTCGCCTCTATGCGCCGATGTACTCACCCCGGACGTGCGTGGAGTGGGGCTGTGCACATGGCGCCGGCCATCAGCAGAACCTGAGGCGGTGTCAGTCGTGCGCGTGTTGGCGAGAAGAGTCAGCAGCTGCGCCACCTGCATCTGGAGCGACTCACACTCCGCTTCCTTCGATTGCAGAGCAGCTTCGAGAGCTGCGTCACGTGCGTGTGAGGAAGCACCGCCGACGCATGCAATGCGCTTGTGTTACTAACCGGTGAGGTAGAGCGGTGGAGCGCACGGGACGGCTGCACGACAGCAGCGGCTGCCGCGCTAGAGAGCTGGTATGATAGAGGCGCCGTTGTAGAGGAATGGGAATTCCTAGATGAGCGTGACGACGATGCGCTACGCCTTGATGAGCTGCGCGGACTTTGGGCCTCTGGTTGTGATGCGCCTCTCACCTCGGCGCCCTGCGTGCGCGTCTCAGAGCGGTACTGGTGCTGCAGTCCACTGAAGTCGACAGACGAGTTCACGTCGCTGCTGCTCGATAGTGTAGCAGTAGAGGAGCGAGAGGACTGAGGCGACCCATTGCGAGGTGGGGGTCGTGGTTGGAGTGACTCCGCCGTGTACTTGACGCCCGGCATAGAGGACGACACTGCAGAAGATGGAGATGTCCCGGGTCTCATGCTGCTTGGGTCACCGATTCCCGGCTGTTGTTCCTTCGTGTGTGAGCGTGCGCGTTGAGATGCAGGGAGGCCGCGGATACTGCTGGCGCTGCCTGCACGCCGCCTCACAAACATCGAGCGGTAGGTGCGGACAGCCTCCTCTTCCTGTGCTGTCACCGCCTCCACAGCTGTGTGGAAGGCCGGGTGCACCCGTAGTGTCTGCGCCAGCGGCTCCGGAACCGCAGCCCATTGAAGGGCGTTCCCCAGTAGCAGAGTGGCGATGCAGTCAGTCGACTGCAGGTAGCTGGTCACCTCTTCAGCCACGTCGAGCGCAAACTCGGCCGAGAAGTCCGGCCGCTTCGAGAGGTGATGGAAGAAGTAGAAGAGTACGAGCGTACTGAAGCCGCACTCGACGCTGCCGGCTCGGAGGGCGGTGGGATTGAGAAAGGACAGCGGGATGCGTAGCTTCGCAAAGCGGCGAAAGAGCTGCTCCCAGTTAGCATGTGCCCGCTGCGTGCTGGAGTGTGTCTGCGCTGGTGCTGGGCGAATGCGAAAGTCAGGGAAGACGAGGTTAAAGAGGCAGCAGAGCACCTCGCCGTCTGCCAGGCCGCTGTAGTCGCTGAGGTGCCGTGAGCTGTAGCGGTCTGCGAAGGAGAAGAGCTCCTTGCGGCCAATCACAATCGCTGCCATGTATTTCTCCGCTCTATGGCCACGCACGTACGTGTAAGTGCCTGTGGGAATGTGTGCGCACGTGCTTGCAAAGGTATACGCACATCGCGTGCTGCTCAGGCACTGGCGAGAAGTGATGGAGGTGAGCGTGTGTGTGTGTGTGTGGGGGGGTGGACAGCAACGTGGCGCACTGTAGAGTCCCGGTCCTTTCAGATTCGGCGTAGCCAAAGAACGAAAGTCACGATTGCACAAGCGCGGACACAGAGGAGGAGGAGAAAGGAAGGAGAGGGGGGGGGAGAAGCAGTGCTAAGATGAGAGTATCGTAGGTGAGCAAGAATACGCGAGAGATGACATGAATGCATCGGGCCGCTGTTTGCATTTCTTCCAGGGGGCCATCACACTGACTCACCACAGCCCAACACACAAATACACAGGTGAGACTTCAAGACGACGAGGCCAGCTGGTGGGGAGGGGGGAGAGGAGAGGAGCGCTGGTGTTGCTCGTCGGGGGGGGGGAAGAGAAGGCAGGATTTTTCATGCTGCGTGGAGCAGGTTAAACGCACGTCGAGACGAGCACAGAGAGACACGCACGTGTTGTTTGAGTCCCTGGCTGCGCTCCCAGAGGAGTGGGGTGAGGAGGGGGTGGCGGGTAAATGTCAACAAAGAGAGGCGGCGATTAGAGGGAGGAGGAGGGGGTGACGGCCTTTCTGCCACTCACTCTCGTAATGTGTGCTTCACTGTGTGTGTTGTGTGTGTGTGTGTGTGGTGTGTGTGGTGGTGTGTGTGTGTGCGTGGGTGTGGGTGATCGTGGCAAGAGAGGCGGAGGCACTAATCAACGAAACAGCTCGGCGAAATCAGGGAGACACACACAGGCAGCGACTACAGGAGCAACAACCGCGGCGACAGCAGGAGAGCACCGCATTCCAGCGTACACACAGGGCTGGTTGGCGAACACAAACTCATACACGCCCACACTCACAGTGAGTGAGAGAGAGAGAGCGGTAACAAGTGTGAAAGTGATACGAGCAAGGCAGGAGGCAGAGGACGTAAGGCGTTTGTCAAGGAACGCGAGTGATAGCCATAAGGAACTGTACACTTGAGGACACAATGGCGCCAGACACGACCGGCACCCACTCCGGATCGTCCCCTTCGCCTATCCCCCAACACACACAACATCGCAGTCGTCCATCTTTCTTCCTCGTTCCCAGCATCGACACAAATGGCTACCGTGGCAGCAGCAGCAGCAGCCGACGGGAAGGGAGGAGGCTCACACAGACACCAACGACGCAGGGCGATATAGGAAGGAAAGAGGCATGATGATGGTGCTAAAAGCCACACGTGTGATGGGCCCGTTGCCACCGTCGCGCGCACTGTTTACCGCGGGTTAGAGCGGAAGATGTAGTCCTTCGTCTTCTCGAGGTTGAAGAAGGTGTAGTTGACGATCACCTCATCCAGCCAATTCACCATCGGGTCATTCAGAAAGTCACGATCAATGTAGAAGAAGACGGGCATCTCCACCAATTCGTGCGGCTTGAAGCGCTGCTCCTCGAAGCAAAAGCACTGGATCTTGTTGAGGTAGTTGTCACCTCCGGGGGTGCAATCGTATAGGATGAGACGCCGAGCAGCGTGCGATTGCTGCGGTTGTACGCGGAGTAGAAAGCCAGCGCCGGCTCGCCGACGAGCACCTCCACCTCCCTCTGCAGAGGCACAAAGGCGATGGGCATCGTGTTGCCCACGTCACTGAGGAACCGCACCTTCAGCAGCTTCTTGGGAACAGGGTAGTTCTTGTTCTGCTCTTCGCGTTCGCGGGCCGCATCAGGGGTATAGAACTTCGGATCCGCGCCACGACCGGTGGGGGCGCAGTACATGCGATACAGCGGCACGAACAAGAAGGTACACCCCAGCGATATGATACCGAGACTGAGAAAGGCGGAGAAGAACTGACCGCGCTCGTCGTAGTTCTTAGCTCCGTCGTATCCACTCTCGATGCGGTAGCGCCGCCTACCGTCACTTCTTCCTTGTTGTTTGGAAGCGCTAGGATCATTAGTATCCTTGCGCGGAGGCGGTGGGGCTCCACTACCCCTGGTCGCAGTGCTTCCAATGCAGTACCGCAGCCAGCACCTACGAAGCATCTCGAATTCCCCTCTTCTGTTTCAGAGCTGCGGACTGTGCACAACGACGCAGGCTGGCACACATGCGCGTTCAGGGAGATAGGAGGAGCAGGGGAATAAAAGGGGAGGGGATGAAGAACGTTTCGTAATCCACAGGTGGGGTACACTGAGGGGGGGGGTGCCTGGGCGAATGTAGAAATAACATTCCAACGCACACTCACACCTTCCCTTGCGCATGGAAGGGCTTCCGTTGCCAGGGATAGGGCAGCGGACAGCGAGTTCGAGTCCTCTGCCTAGCGCTGAGCCTGTTCTTTTCTTGCTACCTTTCGCATGATTGCCGGCTTTCATGGGTGGGACGGCATTCCGTGTGGGCATGGGTGCAAACCATGCTGAGTGCCTATGCCTTTGTGTTCCCGCTACAGCGCTGGGAAAGTGCCACACGTATGCACACTGCAGCACGCAGAGACACAGACAAGTGCATCGGTGTCACTACAAGAGTGAGGCGAAGAAGACGGGGAGATGACACCCATTCGACCGCCTCGCGCTGTACACGCTCCTCACTCCCCACCGCCGAGCCTTTTTATCACGCGGCCCGCCCAACAGACCCTCTGCAGAGGTCGCTAAGGAAGACGGGGGCAAGTAGGCGAGCGATCAGATGGGGTGGGCATGAAGTGGAGGTGGAACAGAAGGCAACAAAGCAAGAGAGCAGCCACACACACACACACACACACACACACCACACGAGCCTACAAACATCTGCCGGTACTGCCGCGGCGCACGACCTCTTCCTCCTCTTCCATCTCCCCACCTCTCGCCAGTTGGCGTAGGAAGACATCACCGCAGGAGAGGCCGGCTGCTGCCACCACGGCACCAAATCCGCGCACAGCTTTTGCGCACCGCCTTACCGCTGCACTCTGTGATAATGACGCCACAAGAGCCGACGCCTCTCTCTCTCGGTGTGTGCGTGTGTGTACGTTCACTTCAGTATCACCCACATCCGCTCGTGTCTTGTCTTCTATTCCAACTCGCCTTCATCTTCTTCCCTCTATGGAGACGTACGAGGGCGTACGGCGTCCTCGTAAAGCCCCATGGAAGGCCGCTTGCCGGGACCTGCAGAAGACCTCGCTGACTCGTTCCGTCACTCGGCGTCTCGAACTCAAGGCTCACACTGAAGTACTCGTATGGCGACCGGAAGAGCGTGTCACGGCGGGCGTCGGGGTGGATGGCCATGAAGTACTTGTAGCAGGCGCGTGTATAGTGCTGGGACTTGCAATCGGAGACGATATCTTCGATGTCTCCTGGGGCGGGCCGCACGCTCGGGTAGTTGCGCCCCTTCGGATTTGGGGTTTCCTTCCCCAGCATCGTCCGCAGGGCACCCTCGTCGCGGAACCGAAATGGGCAGCCGTGACAGTCGTGTTGGTCCACCACTGGTGGCAGGCCGAGGATCGTCGCGCAGGAGGCGGAGGTGTAGCTCGTCTTCTTGCCCTCCATGCCGTAGTTGTGTCGCACATTGTACCCGTACGCCGTCTTCGAGAAGGCCTCGACAGAGCCGCCGCCCTTGACCTTCATGAGTGTGGCGAACAGTTCCAGCGAGTCCTCGAGAGAAAGACCGATGGCTTTGAGAAACAGTCCATACGTAAGCGGCCGTGGTGCTTCAGGTGTCCCTCGCGACGCAAGTGTGAGTCAATGGCACGCATGCAAGGCGGAAAGTGTGTCTGCGCCAGCTGCTGCACATCTCCGGCTCTCACAGTTCCAGCGACGCCTTCCTGCAGGCTGCCCACTGGGTCGGAGACGAACTGCTGCAGGAAGGCGTCGAGCATCGCCATAACCGTGGACTTGGCGGTCTCTTCCTCAAGCGCCTGCTGCTTGACACGAGCAAGGTAGGCACTGTGCAGGCCGCGATTTAGGCGGGCACAGAAGACCGCCAGGAACACTTCTTGTACCTGGTCTCGGAAGAGGATAGCTTGACCAGCGCGGCATAACACGTGGCGCTTTTTGATTAGGCGTGTTGCCAGGGAGAGAGGGACGGCATAGTAGTTCTCTGCCCGCCCCTCCGACTCGCGCGCACTGTCTGCCTTTACGCGGCGGTACTCAAGGTATTCGTGCAGCAGCGGGTCCGCTAGCTGTTCATCCGACAGCGGCGCGCATGGAAGCCCGTTGTGTTTCATCAGGTCAACCAAAAACGTTAAGGGGCTCTTCGCCACCTCCATCTTGATGCGGGCCATCAGCAGCACCCGCTCCGTCCGTACCAGCCAGTCTCGCCACCGCTCACTCATGCAGAAGGCGAATCGGCAAAGCAGGTGCGATGTGACGTCCTCCTCCGGCGCGAACACAATGCTCGCAGCTTGGCTGGAGCCAGCGGCGCCTCCAGTGGATCCACGTGAGGAGGAGCGCCTACCTGAGCCACTTCCGGAGGCTGTCTCGTCGTAGCCTAGCGAAACCATCTTACCCCGCAACGCATCTGTTGCCGTGCTTGAGCGCCGCTCTTCCGGCAGGCGCGCGATGATCGTATCGAGCACTGATTCAAAGCTCTTTGCCTGAGGCGAGTTCATTCGCTGATCTATCCATGCGAGAAGCTCCATCCGCTTGGCCACCATTGCCTCCAGCTCGAAGAGGGTACTGTTTCCATGCGGCTTCTGCTCGTACATGGTCATCCAGTCCGCGGATGTCATTGTCACGAGCGCCTTTTTCTCCCCGGCCCCAGCGCTGTACTGCTGGGGCAGCGTGGATGCGGTGATGGCTTGCATGGCTAGCGGATAAATGGGGGACGTCAACAAGGAAAACGCAGGGCTAGAGTAAGGCGGCACAAGGGATGCAAGAGGGGTTGGGTATGTTTGCACATGTATGGACGGAGGAGCGCGCGCGCGTGTGTGTGCGTGTGAGGGTGTGTATGTCTGTGCGCTACGGTGTGCGCTTTGCGTTCTATGGAAATCCAAAGCCCTGCGGAGGCGGGCGCAGTCGATGTTGTGGGTCTGTATGCGACGGCGTGCGCGCGTGCGAGTGGAATTTGATTATCGCCTCTGTTGTGCTCGAAGAGGGGAGAGAAGATTTGGGTGGACTGCGGCACAGATGCACACGCACGCCCAAATGAGGAAGATGTTCAGCGGAGGGGGGGGGCAGGAAGGCCACTGAGGGATGATGGAGGTCCCCAAGCGCTAAGACGATACACAGAGACGGAATGGACTGTGGGTTCGCCACTGGAGGAGACTAGAAATCCTATGCTCACCCCTAACGCTTCCACCTTTGCAATGGGATGCATAGGCACCCACGGAAAGAAGCACGCCGCTGCACAGTGCAGCACCAACCATCAATTCCCAGGGTAAAACAGAGCGTAGCCACTCCTTACCTGATTTACCCTTACGAAGTTTCTTAGGTTTGAAAGAGCGAACACTGTACGAGGTAGCACACGCCCAAGAAGAAAGAGCCCCAGTCTTGACTACAACCAAGTTGATTGGGCGAACGAGCGCAGAAGACGAGAGATGAAATGCGGGCAGCTGCCCACCTAAAGGAAGCAGAAGCCAATAAAGAGACACACCACGTGCGTCACCGGCAGTTCACGGAGAGGGAGCGAGTTAGACATGCTTAGAGCGAAAAGATCCTGTAGAGGTGTGCGGGGTGGAGGTGGAGGGGGGGGTGAGGTGGAGGGGGGGATTCAAGCATAAAACCAAATAAATAAGTCACTACAGAAAGTCGGCGCCAACGAGTGCGTTCAGAATGACGCAGGTTGAAAACACCGCCTTGTACGCCGTACACCGAGCAGGCACAGCGAGCGTCTCTCAGTCGTGTTGCTGTATAACAGTCCTAGAGGCATTCTCCTGTCCTTCGAATAGTACCGACAGGCACCACTCGCATTAGCTGCGCTTCTCTCTAATGTGGATAGAGCACAGAGGTATCGTCCCCCCTAAAAGTCTTGCAGCACGCAGGATGCGCAGCTGCGGCACAGAATGTTCGCTCCGCTGTGGCACACACACACATACATACATACAGCCCCCCTCACTTCCCCCAGACACAAGCGCCTCACGAGTTCGTGGCCTGCCGGCGTCGAACATTGTAGCGCAAGGAGAAGAGCGACGGCTCGCGGCTCAGGTTGTCGTTGCAGTCGTCGGCACCGACATACACCTTCATTTCCTCCTCTAGCTGAGGGTCGTACTTGTGGACGATAAGGCGCGCCTGCTTGGCGAGGTCCTCGCGGCGCTCGTAGAGCTTCTTGAACTGCATGTGCTGCGAAGCCAGGGACATGAGAAGCGGCAGCGTGGCGCGCAGCTCCATGATGGCCTCTTGAAGAATGAGCAACGAGACGTACATAGCCATAGGAAGCGAGAATAAAATCACTAGCGCCGTGCGGGTGTCGGAGTAGAGGAAGACAATGAACGCCACCAGCAGAAACGCTGCCGGCACCACAGCAAAGGCAAACATGACCTTGAAGGACCCGGTGACATCGGCACCGACGATCTTGACAGAGCTCTCCGACAGCGCGCGTTTTGTTCGCTTGAGGGCGAAGTATTTGATAATGCTACCGATAGGCAGGCCTACGACGAAAAAGGGCACGAGGATGACTGCCATCAAGTACAGAGCAAACACGCGACGCAGCAGCAGCGTAATCTGCAGCGCCTCGCTGTCGGCGTGAAGAAGCTGCTTCAGCGTTGCTACCTGGCTGTCACGGATCATCAGCGCCTTGCAGAAGTCCAAATAGTTCTCGACCTTCTCACGGAAATCCGCAAATTCGGCGCTCTCGCGCTGCTCCTCGATGACGTTGCCTAGCCGGCGGATGAGTCGCAGGTAGTCGTTCCCTGAGAGTGTGCAGTTCGGCGGCTGATAGAGCTGCCGGAAGGAGTGCAAGAAGCTCAGCGTTTTGTAGTCTGGCACGTTGATCGTCACGGCATGCAGCGCCGCGTTCAACTGTTCGAGAAACAGCCCCGTCGCCTTGCGCTTGTCAGTGTCGAAAAGCTTCACCAGGTCGTCCGGAGGCGAGAAGGCCTCGCCAAACTCGATGTAGGCTCGGCTGCGAAACTTGTGTCCGTAGAGGTACGTAAGACCCACTGGCACAATCTTCACGCTAATGTGCCGTTCCACCGCGCCGAGACTGAAGAGGGCCACGCCGGCTTTCAGCGGGAGGAGCGATGTGTGGTCATGCGAGCCACCCTCGGGGAAGATGCCAATGCAGTGATTTTTCTGTAGTGTGTCGTACACCTGGGCGTACATCTCAGAGTGGTCGATACGTGCCGAGTACTTGAAGCTGGTGGGAGCGTGCACCTCGTGCTCCGCTGGTATCGGCACTGTCACCTCCACCTCCTCGTCGGAGGTGATGCGGCTCACCTGTGCACGGCACTTGGCGTTTCCGGGGACTCCCCAGATAAGAACGTCGCCCTTGGAGAGCTTCGAAAAATGTGTGCCAGATCCGATGATGAGCTTGCCCTCCGTCCTCACCAGCTTGCCATCACCGGCGACCAACGGCGCATCCTGCGGCCGCACAACCGGGACGGAGTTGAACATGCGTCCTAATGTGCCAATGACGGGTTGGTGGAAGGACTTTTCTGCCATGAGGAAGCGCACAGGTCGGCCACAGTGCGAGTGCATCATGAGCGCGTCGATGAACTGGTTTTGGTGGTTGCCGTAGAAGACGACGGCACCGGCACGAGGAATGTTCTCGCGCCCCACAACCGTCACCTCACGGAAGTACACGCTGCGCAGCACCCACATGAGGAATTCACCCATGAGGCGCACGAGCGTGTGGTGGAACCTGCTCACCTGTTCACAAGGTTCACCTTCCGCAGACGATCACGGTGATCGGGCCATTCCTCAATAGGGATGCTCTGGTGACACTCCTCACAGAACACGAATTTGCTTCGACGAAGGGAAGCTCCGATTCGATCCTTTGACTTGAGTGCAGACTTGGGCGCCACCCGCGACACCTCAGCAGCAGCCGTGGAAGTGCTGGAACAGGCAGCGGCTAGTGTCTCCTCCACAGTAGGAGACACGCTTGCGGCCGCGGGCAATGACGTGGTGGGTTGTGTCTCCGTCGAGTCGGTGAACTCCTCTGGCATAGACGGGGATGCTGCGGTGGCGGCCGGTACCATCGCAACCGACGGGGAGGCCTCATTCTCGACTGCATGCGCAAGCGACTCCTCCTCGAGGGAGAACTTGACGGAGCGGTCAGCTGGAACTGCCATGGTTAAATTGCTGAGGGAGGAGGGCGGCGTGTATCTGCACTATCTGCTCCACTGGTTTCCTTCCTGGACGTAGAACGCGTACACAGCTGGTGAAGGTGTTCCGTTTCGCTTCCGTGCGATACGTTAGGGGAAGGAGTACGTGGAGGTTTGCGCGGATGTACCGGGCGTATGCAATGCAAGAGAAAAGAGAGAATGAAGGAAAGGTGCATTGAATACTGTAGAGAGAGGCGTGGGTGAGCACTTCATACGGGAGTTGCCCTTGTTGAGAGGCGGCGGAGGTTGTTCCTCTCTGCAGAGATGAATGAGGTAAACTCTTTGTTGCAGCGGTAACGAAAAGGAGCACGAACGTGCACATAAGCCCACAGCGAGCTACTCCGAGAGCGACACACCCACAGACGTGACAGGGCCGCTCGGTTTCTGTCTCCCTCTGAGTTCACAGCAGTCGACTAGTAGATACGCTTCCGCTCCCCCTTCTCCAGGATGCGCATCGCGTCATGGTATACGTCCCGACAAGCGTCACCGTTAATCTCCGCAGCGGTGCTCGGTTTCTCCTCAGCCTTGAAGATGTGCATGATCTTCTCAGCTGCGAGCAGCGCGACGGGCGGGTATGGGTCTGAGAGGACCGTCCTCCACGTGCGCACCTCTACCCCACGACGATCGGAGCTCTGGTGGCATAGCAGCAGAACCAGCACATGCCGCGCACGGCACACCGCGGCAGCCTGGCTTTGCTCGAGGCTACGGTACATGCCCCACAGCATGCGAAGCCCAATGAGCTGCACAGCAGCAGAGCTGATGCACAGCGCGCGCTCTCGAATGACCATGGCTGACACGTCGCTGACGTCGTTTGCAGTGTGCAGGTAAAAAGACGACTTTGTGGGGACGCACAGATACTCGATAAGGTGATGGTAGAGCGCCATGGCAGTCCGAGTGTCAATGGTATCGCCGCGGTCGAAGAGGACCACCTCCAGGACGGTGCGGAATGTGACAGCATCGCGCTGCGGGGACGTACGACACAGCAGATTCAGTGAAAAGAGAAGGGAGGCGCACATGTGACCCACACGTGCGCGGTTTCCGATGCGCCCACGGCCGTCTTTGTAGAAAACTAGGTTGCGTACTAGCTTATCCGTCAGGGCGCAGTGAGCGTCGCCTGGCAAGTACCGCGAACTCCAGCGGAGGCTGACAAAGGCAAGCCGCCAGGCGGCAGTGTACACCTTGGTGTCATTCGTGTCCCGGTGCCCTTCCAGCAGCAGCGGCACGGTCTCAGTTACCTCACCCAGCAGTACCTGAAGGGCTGTCAAAAATGCCTCCTCATCCTTTCGCCGCAGAACCTCGATGGCCCTGAAGCGCGCCTGCATGTAGCCCTCCAGTTCGGCATCCTCAGCAAGCAACCCTAGCATGTTCTCCACTAGCGGTAGTACGACGTTCCAGCTCTTCTTCGTGCCATCGAAGTCAGACTTAACGAGGCCGTCGGCGATGCGACGCGGAAGCTCCCGTTGCACTGCCTCAGACATGTAGTACAGTAGCGGATAAGTATGCCAGAAAAAATCAACCGACATCAAATCGCTGAAGGCACCAGCTCGGGCCTCGGCGGACAGCTGGCTGGACGCGCGCATGCCGCTGCGTGCACCGTGCATCCCTTGCCGGCGGGCCGCGCACGCCACCAGTAGCTGGAAGAGAGCCTTGCGCGCGCCTGGCGTGGTGCAGTGCCGGTAGATGGTGAGAATGTCAGACATCGCAGAGCTACCTAGCTTGACAAAGGCAACTTCATCGACGACGAGATTGTCGGCAGCAGCCACATCCACGTCCTTGTTCGATAAGAGGCTCCGCGCGAACGCCTGTGCCAGGACGGTAAACGTTTCAGGATGCAGCTCCCACAGCCCCGGCAGCTGCAGCACCTGAAAGAGCACGCGACAATCAACCAAGTGCCGATAGGAGGGCGGCACCACCGCCAGAATGCACTTGGCAGCTGCCGTCCACGTCGTCTCGTCACAGATCTTCAACACTGCCTGCCGCTCCACCACGGTGAGCACCATCCACACCACCTCCTGCTCTAGTGCCTCGGTGCACCCGGGGTAGATACCTGCGGGGTCGATGAGCTGCACATGTACGCCGAGGTTGAACATGAAGTCGTAGACGTGGTTGCGCACGCACAAGTAGTCGCTCTCCATCATCTCGAGCAGCATGGGCAGGTAGCAGATGGTGACGGACCGGAAGTGCAGCTGTGGTTCAGAGAGGTGCAGCTTAGTGACGTAGCCGTCGCAGAGCTGCTTCATAAAGAAGAGGGTAGCCTGCATCACATTCGGGTTCACCTTGTAGTTTGCGGAAAAGGTGGACATAATGCTGGTCTGCCGTTCCACAGTAGACTCGAGGCACAGCAGCGGGAACTGATCCACGTACGGGGGGCACCACACGCGCTGGTACATGACCTCGCTGTAGCACTTTACGCCCTCATTCTTTTTTAAGGACACGCTCATCCACTTCATGTAAGGCACAGCAGAGACGGGAACGCTACCACTTCCCGGCACCGCCGCAGAAAAGTCGGCCAGCAACGCAAACTCCGAGGCATAGCCTTGTCGTGAAGATCGCGCTATCGAGCTGGCCAGACCCTCCAGAGGCGCTTCACGTAGCAGTGCATCTACCAGCTTCAGCACGTCTTGGCTGACGTCGCCGGATGAGTGAGCCTTGCAGAAACCTTTGATGCTCTCGAGGCATTGCCGAGATGGTGGGAAGCTCTGGACGTAGTTTACTAGCAACATCATGATGCGCGGCCTCCGTCCCGGGTCCTGTGCGAGGTCTAGACAGCACTGATAGACATGATTTCGCCCCTTCGCGTCACTGAGGAAGCGCGCAAGCTTGGCGGTGGACTCGCTGTCCAGTCGACCCTGCGAGCACCGCGCCGCCTCGTTGATGATGATCTTGCTAAGCTCCTGCTCCTCCATTGGGCTGCACACTCGCTAAGCTCTGAGGGAGAGGAATAAGAAAATGCACAGACGAGCAATTGCGTGTTGTATGCGTAAGAGTGAGACAAACGCACTTCTCAAAGGGGGGAAGGAGTGCGACCACTATCGGATATACCCTCTCGCATGGTGGCGAAGAAGAAGTGAGGCTGAGGAGAAGTGAGTAAACAAACGCAACAGCAGAGAGAGAGAGGTGGTGGTGACGATAGAAGACGGTGGCCACTGGACCGAGAGTCCAATTAAGACGTCGCTGAAGAGAGGGAGAGGAAGGACAGAGAGAGCAGAACGTAAGAACTTGTGAGAGGTTGAGAGAAAAAGAGCATGTTTGTACGTGTGTGTGTATGTGTATGTGTATGTGTATGTGTGTGTGGTGTGTGTGTGTGTGTGTTGTGCCTTTCTCCAGAAGAGCACAGGAGATGAAGCGTCGCTGAATGCTAAACATCGCCTTGGACTCGCTGTCCCCTCCCCCTTCTCTTTCTTTGCGTCCCGAGCGCAGCAGCAGCGGGACAGGCCATTTTCGCGCATCCTTTTTTTTTGTTATTCGACTTAGAGAAGCGGAGTTACACGGCTGGGAGGGCGCGCAATCAGCACAGCTCGAGTCTGACTGCTACTGCTGCTGGGGTCAGTGCACATCAGCCAACCCTGAGTAAGGTGCTAGGCAGGAGGAGGCAAGACGTACAGAGAGAGAGAGCGCCCCTCGACACACTCATTCCAACGCGCACACGCACAGACACACAACTGACCACTACAAGTCTCACTACCGCCGTCGCCCTCCCGTCACTCGAAAAAGAGATCAGCGACAAAGTGGAAGCGCTTCGGCGCGTACGACTTCACACATCGAAGGTCAGTAATGCGGACGGATGCGGCGACTTCCTTTCCGAGCTCATCCTGGACGTCCCTCAGCGCTTCCTGGGCAGCGCAGAGCTTCTCGGCGAGGAAGTGGTAGTGCACGATGCCACTGTTCCTTCCTGCCTCGTTGCGCTTGAGGAACGAGGCGGCGCGTGGGAGAAATGACTTGCAGGTGGGGATGTAACCCATTAGCACACGGTCGCACTTGCCCACCAGCTCTTCCCCCACCTCGCGGTTGTCGCCGCACACGGGGTGAATGAGGTGGCCCACCCTGTTCAGCACAGCATTCAGCTTCATAAAGTCAATGCTGTCTGGGTTCTTCTCAAGAGCGTGAATCTCCGCCACGTTGCCATGCATCGCCAGGGGCAGAGCGAAGTAGCCAATACCGCAAAACATGTCCACCACTACCTCACCAGAGGCAGCGACGGCGCCAAAGTGAATTCGCTCCGTCGTGTTGCCGCTGCTGAACATCACCCGCGACACGTCGAAGCTGTATATGACGCCGTTCTCCACATGTGCCGTGTATGTCGGTGACGCGGTCCACCGCTTCAGCGTGCTCTCCATGGCATCAATTGTCATACACAAAGGTTGCCCTCGCTTCTGCGCATCACTCCAGCGGCGATGAATGGTGCGTCGCAGCGACGCCGCATATACCGTCAAGGCGGTCTCCGCCTGGAACAGGAGCTGCAGAGATGGGCGGCGCAGCTCGCCAACGATGCCGTCCACCTCCAGCAGTACCACGTCGACTGAAACCGGAGCGAAGGACTGGGCAAAGAAGCGCATCAGCGGGCGGACTTCCTCTACCGAGGTGCCATCGTTCAGGCGAATCACCACGACGTGGCCGTGCACCTCAAATTTGCGTGGAAAAAGACGACGGACGCTGTCAACAGACATATCTGGAAAGGCTGCACATACGCTGGCGGTAAAGAGATCAATCTTCTGCGGTGTGCCACCCTTGACGAGCTTGCGCTCAGCAGGGCCTGCGTTTCGCTTTAGTCTCTTGGCTCCATCCTGCTGGACGGCCAAGTGCTTGAGCACGAAGTACAACACAAGAGCCACCACGGACGCGATGGACACCAAACGAAGCACTGCTAGAGACATGGGATTTTCCGGCCAAATGCCTCCTGATAGTACTTGAGGTGTGCACTAGATGGAGTGAAAAGCACCAGCAGCAACGTCAAAAGATGAACGGAAGAGAGCGACACAAAAGAGAGAAAGAGAGCAACGACCATTTTCCTTTCGGCAGCGCGCACCAGTAACGCTATGGAGAACAACTTCACATGGAAGAGAGTACATATACAGCAAGGCTGTGGAGAGAGAGAGCAAACGAGGGCACAGCGCAGCCTTCCACTTCATCTGCAGCTTCTTCTGGCTCACGAGATAGCACGCCTTTTCTGCATGGTCTTACTGCTGCCCGGGGTTCAGCAAGACCATGCAGAAAAGGGGGCAAAAACAGAGAAAAAGGCTGCGCTGTGCCGATCCGCAGGGCCCCCACACGCAGAGGCAATGTGGTTGTTGTGTCCCAGTCAGATCGAAATTTCCCTTTTCGAGAGTGCGTTTTTTTTTTTAGCTGAGTCAGCCGGACACTTGTCTCCCATATACGAGATCCCGGTTCCACAGTGGCAAGGGGGATGACGCCGAGGTAGCACTGTAGAGAAATGGCGGAGAGAAGAACAATCGCGCGAGAGAGACACGAGCCAAAGACATAAGGACGACGATGGTAGAAACGCGGATTCGAAGAATTTGCCGCGTAGGAGAAATGGAAGTTCACGCTACAGCCTCGGAAACGAAATGAGCAAACGCCACTGAAGCCCCACTAAGCAAGTAAAAGAAAACAGCGACTGCCCTCGTGACTCATGGATGACAATAGGCGCGATCTCTTTCCACGAGAGACCTGCAACGGCGAGAACAACGCAAGTCTTGTCGAATCATTTGCTTTCTTTTCTCCCCTTCTCTGGGATGAGCCCGGGCACAAGGCTCAAAAGCAGCGAGAACATTTGCTTCATTGCCACTTTTGTGGCTCAGTATGCGCGTCGTCTCTTGAGAGGCGCGGCTGAGAGAGTAGATTATGAAAGCTTCCGTTTGCCTTCGCTTTGTGCTACTGATGCTCTTGTGTTGTCGTGACTCCCTTCTGGAGAGAGAGAGAGAGCGCTTCCATTAGGAAGATGCTCAAATGAAATTGAGAGTCACAATGGGGAAAGGCATAGCCCCCTCGCGCGCCTGTGCCTGAATCGCCCGCAGCTGCCTCGTGTGTTTTCCCCCATTTCACTCCTTCTCAACGAGGCGGTCCACCGTGACGGAATGGGAGGTGAGGGGAGAGGTAACAATGAGTAGAAAAAAGGGGAAAGCTATTTAGTAGGATCCACCTCTCTGGCTAACCTCTTCCGCAGCACGTCACGAATTGGCGCACTGCTACAGCACTTTCGCCGTGTACCCCGTCAGGCAGCGGCCCGCAGCTGCCCTACACGAGTCAGCGCGTCAGTGTGGAGGGAGTCCATAGCAGTAAGAAAAACAAACCACAATGAGCACACAAAAAAGCGACCCCCGAAGCCGGAAAGAAGAAAACGAAAGGGGAAAATTTGATGTCACTCTCATTTCCGGCTACAGTACCCTATCTAAGTAAAGTAGCAGAGTGCTGTGTACGCATACGCACCTACACACGCACTTACATGTTGCTCTTTGCTTGGAGGTGGTCAATACCCATGGACTGGAGAGCCTCCTTGGCGCACTTCATGAGATGGTCACAGTTGGTAACCAAAATGTGTCCAACGATACCAAAACGGAACGTCTCGGCATATGACGCCTTGCCAGGGTAGATGATGAGACCACGATCGTTGAGGTAGGTGTAGAACTTCTTGAAGTTCCAGCGCGGATCAGTTGGCATGTTGACACACACCACAATGTTGGCGCAGCTCGGCTTCCGTTCGTCCAAGAAAAGCGTGAAGCCCATCTCTTTCACGGCTTTGCGCACTAGCTGTGCCTTCGCCTGGTACGTCTTCTGCCTGCCTGCCAAGCCGCCGTCCTGCTTGTACTCTACGAGTGCCTGTTGCAGCGCCATCACAACGTGGACCGGTGGCGTGACGGCAAACTGACCGCTCACATCGAACGATCTCAGCTGCATGCTAAGGTCAAGTGTGGCACCACGGGCGCACCCGTTCGCAGCCTCGATGAGCAAGCGGCGGGCCAGGATGATGGAGATTCCAGGCACGCTGTGCAGACACTTGTTCGGTGCAGTAACTAGCACGTCGCACGCCTTTTCGTAGTCGCACGGGATACCACCAAAGGCGCTGATGCTGTCAATGATAATTTTGGCGTGGGGCAACTCGCGGCGCACCACCTCGGCTATTTGCTCCGCTGGGTAGAGCATACCGGTGCTAGTCTCGTGGTGGACGAGGCCCACAGTTGTGACGTCTAGGTTGGTGCGGATGACGGATTCCAGCGCCCTCATCTGCAGCTCCTTGCCTTCACCGAGCTTCAGCTCCACCATTGGGAACTTGAGCCTATTTACCACATACGCCTGCTTCTCCGAGTACTTGCCAGAATTGATGAGCAAGAACTTGCCACCTGTGCGCGGGAAAACGGTGGAGATGGCTGCCTCAACACCCATCGACCCTGAACCCTGCTGCAGAATGCACGTCCACTCTTTGGGGTTTAATCCAGAAATAGATATGAGCTCCTCGCGAATAAACTTCACTGCTTGCATGAAGCGAATATCACGACTGGCATAGTCAGTCAGCATGGCCTTCTTCACAGCCTCCGAAGTCATCAGCGGACCCGGAGTGAAGAGAATCGGTTTCACAGGAGGCAGCATTATTTGCAGTGGGCTACAAGAATAAAGAAGAGGACGGAAGGCAGCGGGAAGTCGTGTGCTTTTCCTGAGATGCCACCAGCAAAAACAAGCTGACTAGGAGCAGACAGGGGCGCAAAAAAAAAAAAAAATGGTTGAGAGAGAGTTAGAGAAGATCCGTTTCATCGAAGGAAGGGAGTCGTGTGTCTGGCGCAACGCGGATACTCAGACCACGGAAAAGACGCAACGGTAAAGGAAAAAAAAACTACTTCCAGACAGCAGCGGGGGGCGCATCACGCCGTCTCATCAGTGTAAAGTGCGATTCTCCTCATGTGAATAAACCTCTCGCTGCAGTAGTATTTCTATCTGTGAAAGCTATTTTTTTTTTAGAAAAAACGCGCTGCGACGCTTCCCAAAGCGGAGTTCTGCAAAACAAATGATCGTATTCGATACTGGAAAGAGAAACAGCTGAACTGCAGTTCTGTTTCAAGACCACAGTGAGACACACTACAAGCCTGTCTTTAAAGGAAGACGCGTTTATTCCAATAGAACGCCCCCTTGCAGATGCCATGCACACGATATGCCCTTGCAATACAATAGAGTAGAACAAACATGAGCTGACCCGTTTCCTCCTGTTCGGACCTAAAAAAAAGAAGAAACACCAGATCACGTTGCAATAAGAGTGAAGGAAAGACAACTATTCACACGGAGAACACAAACAAACACCCAAGAACGATCGCCCACCTAACCGAAGCAAACAATACACATAGCTCCTATTCACACATCAGATCTCTTTGAGAAGTGAAGTGTCACCAGCAGGAGGCCATGATTACCACTAAGACGAAAAAGAGGGATACAGTACTGACGCACTGTACACCCGAAGTCCCCCTTTTTTTGCATGATAAAGTAGTAGCCAAGAGAAGTGTTGCAGCGATCCTCGTTCCGTTAGCCTGCACACACCATCATACGGGAAGTCAAACAAAAGTTCTACCGAATAATCAGCGTGCAAATGCTAAACTTGAGCTCGGCAATGCGCTTCCGCAACTCGGCAGCAACGTCTTTGTCAACATCCATGATCAGGTAACCGATCGCTTTGCTGGTCGCCAGAAATTGCATACCAATATTGCAGTCCAAATCCAGCGCAATTTTGTTGATGTCCTTCAGTGCACCAGGTACGTTCACGTGAACGTTGGTGAGACGAAAGTTCTGCTTGGCCACCGGCGGTGGAACAAGCTGCGGGAAGTTGACGGCGCCAGCGGTACTGCCACTAGTCACGAAGAGAGCAAGCGCCGAACCTACCTCCACACCGATGGCCTTCTGTGCCTCGCAGGTCGACCCACCCACATGGGGAGTCAGAATAACGTTGGGAATACCTTGCAGCGGTGTCACATGTAGCACATTGTTTGCCCTCGGTTCCTCTGGGTACACATCGATGGCAGCGCCGGCGAGATTTCCTTCACGAAGAGCCTTTGCTAATGCCTCAAGGTCAACGACCGTTCCGCGGCTAGCATTGATTAAATAGGAGCCCTTCTTCATCAATTGAATCTGCTCCTCCCCAATCATACCCTTGGTAATATCTGTCTCCGGCACATGAATGGTCACAAAATCGGAAAAAGTGAGTAAATCATTTATATGGACAACCTTAGTGGCATTGCCAATCACGAGCGTCGGAACAATATCGTAAAAGACTACGTTCATGCCGAGGGCCTCAGCAAGTACACCAACTTGCGAGCCGATATGCCCGTAGCCGATAATACCAATAGTTTTACCGCGCACTTCATAGCAACCCAGGTGAGTCTTGCGCCACACACCCTGATGCACCTCCTCGCTGCGCTGCGTAATCTTTCGCGACAAGGCGATAACCTCACCGATCACAAGCTCAGCAACACTACGGGTGTTTGCAAACGGTGAGTTGAACACCACCACACCTCGCTTGTTTGCATAGTCCAAGTCCACTTGATTTGTTCCGATACAGAAGCAGCCAATTGCAAGAAGCTGGGGTGCCGCATCAAGCAACTCCCGACTCACGCGTGTCTTGCTGCGGATGCCAAGGAAATGCACGTCCTTAATCTTCTCCAACAGAGCGTCATATGGCAGAGCGCTAGGAATAGCTTCCACGGTACAACCTTTCGACTCCAGCAGCTCCTTTGCTGCTGGATCAACACCCTCCAGCAAGAGAGCGCGGTAGGGTGAGTCTATGAGGTCCGAGCCCATGGAAAATCATGAGAATCGCGTAGATGAAATGAGCAAACGAGCACTAAAATGGGATAGCAAATACTGAGTAAAAGTGATCCCCAGTGTCGGTATATGGTATGGAACTGAGAAAATTAATATAGCCGAAAAAAAAAATGAGGACCCACCAGTAACAGATATGGAAAACATGAAAAATTGTCCAAGTAACATGTAGTCAAGAGGAAAGAGAGCAGACAACTGTAGGGATGTAAAATAATAAAAAGTCCCCTACTAAAAGACAACTAACGTGTCCTTGTCCTGCGACATGTGCGGCACTACCACGGAATACAACACTCGGTAAAAAGTGCAAATTGCATTCTCAGCTGTGCTATGTGCTTCAAACTTTCATCCAAGTAATAAAATATAACTTGAAGGTTCTTAATCTGCGATATGTCATCATCTTCTCTTTTCAGAAAAATAAAGAAATATGAAAGCAAATAAATGGATCACGTTCCGTAGACAATAGAGAAAAGAAGGAAAAAAGAAACCCAAAGGAGGAGCTAAAATACCCAAAGAGAGAAACGCATGTGGAGGTTGACACAAAACAAAGAACCTGCGCATAACAGATCCTAACATGCACATACTCTAAAAAGCGAGGAGCATAGCGCTGACGCGCAAACAAAAAAAAACTATAACAGCTCAATGAGTTATTTTCCCTCGGTAATATCACCACAGCGTAGAGACGATATGACAAGCTCGAGGGTGTAGAATTCCAGTGTCTACAATTCCTCATGACTGATGGACGACTCAGAGGATGGGGCATCTTCTGCGCTTTCAGTCAGCTGAACAGGGGAAAAACTTGGTGTCTTCTCCCCTCGCCGCTCTGCATCGATGATGCGCTGAATTCGTAACGCCGCTTCTTCCCGCACGGCCAATATGTTCTTTGGCACCTGGAATACTCGCCGAATAGAGATCCATTCCAGACCGACTCGTAATCCGCGGTCAGGAGAAACAAGAACTGTTTCTGAGGACACACTGACATCAACAATATCACCTGTCACAACCATAGAAGTACCAGGAAGCACGTAGCAGCATCTCATACCTTGTACTTGCTTTGCGACGTCTTTGGTAACCACATTCACAGCTGATGCAATTATCGGCTGTACACCCAGATCCAGCAGTGACAAGTCAAAGTATTTCGATGTAACACAGCCCTTTCCTGCAGTCATGAAGTCAAGCTCAGAGTCCATAGGCACAGTTGAGCCCGCTATCGACTCCAAGATCTCATCAACAGAGCGGCTCCGCTTTCGTCGTTCTTGAGTTGATGCCGTAACAACAGCGTTGTCGCGCGATGCGGATGACGACCTGTCATTACTGCTGCTGTAGGCAACCTCACCATGAAATTCACGCGGCAGCGAGAGCGAGTCTGGATCTACACCGGAATCAGATGACTCAGATATCACCTGATTGACGCCATTGATCCGCTTTGGAAATCTGGCTGGTTCACTCCTGCTTTGTTCAGATGCGAATCGTAGAAACTCAAGAAGTGGCACTAGGTGCTTCTTATCTGCGGCGCCGGAGGTCATCTTGGTAGGCAGGAAACGCACCTTTTTTATCTAGTTGATTGAAATGAGCCAGAGGGTAGAGAACAAAAAAGAAAGTAATACGAGATCAGTTGGTAAGGCAGGGGATGGTTTGTTTTCTTCCAGAAGAATGTATGGACAGCACACCTGCAAAAGGTACGAAAGTACGTGCGCCATCTGTGTATGAAACGCATGGACAAACACAGAACGATCTTTTCTTTCTTTTGCTTCTCCACTGTTTATTTCAGTGCAGAGAACACTATCGTTTTTCTGGAGAGATGTGTGTCATGGGTGTGAACAAAAGGCAAAGACCTCCAATTAGACTTGCGGCATCGCAAATGGCAACCCCCAAGGCCCCGCGGGTGGGCATGCTTTTCGCCAGTGGGCTGTTGGGGGTCCGGGCCTGTGTTTGCCCCCCCCCCCCGTTTGCCGCCCCGCACGCGCGGCCCCATTCCCCGGGCACCCCAGGCGCGCCGGTGTGCCAGAGCATCCCAACACCTCCACGGAAACGGTCATCTCCAGAAAACGGGGGGGGGCACCCTGTCCAGCTTTGACCTCCCGCTTTCACCACGCACAGAGTACCTTGCATCTATTTCATCGCAGCATCACGTGCGGATTCCCAATGGGGATCAACTTATGAATGACGCTGCCGCTTTCCTCGTTTCACACACAAAAAGTGAGACACATTCACCCAGTCGTTGTTTACCTGACATCACGCAAACATGTGTCAGTTTTCCCTTCGCTGCGGCGTACGGTATGTGAATTCACAGCTCAAATCATTTCCCTCAATGCGTTCAGGTGTAGCTCTTGGTGCTCCCTCATAATGCTGCGCCTCTGATTTGTGAGCTGACGTCCTCTCGTTCATCTGTGCATTTGATTCCTTCAAGGGGCTGCCGCCGATGTCATGAGCGAAATCTCAAGTGTCCCTTCATCAACGGGGCAGACAACAAGCGCAAACTGGCACCTGCAATCCTTTTCCGCATCTACAGCGCCTTTATTTTTCCCCTTTAAAGGATAGTGCTCCCCCATGATCGCCACCATTGAAGCAGCTCCGCTGCATAGACGGCGAAAGTAAAAAACCAAGGGTACGCTCTATACACTTTTTCACTCTTCCCCTTCTCGACCATCCGCTTTCTGCTTTCCCCCCTGATCATAAGCTGTATACGCATTACCAAACCATAGCGTACTGTGGTGTTCGGTTCAACGTTTTTTTTTGTTTGAGCTGAACCACTCGTTCTCCCATCGCCACTCTTCATGACGGCTCCTTTCTCACCTTTGAATGCTGTCACGTGCAGCGACGTCATCCTTGATGACCAATACATATGTAATATGTGCACTAAGCCAATGATTCCTGCGGTGCGGAACAGACACTGCGACCACTGCATCTGCTTCCGTTGCTCATTTTTGTGCGAACCCAAGTGCCCCTTATGTCGCACCGATGCTCAATGGGTCACAGATAGCAACTTCAGCTGCACAATCCGAAACGAAATACGCGACGCTCTCATCGCTGAATCGCTGAATCGCTTGTGTGCTTTTCGAGGTGGCACAAGCGACTCGGCAGTTTGTGATGCCATTGTGAGTCATCTCGATGGAACACGCTTCACAGTTGATTTAAAGAACGTCGTTGACGACCTACAGTGCATTCAACGCTATGAAGTCGCCATGTGTTCCACCAACGACAGGAAAGATGCCGATGCAAACTTTGTCTTCTTCTGCCATTCGCAACATCAGCTGAATACACTGGAGAGCAGAAAGCATACACGCATTTTTTTTTGCACTGTACCCTCTTTGACGGACGCGTCAAATATCGGTGCTCTTCACAAGCTATGTGTGATACACCTGCAGGGCTGTTCTCAGCTCAGATCCCTCCCACCACTCAGCGATACTCGCGAGCTGCGCGCTTTGGCAGTGCACCGCTGCGGAATTCGAGGCATCCCTACCTTGGGCGACTGTCCTCTGCTCGAAACTGTGGTGTTTTGTGAGTGTGACGAGCTCGTTGATGTGGCTGGTTTGGCGTATCTGGGAATTGCCACTTCTCTTTCTTTGGCCAATTGCCGTAAAGTGGTGGATATATCGCCACTCTCTTCGGCCACTCAGTTGCAGCACGTGTCCTTGAGCGGGACAGGTATCAGCAGTATTGCTGCATTAAGAGGCTGCGCAGCCACCTTACATACTGTCAACGCCCAGGGGTGCACGCAGCTTGCCAGCATCGAGCCGCTTTCAGCAATGATGAAGCTGAGGGAGGTCCGTTTGGGCGCAACTAGTGTCGTCGACCTCGCACCTCTCAGCACCAGCATCGCCACAATAACTGTCCTTGATGTAGAGGGATGCACAGAGTTACAGAGTATCTCTTGTCTTTCTACAGCAGTATCATTACGTGAGTTGTACTGCGGAGGCACAAATGTGAGGGACGTCACTCCCCTGATGCCCATTGCCTCAACCATTAAGGTTGTACATTTGGAAAGGTGCTTTAGCGTTGACAGCATCTTGGCGCTTTCTCGGGCTAGTGGTCTGAGAGAAATCGACTTACGTCACACAAAAGTGCAGAGCATTGATGCACTGCGAACCTGCACTACCTCTCTTGAGGTCGTTTTCTTAGGTCAGTGCAGGGCACTCATTGACTTGTCGCCCATTGCGGCCGCATCACGCTTGCGCTGCGTTGATGTGCAGTCCACTGGCGTGCAGAGTCTTGAATGCTTGCAGGCGAGCGCATCTACCCTAGAGGTGGTGTGTGCAGACAACTGCCCCATCTCCGATATTACCGCTTTCCGTGCAGCTGCGAAGCTCCGGGAGGTACGACTGGCCAGTACCACTGTCAACTCCATTGAAGACCTTCGTGCGAGTGCGTCATCCTTGCAGTGCCTCTTCCTCGGGGGCTGCTCGCGCATTAGCGACATCTCACTGCTCATGCATGCTACACAGCTTCGCGAGATTTACCTAACCAATACTGACATCAGTAGTATTGAGGCTCTGCAAGCTTCGGCTGCGACTCTCGACGTTGTTGCCCTCGGCGGCTGTGGCCGCATCTCCGACATTGCGCCACTGCGCATGGCCACAAGACTGAGACTGGTGTACCTATGGGGTACCAATATTGATAGCATTGATCCTCTTCGTTTCAGCGTATCAACTCTGGAGGTGCTGGACATTGGAGGGTGCGGGCGGGTATCGGAGATTTCTGCTTTGCAGAACGCCACGAAGCTGCGGGAGGTGCGTTTCCACAACACGACAATTCAGAGTATTGAGGCTCTGCGGACAAGCGCCGGTTGCATCCAGTCGGTCGGGCTGGCCGGCTGTACTCGCATCTCTGATATTTCCCCTCTCTCTACTGCCACAAAGTTGAGGAAGGTGTATCTCACGAACACAGCTGTTGACAATGTCGCTCCACTACGATGCAGTGCCACATCCCTCGAGGTGATTGCGCTGGGTAACTGTGCGGAAGTGTCTGATCTATCACCGCTTGCCGCCGCAACCAAGTTGAGAGAGGTGTACCTATGGGGTACAAAGATAAACAGCATTGAGGCTCTTCAATCTAGCATGACATCGTTGGTTATATTCGAAGTGACACGGTGCGCAGAAATCTCGGACATCTCCCTCCTATCCGGCGCCATGAGACTTCGCCGCATCGACGTGGCCAACACGACAATTAGCTCCATTGATGCTCTAATGCCCATTGCACCCTTTCTTGAATTTATCAATATTAGCTCTTGTACGATGATAAAAAATCTTGCACCGCTTGGTGCTGCCACAAGTGTCAAGACTATATGGATGCGTAGTCTTCCTCTTGACTCCCTAGACGTCCTCCGCCCTGCCACAGGATCCCTGGAAGAGGTGGACCTGAGCGGCTGCTTGAACCTCCGTGACATCTCGGCTCTTCAGTCAGCCTCGAAGCTAAGAGAAGTGTCTCTCCAGAACACGTGTATTGACAGCTTGGATGCTCTAAGATGTAGTGCGTCGGCGTTGACAGTTGTGAACGCCGATGGCTGCATTAACCTGACCAGTATCGCGGCTCTCACATCGGCGACACGACTTAAGGAGGTGAGACTGAGAAACACACGTATTAGCAGCACTGAGCCGCTGCGGGCGAGTGCGGCATGCATAGAGGTGGTTGATGTCAGCGGATGTGTGAACCTTGAAAACAGTACTGCTCTCATAAACAAAAGCAGACATGTGGAAGTGCACTCATGACTAGGCCTCGAAGATAGCCACTATCCATTTTTTATTTTATTTCCAGGGCTGCGCAGTGCGCTTCAACGTCACTATGTCTGTGTGCGTCGGTTTATGTGTGATTTGAACCACGTGACCAGCTCTTACTTCCATTGTGTGTGTTGTTCTGAACTAGATTCGTACGTTTGATGCACTCTCGCTCTCTCTCTATTCTGTCTCTGATGCACTCTCCACCCTGGCATTCACAGAAGCACCACTATTCATTCTTTTAGTGCCAGCACCGCCGCTGACTGTACTGCGTGTTCTTTCTCTCTGCCTAAACGTGGAGCGCAGCGACTCCATGAGGAATAACTCTCTGCAGCAGTGTATCATATTATATTTGTGATACAGCAGGGACAGTGGTTACTTGTGTTTACCATAACTTTCGGACTTCTCACATCATTGCTTGTATTCGTTCATCTCTGTCGCTTTTGGAGCCTTTTCCTGGATGCAGTCGTTCTTTTATAGCATTGCCAGGTACTGTTACGCTCAACTTGTGCTTACCGCAGCGTCCCCAAATGACTAAGTCGTCTCTGCCTGCGTATGCTCCGCACGCCCCGTCATCAATCTCCTCCCCCCTTTCAGTAGTTTGTTCAAAAGGTCTTCTTCTTCCCCCGTTACATACTCACGCTTTCAGTGCTTCAGCAGGAAAGCCTCTGATTTAGGGAAGTGGAGCACACCAACCGACTTTGCCAAAATGCAGCCGACAAGCGACTCGGGTGCACCTTGTTGCACTACGAGAGTGTGCTGGTTACCTCGTTGTACATCCCCCTCTGCTCTCTTTCATCCACGGTCCGTACTTCTCGTGCGCACTTCTACTCCCTCCACGCGCCTCACCTGTTAGGGCCCCCATCTTATCCTTGCTTCCTCCTCCTTACGTAGCATGTGCTTCAATCACTCTGCACCTTGTTAGCGTCAACTCACCCTGGTTCTCACCGTGCCACCACCGCCTCTCACTGTAGAAAGCGACGCGATGACTTTCTCAGAAGTCGCATCACAACGACCTCCCTTCTCCAGCTATATTTCTTCGCGCCACGTTACTTCTTGTCTCAGTGACCACCATCATTGTCAAGGTTTCCTTTCTTACCTTTGTCTTTTTTTTTCTCGCTGTCCTCTCTGCCCTTGCATTCTTTGATGTAGCCGCGTTAAGGGGGTGATCCTAGTGGTGTACGCCTCTCCCTTTCACTCGTCTCTGAACACATTTCCCTTTTGCGCCCTTTGTTTTGTGTCCTTTTGCTTTCTCTTTCTTCGGCTTTTTGTGGTGACGGCGCCTAGCTCCCTTATTGTTCTGGCTATTTCTTTGGTGAGTGGCGGTTGTCATCCGAGCAAGAGCGGGATTCAGCCCCCTTCGTTATACCTTCCCCCTCTGCACATCTCTTTACAACGAGATCCGTGTCTTCCGCAGGGGTATTTGCTTTACCCGTGCTACTGATGGGCTGGAACACATGACCAACTCTTGGCTATAGCAAGTGACGGTCGGAAACCCTCGCCACAGCACCAGTAACGGCTGGAGCGTGAGGCTGTCACCTTTCTTGTTCTCGTTGCCAAGCCTCATCCTTGACCCCCATACTGCCGGGATCACACCATTATAACACCCTGACCTTCTTGCCCCTCCTTCTGTTTCTGCGTGAGCTTGTGTGGGTGATAGGGACTATTCGGCATTTTCGATCTTTTGTCATTTTTTTTCGTGTGCTCCTCTTGTCCCCCTCCCTCTCTCCAGTGCTCACTCTTCTCTCTCCTCCACCCTCACCCAAATCGTAGCAAAGAGCATTCTTATCATGTGTGCCTCCTTTTTGGTTTCGTGTCCTTGTGTGTCTCTTTCTCGAATATTTATCTTGATATATATGTGTTTGTTTGTGTGTGTGTGTGTGTATGTGCGTGCGTATTGATCTCTCCCAAGCTCCATCTTTCTCACCTGCTTTCCCGTCTCTTGCTGGATGTTGCCGCGAGGTTGTCGTCTGCCCGCCTCCCACTCTCCCTCGATTTCCATGTCTCCGGTAAGTTCATGCACATGTGGTTCTGTCTCTAGGAGTGTGCGCAGTGTGTCTTGTTCAAGCCTAGGCTTAGTTCTTTCCCCAGTTTTCCCGCTACAGTGTTGTTTTTCCTTGTACTTTTCGCTCTTAGTGTTTCCCTTCATCGTGTGCTTCCATACGCTCTGAGAATCTGATGCACAGCAGCACTACGGAAAAGAAGTTGTAGTACGTTGCCCATTCGATGGTAGCATCGTCTTCACATTCTCTGCCTGTCTCTATGATGTGTGTCTAGCCATTGGTGCGCCATGGTTAGAGAGGAGAGAGCCGCTCTGCAGGTACTGAATGATGGCGTAGCCACGGGGACTCAGGCATACACCCTCGCATACACCAAATAATGCATGAAACTCGGCGCTCAGCGGATGCTATCAAACACTTCCTGCACTCTTTCTCCTCTGCGCCGCCACCAAGCCACCACTCCCCGGCAACTCATGTCCGCCTTCCCCCTCCTCCCGAAATACATCGCTGCGATCACATCTGTGCGACGCACTTTACTCACGCAGCTCCTTCTTGATATGTGCAGCCCATGTAAAAAGACTTTCATAGTGTCAGCCCAAGTGTTTGCCTTTGACGTGAAGCTACCTCTTCCGTTGTATGAGCTAGCTGCAGCCTGAACCGCTCTTTGTGAATCAGCTGTGTGCGGTAGAGCACGAGGGAGGCCAATGAGGACATCCATTGCTCTGTGGCACTGCTCACCTGTTTCT
>RAIA01000118.1:0-21085 GCA_003664395.1 Leishmania lainsoni
TCTCTCTCTGGAGAAGTAGAGCGCGTAGTTGCACACGCGAAACCTAAAACGGCATCTCATCTTCTCTGTTGTTTGCTTCTCTCTCGCCTCAATTTTTTGTTCTTTCACTTTTGCTTGTAGAGACCTCTTTACTTCCCTCTTCTCCCCTTTGCCTGTCATGCTCATGTGTGCATCGCCGTGCATTACCCCTCTTCTACCTCCATCCTCCCCCTCCCCCTGTGTGCGCGTGTGTGGGTGTGTGAGGGGAGGGGGAGGATGGCCGTTTGCCGCCTGCAGTTCTCTCTTGCCTACTTGCCCCCTCCTCTTGAGCACACGCGCGCATTAACACCGCTCAGTTGTGACGGCAGAATTGTGGATAGCTAAACTGAAGAAGAAGAAGAGAAACGACAATGTGCGATCAGCGACACGGCGGCGCACACGACGGCACTCGACAGATCGCCGCCTCCGCACATCCACCTCTGTGTAATGAAGCGTTGATCCCACTGCGAATCACCAGTGCTCTGGTGTGGCTACTCACTCAATGTCCCCACATCTACGGATGTCATGGTCAGTAGCATGAGCTCAGAATTGCAGAGCGAGATGCGTACACCAAGTAGGCCAGCATGTGGGCGAGGCTCCAGGTAAGCCTCTGTAGCGCACAGATGGTTCAAGTGCTGATGGAACGACGTGCGGTGGGAGGGCGTTTTTCCTTTTGCCTCCTTCGCTCTTCATTCCTTCGGCCCACGCCTTCACTCGCCTTCCGTCTCGGCAGCCGTGCACAGCGGGCCAGCGGTATAGACGGCCCACCCATGACTATCAACGCAGGCAACCCCCACGGCTGCCCCTTCTTCTCACCCCACCTCTCCTCTCTCTTCCTTCGGCTCTCTCTCTCTCTCTCTCTCTCTCTCGCATTACCCACATGTGCTTCTCGGCGCCTATTGGGGAGGAAGAGGGGAGGGCATCACCCGATCATCACCGTCGCCTATCTACACCCAAAAGTGTCATTCTGGGAAGGAAAGGGAAGTACCGTGCGCGAAGCAGCGCGTCCTTGGCTAGAAGACCACAGAGTTCATGCTGCGCCGCACTGCACGATGTGCGATGGGCAACAGCCGCTTCAGCGGCAGCAAGGAGCGCGACCGCATCGAGCAGGAGCGCCGCCGCCACTTGGTCTATGACGCTGCAGGCAACCTCCAGATCGGCGGCCTCCTACTCCTGATGTACGACGACTTCAAGAAGCCTGCGCCATCGGCCTTGCCATTGCTGTTTTCCTCTACAGCTATAACCGATTGGTTGTGTACCTGTCGCGAGAGGAGGAGGCAGAGGGCCTGCGGCTAGACCTGCAGAGCGAAGCAGTGGCCCGGCAGACAGGCAAGCTGAAGGCGGATCGGTATCTCGTCAAGCCGAATCGCCAGATCGACGACCCTGATTTTTTCAACATCCCCGCCTTCGGCGGCAAAGGGGTCAGCTCGAGTAGACTCTTGAGCGATGACAGCGTGAGCAGCGGGACTCTGCATAGCGAACGCAACCGCAGCTCATAGGCCGTCGGACACAGAGCAAAGCGGAAAGCTGGAACAGTCGTTGCCGTCTACGTTTCGGGGGGGCACTCCAGTCGTGCAGCCGCCCCATCCTCTTGAGCACGCATTCATTGTCTCCACCACGAGCACCACAGTCCACCGCTGAACTGGATTCCCTCTCTGTGCCTGCGTGCTCTGGGCTGTAGTGCCCGCCCTCGCACTCTTTCCATCGATGTTGCAGCTGTAGCGGAGCACACGCTCGGTAAAGCAGCAACGCGCTCGCTCATTCTCTGCCATCCTCGCCTCCTCTCTCTCTCTCCGCCCGCGGGCTTCTCAACCACTCCCTCACACGTGGCACGCACCCACACATGCACGTGCCTGTCTCTCCCACCCTCCCCCATGCGCCATACATACGCTGGCAGGACGCCCCCACCCCCCTCATTCCCCCTCCCCCCACCCCCGGCCTCTTCCTGTTTCACTCTGCCCACTCGTCATCATGCCGCGTGAGATCAAGACTCTGAAGGAATTCCTCGCCATCTGCTCTCGCAAGGATGCACGGTGCGTGAAGGTGAAGCGCAACCCAAGCGCCACCAAGTTCAAGGTCCGGTGCAGTCGCTACCTCTACACACTCGTCGTGAACGACAAGAAGAAGGCCGACAAGATCGAGCGCTCCATCCACCCCTCCGTGAAGAAGATCGCCGTGACGGCCCGCTCGCACGCCAAGACGAACGCCGGCACCAAGCAGTAAGAAGATGCAGCAGCGATGGCATAGGTGGTACCGTCGTCGTTGAGCCACACATGCATGGCGAGAGGAAGAGGAGAGTGGCAGTGGTGCGTTTCAGCACTTACCGCCCGCGGCAGTCCCTGGGCGGCTCCCTCCTCTCCGTCGGTCTTTGTGCTCGCGCCGGGGTCAAGGAGCGGGGATGGCGGCCGCTACGGAGAAGCGAAAGGGGTCGTGATGCGGAAAGAGGCCTGGTCTGCCTGACCGCTTTCCTGGCTCATGAAGCAGCGCTGTAGTAGGGAAGAACGTAGGAGCCCAGGTGGAGGGGAGGCGACCTCCTCCTCCTCCTCCCTCCCCCCCTCCCCCCTGTTCTCACGCTCGTTCATTTGAGGCTCATTTCTTCGTTTTTCGTTTTCGTCTTGGCGCCGTGAAGGCACGTTCGTGGGTACGCCCGCGTGGGTGGGTGTGGTGCAGAGAGAGGGGGGGGCAGTGGCAGCGGGTGGGCACCTGCGCGTAGGAAGAGCAGCACACATTCCTTCCCCACCTTCTCCTCACACACATACACCCACCCATACACGCCCCCCCCCCACACACACGTAGGCGCAAGCACCAGCGTGCATCCTGGCCCTTCTAGGCAAAGACTCTAATGTAATGGCAGTAACACCACGAGAACTGCAAACTGGTGGCGTCGAGCAGGTCGTGTGGTGCCATCGTGCCTCCCTCACGCCGCCACCTCTCTCTCCCCCTCCCTCCTCGCTCTGGGGAACTTGGTCATCGTTGTGGGTGGTGGGTCTGGGCAACAACATCAGCCAAAGCAGCGGTGTCCCTCTCTTTCATGTATGGGGGGATTCAGGCGTTGGGATGTTATGGTTGGTGCATGCATGCATGCATGCGTGTGTGTGTGGGTGGGTGTGCCGCTCCTGCAGTCCACCTCTCGCTGCGCTACACAGTGGGGAGGCGCAACGGAGAGGAGGACTGCAAGCAGATATGCGTACTCCTGTCAGTGCAGTGGTGCTGAGGTGGCATCTTAGCCACTCTTTCTCCATTCTCACTTCCCCCTCTCCCCTCGCTCTCCATCTCTCTTCCGCCGCCATGGCGCATCGCTACCGCACAGTTGTCGAAGTTGTGTCACTTTGCTCCTCCCCTCTCCCCGTTGTTGTCCTCCGTTCTCCGCACACTTCGGTCGCTGTGCTCCGTCGCTTGCACCGAGCGCACAACACCTCAACTCGGTGTCCTTCACATCGCACTGCCTCGCGTTCACCCCATTCTACCATGCCCCTCGCCGTCGCGGAGAGGTGCGCGCACCTGCCCAAGGGCGATGCGAAATCTGTGGCGTGCGTGTTTCTTGGTGCACGAGGCCGCAGTCCAAGTGTAGTACTCCGCGGCTGTCATGCGCTAGGGCCGCAATAGCTGCGCGGACTGGTAGCGTTTGCGTCTCAGCAATGCTGAACCAGCGGTGCGGTCATGCCGTAGGCCACCGCACCAGCGTTTCGATAAGCGGTGCGACACCTCCGTTGGGGCACTTTACAGCGCCGCAGCAGCCTACCGCGGAGGATCTCTTTACGAGCCGTTTCGGCACGAATACCGTTGGCCATCGCCGAGGCACTGCACCGACGCGGCGACGCCGCTTGCCTCGCAAACGATGGTGTGAATGCTCTCTTTACGGCGCGGTTTCCCACCATGGCATCGCAGGCCACAGCGGAGAGGATGCACAGAGCGATTGGCCACCTGGTGCAACGAGGACACAGGCGCGGCCGTGGGGGGGTCTTTGGCGGTGCCTCACGTCCTACAGCCACCTACCTGCGGCCAGGATCAGTGGCAACATGGATAGCGTTCTGCATCCTGCGAGCGGTGCTATTGATATGCTGGCACCGGCGCCACCGCCTGCCGGCTTCTTTCCGCAGCACCCGCCAGTCGCCAACGCAGTCTTGGGGCCCTCACCGTCTGGGCACAGCCTCCGCCACCCGAGGTGCAGCGCTACTGGCACAGCTACCAGCTGTGGGCCTCCCTGCAGCCACACATCCAGCAGGATCAGCAGGCGGTGCTGCAGCTGCGTGCAGAAGCGCATATCGCAAAGGTGGCGCAGCAGGAGTCCCTGCGACAGCACCTGTACCGCACCATGTACTGGACTCTGTTCGTCGTGTGTCCGCTGCTGTCTCTCCTGTTCCTGTGGCTGACCATCGATGCCGCTGCATACGGTGCGGAACTGGAGTTATTACCCTTCGTGAAGTATGACGAGGCCCTGCGTGACTTCGCGGAGGCGGAGGGCCACCACCGCCACCTCAGCCACGGCAAGGGCCACAACGGCACAACTCGGAAGAAGAAAACTATACGCATCGACTGAGCTGGGCTGGCGTGCGGAGCCGCTCAGGTCTTCCCCCCCCCCCCTCGTAAACGTCTGGAAGACCACCACCAGCGCCACCCCCGTGCGCGCGTCTGTATCTTCGCTGCCTCTGTGTACCGCCGCTGGGCGTTGCAGTGCTTCACGCGAAACGAAAAGGGAAAGGAGGCGACACGATACGGGAACGTGGGAGCGTGTGAAGTGACGCGGCCCCTCTCTCTCGAGCCCCTCCTCCCACCCCACCTCCCCAGCCCGGGCATGAGCTCCGCGCTTCACCGCCCAGCCGCGCCAGATGACCCTGAAAATGGTGGGGATCCGCCGTAGTCTTTGGTTTTCAGCAGCCATGAGCGCATGAGTGTGTGTGTGTGTGTGTGTGCGAGGTGGACAAGGCGAGGGACCGGGTGGAAGACGCCACCACCACCACCACCCCAACTCAGGCACTTCTCTCCTTCCTCCTGTGTTTCTTCGACATCCCTCGCCTCTCTGTTCGCTCTCTTCACGCCAGTGTGTATGCGTGTGTTCGTGCGCGTATGCGGCTGCTCCTCTATGCCTGACGCAACTGCCGCCACTTCTTCACACTTCCCACTTCTCCATCTCGCACGTGTACACGCGCACCAAATCGTTCTTATTTCCTCTCTGTCTCTCTCTCTCTCTGTCCATCGCGGCTGCATTGTCACGAACGTTAAGCGTCAATGAATCACTGCAACCACGACCGCCAGCAGCGCCAGCATCTGCTCTTTCACTTAGCTTAGCCCTCACTCGAGCCACTCGCGGGGTTTTGCACTGGTGGGTAGGTGTTAGTCACAGTCAAGTGGGGCTGTACTGCCCTCTGCGTCACTTGAGGCTCGACAGCTGCAGCTTTAAGTCTCTTCTCTCTTTATCTTCCTTTCCCGCTATTCACTGCTAAGGTCCCCAATCACTCCTTATCAAGAGAGCCTGCGCGATTACCGGCACCTGCAGCTTGTGGCAGACGCTCGACTGTCGACGCACCCGGCGCTGCCGTGCTGCGTTGGCCCTCACGCCTTCGCTCCCTTTCGCTCGCTCGCTCTCTGGCGGAGTAGCACCGCCGCTGTGCGCCACAGTTGCCTAATACAGCGCGGCTGACGGCTGAGCATCCTGGGCTCCAGAGTCGCAGGCCGCTTTTTCCTCTTCCCCGCTTGACTCGGCCCACCCCGTTGCTCGGGATGAGGATGTCCACACATATTGGGGGAATGGTGCCGCAGGACCGCTGGCAGCCACAACAGAGGGTAAAGGTCTGTCAGTACCAGGACTGTGGCGCCTCCTTCGGCTTCTTCTCCAGCAAGTTCAACTGCCACCGCTGTGGTATCGTTCTGTGCAGCACATGCGCCGCCACAAAGACTGTGATTCCGCGCTACTACAATGACGAAGCCGTCATCGTCTGCCAGCGCTGCTTTCAAGTGGTCGAACGCTACAAGGAACGCGGACCATCCGCCCCAGGCTACCTCATTCATTCTGGCACCGTCAGCACCACACCAGCGCGAAATTCACCGGTGCCAGCGATTCAGTCAACCCCGGCACCCGTCTCAACCACAGCAGCGCAGCACTCCGCTACCGACGTACCTTCGCCTCCACCCATCCCTCACAATAGACCAGCCCTCGATCACTCCAGGACACTCATCACGGACAGCGACATTCATGCCCTTCAAGACATCATCCAAACCCTCCAGAAGGCCCTCGCGGAGGAGCAGAAAACATCAGCCGCTTTAGCCGCCGCCAACCGTGCGGACCTCAACCATCTCAGAGAAGAGAACACAGCGCTAACAACTACACTACACCTCCTCCAGCAACAGCAACAGCACAACGAAAAGAACATTCCACAGAACCACGACTCATCTCAGCTACTGCAGCAGCGCAGCGAGCTGGAGGCGCAGGTGGCACAGCTGGCGGCGGACCGCGACGAGGCGCGCCAGCAGCTGGGTGCGACCGCTGACGAGCTGCAGCAGCGCCTGGACGCCGCCACACGGCAGCGCAGCGAGCTGGAGGCGCAGGTGGCACGGCTGGCGGCGGACCGCGACGAGGCGCGCCAGCAGCTGGGTGCGACCGCTGACGAGCTGCAGCAGCGCCTGGACGCCGCCACACGGCAGCGCAGCGAGCTGGAGGCGCAGGTGGCACAGCTGGCGGCGGACCGCGACGAGGCGCGCCAGCAGCTGGGTGCGACCGCTGATGAGCTGCAGCAGCGCCTAGACGCCGCCACACGGCAGCGCAGCGAGCTGGAGGCGCAGGTGGCACGGCTGGCGGCGGACCGCGACGAGGCGCGCCAGCAGCTGGGTGCGACCGCTGACGAGCTGCAGCAGCGCCTAGACGCCGCCACACGGCAGCGCAGCGAGCTGGAGGCGCAGGTGGCACGGCTGGCGGCGGACCGCGACGAGGCGCGCCAGCAGCTGGGTGCGACCGCTGACGAGCTGCAGCAGCGCCTAGACGCCGCCACACGGCAGCGCAGCGAGCTGGAGGCGCAGGTGGCACGGCTAGCGGCGGACCGCGACGAGGCGCGCCAGCAGCTGGGTGCGACCGCTGATGAGCTGCAGCAGCGCCTAGACGCCGCCACACGGCAGCGCAGCGAGCTGGAGGCGCAGGTGGCACAGCTGGCGGCGGACCGCGACGAGGCGCGCCAGCAGCTGGGTGCGACCGCTGATGAGCTGCAGCAGCGCCTAGACGCCGCCACACGGCAGCGCAGCGAGCTGGAGGCGCAGGTGGCACGGCTGGCGGCGGACCGCGACGAGGCGCGCCAGCAGCTGGGTGCGACCGCTGACGAGCTGCAGCAGCGCCTAGACGCCGCCACACGGCAGCGCAGCGAGCTGGAGGCGCAGGTGGCACGGCTGGCGGCGGACCGCGACGAGGCGCGTCAGCAGCTGGGTGCGACCGCTGACGAGCTGCAGCAGCGCCTAGACGCCGCCACACGGCAGCGCAGCGAGCTGGAGGCGCAGGTGGCACAGCTGGCGGCGGACCGCGACGAGGCGCGCCAGCAGCTGGGTGCGACCGCTGACGAGCTGCAGCAGCGCCTAGACGCCGCCACACGGCAGCGCAGCGAGCTGGAGGCGCAGGTGGCACGGCTGGCGGCGGACCGCGACGAGGCGCGCCAGCAGCTGGGTGCGACCGCTGACGAGCTGCAGCAGCGCCTGGACGCCGCCACACGGCAGCGCAGCGAGCTGGAGGCGCAGGTGGCACGGCTGGCGGCGGACCGCGACGAGGCGCGCCAGCAGCTGGGTGCGACCGCTGACGAGCTGCAGCAGCGCCTAGACGCCGCCACACGGCAGCGCAGCGAGCTGGAGGCGCAGGTGGCACAGCTGGCGGCGGACCGCGACGAGGCGCGCCAGCAGCTGGGTGCGACCGCTGACGAGCTGCAGCAGCGCCTGGACGCCGCCACACGGCAGCGCAGCGAGCTGGAGGCGCAGGTGGCACGGCTGGCGGCGGACCGCGACGAGGCGCGCCAGCAGCTGGGTGCGACCGCTGACGAGCTGCAGCAGCGCCTGGACGCCGCCACACGGCAGCGCAGCGAGCTGGAGGCGCAGGTGGCACGGCTGGCGGCGGACCGCGACGAGGCGCGCCAGCAGCTGGGTGCGACCGCTGACGAGCTGCAGCAGCGCCTAGACGCCGCCACACGGCAGCGCAGCGAGCTGGAGGCGCAGGTGGCACAGCTGGCGGCGGACCGCGACGAGGCGCGCCAGCAGCTGGGTGCGACCGCTGACGAGCTGCAGCAGCGCCTAGACGCCGCCACACGGCAGCGCAGCGAGCTGGAGGCGCAGGTGGCACAGCTGGCGGCGGACCGCGACGAGGCGCGCCAGCAGCTGGGTGCGACCGCTGACGAGCTGCAGCAGCGCCTGGACGCCGCCACACGGCAGCGCAGCGAGCTGGAGGCGCAGGTGGCACGGCTGGCGGCGGACCGCGACGAGGCGCGCCAGCAGCTGGGTGCGACCGCTGACGAGCTGCAGCAGCGCCTAGACGCCGCCACACGGCAGCGCAGCGAGCTGGAGGCGCAGGTGGCACGGCTGGCGGCGGACCGCGACGAGGCGCGCCAGCAGCTGGGTGCGACCGCTGACGAGCTGCAGCAGCGCCTAGACGCCGCCACACGGCAGCGCAGCGAGCTGGAGGCGCAGGTGGCACGGCTGGCGGCGGACCGCGACGAGGCGCGCCAGCAGCTGGGTGCGACCGCTGACGAGCTGCAGCAGCGCCTGGACGCCGCCACACGGCAGCGCAGCGAGCTGGAGGCGCAGGTGGCACAGCTGGCGGCGGACCGCGACGAGGCGCGCCAGCAGCTGGGTGCGACCGCTGATGAGCTGCAGCAGCGCCTAGACGCCGCCACACGGCAGCGCAGCGAGCTGGAGGCGCAGGTGGCACGGCTGGCGGCGGACCGCGACGAGGCGCGCCAGCAGCTGGGTGCGACCGCTGATGAGCTGCAGCAGCGCCTAGACGCCGCCACACGGCAGCGCAGCGAGCTGGAGGCGCAGGTGGCACGGCTGGCGGCGGACCGCGACGAGGCGCGCCAGCAGCTGGGTGCGACCGCTGACGAGCTGCAGCAGCGCCTAGACGCCGCCACACGGCAGCGCAGCGAGCTGGAGGCGCAGGTGGCACGGCTGGCGGCGGACCGCGACGAGGCGCGCCAGCAGCTGGGTGCGACCGCTGACGAGCTGCAGCAGCGCCTAGACGCCGCCACACGGCAGCGCAGCGAGCTGGAGGCGCAGGTGGCACAGCTGGCGGCGGACCGCGACGAGGCGCGCCAGCAGCTGGGTGCGACCGCTGACGAGCTGCAGCAGCGCCTGGACGCCGCCACACGGCAGCGCAGCGAGCTGGAGGCGCAGGTGGCACGGCTGGCGGCGGACCGCGACGAGGCGCGCCAGCAGCTGGGTGCGACCGCTGACGAGCTGCAGCAGCGCCTAGACGCCGCCACACGGCAGCGCAGCGAGCTGGAGGCGCAGGTGGCACAGCTGGCGGCGGACCGCGACGAGGCGCGCCAGCAGCTGGGTGCGACCGCTGACGAGCTGCAGCAGCGCCTAGACGCCGCCACACGGCAGCGCAGCGAGCTGGAGGCGCAGGTGGCACGGCTGGCGGCGGACCGCGACGAGGCGCGCCAGCAGCTGGGTGCGACCGCTGACGAGCTGCAGCAGCGCCTGGACGCCGCCACACGGCAGCGCAGCGAGCTGGAGGCGCAGGTGGCACAGCTGGCGGCGGACCGCGACGAGGCGCGCCAGCAGCTGGGTGCGACCGCTGACGAGCTGCAGCAGCGCCTAGACGCCGCCACACGGCAGCGCAGCGAGCTGGAGGCGCAGGTGGCACAGCTGGCGGCGGACCGCGACGAGGCGCGCCAGCAGCTGGGTGCGACCGCTGACGAGCTGCAGCAGCGCCTGGACGCCGCCACACGGCAGCGCAGCGAGCTGGAGGCGCAGGTGGCACGGCTAGCGGCGGACCGCGACGAGGCGCGCCAGCAGCTGGGTGCGACCGCTGATGAGCTGCAGCAGCGCCTAGACGCCGCCACACGGCAGCGCAGCGAGCTGGAGGCGCAGGTGGCACGGCTGGCGGCGGACCGCGACGAGGCGCGCCAGCAGCTGGGTGCGACCGCTGACGAGCTGCAGCAGCGCCTGGACGCCGCCACACGGCAGCGCAGCGAGCTGGAGGCGCAGGTGGCACAGCTGGCGGCGGACCGCGACGAGGCGCGCCAGCAGCTGGGTGCGACCGCTGACGAGCTGCAGCAGCGCCTGGACGCCGCCACACGGCAGCGCAGCGAGCTGGAGGCGCAGGTGGCACGGCTGGCGGCGGACCGCGACGAGGCGCGCCAGCAGCTGGGTGCGACCGCTGACGAGCTGCAGCAGCGCCTAGACGCCGCCACACGGCAGCGCAGCGAGCTGGAGGCGCAGGTGGCACGGCTGGCGGCGGACCGCGACGAGGCGCGCCAGCAGCTGGGTGCGACCGCTGACGAGCTGCAGCAGCGCCTAGACGCCGCCACACGGCAGCGCAGCGAGCTGGAGGCGCAGGTGGCACAGCTGGCGGCGGACCGCGACGAGGCGCGCCAGCAGCTGGGTGCGACCGCTGACGAGCTGCAGCAGCGCCTGGACGCCGCCACACGGCAGCGCAGCGAGCTGGAGGCGCAGGTGGCACGGCTGGCGGCGGACCGCGACGAGGCGCGCCAGCAGCTGGGTGCGACCGCTGACGAGCTGCAGCAGCGCCTAGACGCCGCCACACGGCAGCGCAGCGAGCTGGAGGCGCAGGTGGCACGGCTGGCGGCGGACCGCGACGAGGCGCGCCAGCAGCTGGGTGCGACCGCTGACGAGCTGCAGCAGCGCCTAGACGCCGCCACACGGCAGCGCAGCGAGCTGGAGGCGCAGGTGGCACGGCTGGCGGCGGACCGCGACGAGGCGCGCCAGCAGCTGGGTGCGACCGCTGACGAGCTGCAGCAGCGCCTAGACGCCGCCACACGGCAGCGCAGCGAGCTGGAGGCGCAGGTGGCACGGCTGGCGGCGGACCGCGACGAGGCGCGCCAGCAGCTGGGTGCGACCGCTGACGAGCTGCAGCAGCGCCTGGACGCCGCCACACGGCAGCGCAGCGAGCTGGAGGCGCAGGTGGCACAGCTGGCGGCGGACCGCGACGAGGCGCGCCAGCAGCTGGGTGCGACCGCTGACGAGCTGCAGCAGCGCCTAGACGCCGCCACACGGCAGCGCAGCGAGCTGGAGGCGCAGGTGGCACAGCTGGCGGCGGACCGCGAGGAGCTGCAAGAGCGCCTGCATGGAATGGTACGTCGGTGCCTTTCCCTGGAGTGGGAGGCAGAGCGGCGGACGAATGATATAGAAGGCTCTTCGCAGGAACATTGTAATGTTTGCGAAAACTTGAAGGTGAGGCAGGCTGCGGCGGAGGCAGAGAATGCGGATCTGAAAGCCCATCTCAGGCAGTTTGTTGAGGAGGATAGGAAGCTGAGGGAGGTGTTGTCATGTGTGAGAGGCGGACAACTACTGGTCGACGCTGGGGATGTGCAGCCTGTGGGCGTTGCATCACTCGTGGAGCGCATTCTCGACGAAGCCAATGATCTTCGGTCGCGTCTTGCTGGGAGCACTGAGGAAGTGAAGCTATATCGCTGTCGCGCTCTGCAGGAGCGCGAAGTTGCGCGGAAGCAAATTACAAAGCTTGAGGCGGAGGTGGCGCATCTCCTGAGCAAAGATGACATCGCGCATCAACATGGATTCCATGATCTCAGTGATGTTCAGCGTCAACTTGACGACGCCGTTCAGGAACGCGACAGTGCACGCCATCGATGCGCTGGACTGGAGGCCAAGATGGCCATCATGAAGTCGAAGTTGAAAGCGGCCAAAGTCGAACTTCTAGAGGTCTCGGAGAAGGCCTCCTCGTTGTTGACACGGCTGTCCGCATCGTACGGTGGTGCGCCAGTGAAGCCGGGTTCTTCGTCACCATCGTCCTCGGGGCTAGTGATGCTTCTACTGCTCTTGGCGTGGTAGGCAACTCTCTCATGCCACAAGCGGCGCCCTACCGGGATGCGGCGCTCATCGCTGAGGTGGGCAAGCGCCTTCACGAAAGGGAGAAATGATGCGGCTATTGGCCGAAGGCGTCGAGCTGCGTGAGTGTGCACGGCCGCTGGAAGAAGTTCTCACCGAGAGTCTCATCGAGGAGCATCACACGAGGGACGTGGAAGCGGTCGCCACAGGGTACACACAACTTTCGCTGAACGCTACGCACTCGCTGCGCCTAGACACACGTGAAGCGCAGCTGAACAAGCGTGCGGCACAGCTGAAGGAGAAGGAGCGGCAGTTATTGTGCGTTGCTCATGAGCTGCAGGCTAAGTCGCGCGCCCTCCAAGCACTATACATGCGTGTCGCGGAGAAGCCACCGTCAGCGTCGCGGCTGCTGCTGACGGCCGACGGGGGCAATGCCTTCCACACCACATCGCAGCAACATGGCACCGGCATGACATTCAGGGAGGCGGTGCGCCAATTGGATAGCGGGGTGCCACCCGACGACGGCACTGCAGAGACCGCAATGTACAGCGATCCAGTCTCACCCCTGCCGAGAGTGCCGCCACAGCCGCTGATGCAGGCGGTGCGCCACGGCGCGGAGGTGCTGGATCGCAGTGACGAGGAAGTCGCCGTGGCAGACACAGCGGAGGCGATGCCGGAGCGCCTGACGGCTGCAACCGAGCAATACCGCGACGTTCTGTACGAGCACATTCTTGAGTCGAATGGACTTCAAGGGATGGACGCGCTGACCCGGTACCTACCCCGCCGCACCTCTGGCAGTGGGCTGAGGACGCCTCGAGTACCTTCTAGCGACATGGCTGCAAAAACACGGGCGATGCTCCGAGAACTGGAGGACCACCTGGGCAACTCCCGTGCCGTCCTTCGTGGGGTCGACCCGGCTGTGCAGCAGCGAAGTCTAGAAGCATTCCGGCGACTTGAAGCAGCAATGCGTGCTCTCTGTGGGATGGGGGCGTTAGTGATGACGTTCACTACCACAGGCCTTGACACTCGCCCCTCCTCCACACCTCTCAAAGAGTCGTATGGCCCATGAGCAGCGCCCTACGCGGTCGCTTTTTGTGTTTTGCTGCTACGCACTACGACGCACCCTCACAGCACGGCCCCACCCTCACCCCATTCCCCTGCCCAGCCACAGCGCAGCTTGGGAAGAATAAAGCAGACGCACATCAGCGTAGATGCGAGGTGGAATGCTAGCGGGAAACTAAACAACAACGAATGCGTGCCGGCAGAGAGTCTGCGGGTTGCAGGGTGAGTCGCACATGTGGTCTCTGCGGATAGGGAGCGCGTGCTGCTTTCCATGTGCATCTGTGCGCGTATCTCCGCCGCCTGTGCCGTGCCTCTATCACACACACAGACACCTCCGCCTCTCCCTCTTGCCCGGCATCCTTCCTCCTCCCTCGTTCCGCTTACCTCTTCCCCCCCCCCTCTTATACTTCACAGCACTCCACTGAAAGCGCGTGTGTAACGCCCTCGCAGCACAGCTGAGCAGAGGCTGTCTCACCACCGCCCCTCCCACGTGCGCTTGCCTTCGTCTGACCTCCTCCACGCCTCCCCTCTTGCCCATTCTTTTACACCCACGACCACCGCGCCCGGGGGGGGGGGGGTTGAGCACTGCGTGTCACCAACGGGGAACGTGTGGGTATGGGGTGAAGGCACCGCGGCATTTCTTTCATGCACCAAGCTGCCGGTGAACAGAATGGCGGTAAAGGCTACCGAAGCCATGATGGCCAAGCCGCCGATGTTGTGGATGCCGCCCCCTCGCACCCGCCGCCTATGACGAACGTCTGCCGCACGTTGGAGCACATTCGGGCGGTGCTGCAGCAGCACCAGCAATGGGTGTCCTCTACCACTGTAGGTGAGGCTGGCAGAGCCGCTGCCGATGACGGCACCTCGGCACACCTTCCAACACCAATGCCGCACGCATCGAACTCGTACACCGATGCGGAATGCTCAACCCCGCAGGACGCGGCGAAGCAGCAGCGCGAGAGGTGCCGCCTTCTGTTCCTTACAGAGTGGGCACACCGAGTGGCAGAGGCGTACACACCAATCACACCAGCTGCTGCGCAAGGGGGAACTGAACACTTAACAGCGTGCCCCGTTCCGCGCTGCGCGCTCGCTGGGGATGAAGTCGGAAGCGCAGCCAGCCCCTCGAAAACTCTCTCTACACAAGCACAGCGGCGACCGGCTGAACCGAGCGTGGCCGCTGCAGTGTCAAACGCGGCACCGAGTGGTGAAGCCGCCGCGTCCATCTCAGGGAACAAAGCTGACCTGCCGCCGGTGCGCGAGGCGAGCGTACCCGTGGAACGGCGACTGAACTACCCGGATGAACACACAAGTGCGCATGCAGTCATGGCAGCGTCTGCCCCGACTATAGTGGAGTCGTCCCGAGCTCTGCTCACTGCCCCAGGGTTAGCGCCTACTATCCATACCGGTTGGCGACTGCACCCGCACACAACCACGGCAGCAGCTTCCGCAGCGTTGTCCTTGTCCTCTCCCCCGCCGCCGATCATCCCGCGTGATCGCGCACCGCTGTGCCGACTGGTGGGTGTGGCCTTCGACGTACCCACCACACGCGCAGCCCAGTGCGCCGTACTCGCTGCGCAGGGTAGTTGCTGCGCTCGGTGCGGCGTCGCCTTACCGCAGCCACCGTTCTACTTCTCTAAGTGGTGCTCTGCACTCACTCGAAGCCTGTGTGCAAGGCTGACCTGCTCGTGCTGTCACTTCCACTGCTGCTGCTGCTGCGGAAGTGGTCAGGCGATCACATGGTTGCCGTGTTGTCGAAGACTGTGGCATGTGTGCCTGTGCATGGCAAAATGCCGCTCCTCTGGCGAGGAGGAGAATGAGAGATTGACTGCAGGCACTGCAGCCCACGTGACCCAAGAAGCCATCAGCAGCATGGGTAGCGGCCGTGGTGGCGTACGGCACAACGCAAGGGCCCTGTTGGACGCACCAGAGAATGAAAATCTCAGCAGCAACGATGGTGTGGCTGGCGACGACAGCAACAACAACGACGGGAGCATTAGCAGTGCAAGCGAGCGTGACAGCCTGCTAGGCGACAGTATGCAGTCTAGCAGGCATAGTCGCACGCAGGCCGCTCGGCGAGTGGCTACACGACAGCCAGCCGCTGAGCCCGCCGCTTATGACTACCACCGCAGAGACGAGACTGGTGATGGCGGCGGCGGCAGCTCTGCTGATGCGGCATTCCTCTTCTGCGCGTATGAAGGCCACTACTTGTGCTGGCGCTGCTTCCACAGCCCGCTCACTGGGGCTGACCCCGGTACAGCGATGTTGGCAGCGGCAGGAAGCGCCATTGGGGGTACACTCGCCTCAGAAGGCTATCAAACACGCTACGTAACACCCGAGGAATGGCAGGCGCGTGACGCTGATGAGTCGCATGTGCGTACGGCTCTTGTGAGGGCATCGGACCAGTTGTGTGAGTGGTGGGCGGCACGCCACGTAGCCCAGTCCACGCCCGCCGCCAGCGCCCTCAACGCCACGGGAAGTAGAGATGCTAGTGGGCGAGCTGACCCACCCCAGCAGCGCATCGCGGCGCCACAGCCGCTGTGTGTCCTTCCGGCCCACGTCTTACATCGATGGGACTTCACACGCTTTCCGGTATCAGCCGCTGCGGCCGCCGTTCTGCAGAGGCGGTTCTACCTCGGCAACGGCAACGTCCAGGAGAGCTGCCTCGCCCCGAGTGTGCCCACTCTAGAACGTGGTGGGCAGCGTGCCACCGCGGGTGGTAGTAGTGGCTATGTTAGCAGTATTAACAGTGAAGGTTTGCCGATCTTGCTCAGTCAAGAAGAACAAGGAGCGCGGGGGTATCAGAGCGCTCCAGGGATCCCTCCTCTGCGGGGCTTGGAGGGCATCCCTAGCCGCAACAGGAATACTGATGGGACAACTCCGCCGATGACACCGCTTCCTCAGCTCTACGACGTATCCGCCATCAACCCCTCCCTGTACATGCGTGTTCCGGCTCTCTCCGCGGCATCGCGGCTGCGGCAACAAATGAGTCTCCTGCACGCACAGGCTTGGTGGTGCCCTCGGTACAGGCATGAGGTCTGGGGGCTGCGGTGTGGGACGAGCTGGCCGGTCAGGTGCTGGAAGAGGTGGCGGTATTTCCTCTGTCACGGCAATTACCAGAGCCTTCGCCCACACTAGTAAATATCACGGGTCGCTCTTCACGCCCAGCAGAAGTGGTCGAGAGCGCGGTGGACAACGTTAAGGCCTATCTGCTTACCCAAGATATAGCTTCTCCCCCCTTCTCCTCGGCGGCGGCGTCGGCATCGCACTCCCACAGCGTAGCAACTCCGCAGGCAGCGTCTTTCTCTGCTCCGTGCAGCCAAGCCCTGAGCAGCCTCTCTGATAGAGCAACTGGAATTCCCCCGCCTCACCAACACCCACCCGCAGCGGGCGTCGCGGCAGTGCCGCTGTCGCTGCCGCCACGTGCGCGCTGCCACGCGCGCCGCCGCTACCTCGTGGAGCGGGCTGAGGGGTGGTCTCTCCAAGACCTTCATCGGCTGAAAACAACATCGTCATTGCAGCCCTCCACTGAGGCTACCGCTACCCCGTCGCCACCACAACTACTTGTGGAACTGCAAAGCATGCTTGCCATCATGCAAACGCACGTCAGAGGATGCAGCGCCTGTGCATCGCAGTGCCGCGGGCTGGTGGTGAGAACACCTCCAGGGCCGACGGTGTGCCGTGATTGAGGTAAGTGGCCATGTGGAAGCGCATCGAGTGTAGGACATGTCTCAGCTCGTGCAGCCCCGACCACCTTCCTTTCTGTGAGCCTCCCTGACATCGTCTCTCCCCTCTAGTGCGCCTCACGCTTGCTGACGCTGGCGCTGATGAACTCCTCTGGGGGTGGCGGTTTCCCCTTTGCCTGTCTCTGTGGCAACCTCTCCTGCCTGCACCTGCCACCTCTCCCTCCCTCTCTCTGCTCTTGCAATGGGAGAAATCACCTGTGGGTGGCTATCACGCAGAGACAGGCACACTCGGAGAGACGCGCACCCACGTGTGTCTTCACTGCCCCGTACAATACGTGTCGTCGGCCCCCACCCCATGCTGCTTCCGCATCCTCTGGGCTGCTTATCCCTCCTCTCCGTATGCTTGGGTGCTTCCGTAGGGATGTGTGTATGTACGTCGTGACAGTCGTGCGCGACATCGCTTCCTCCTGTACATTTCTGTTCAGTAAATCTGCTTAAGCTCATCTGCTTAAGCTCATCACCGTAGCTCGAGCGCATCACGAGCAGAGAAATGTGGGAATAACATGAAAACAAAAGCGATCCACAACGCCGTAGCGCTCGCTCGTTCGCTCTCTCTCTCTCTCTCTCGCTCTGCGCTCGAGCCTGCTCGTATCACCAATGCCGCCTACCGCCCAACGCCAAGTGCCAGCAGCGTCACGAGTCGCTTAGCATCTTCGGCATGCAATTTCACTTCGTTTCTTTACCCCTTCCTTCTCTCTGATGACTGGAGGACGCCTCACTGCGTGGCATCCCAGGGGCCCAGCACCGCACCCCACTCTCTCTCTCTCTGGGAGGCCAGGCAGCCCCTCCTCCCTCCCCCCTGCCCTCTCTCTCTGCCAGTGCTGACGACGCCGCGAGGCCAAAGCGCTGTATCGCTGCTGGTGTCGGCGGCCCGGCTCTGGGGTGGCGCTGCAGCGGAGCGTCCTGCGGCTGCAGACATGCTTGCGCCACCCGTGTGATGGGTGACGTGTCCGCGTGGCTGGAGCGCATCCCATCCGGCCTGCGCTGCCCGCTGACGTGGGGCGGCCTGCGAGGCGGGCGGGGGAGGGGCGGTGCACCGATGGTTGTGAGTGAGAGCACTGCTGTAAGGCGCGGATGCATCGCTGCTTCAGGCCACTGGGTGGGGGAGCTGGGGCAGGCCGAGGGGCGCGTGGGAGCTCTGAGCTCGTGTGTTGTGCGGCAGAGAATGGTCGCTTTGAAGGGCGGAAGGGGACTCTCCTCGCTCGTGGCACTTCTGCCCCACCTCCTTGGCTGCTTTACGCGGCGTATTGCTCGTAATTCCTCCTCTCCCTCCTCCTCTCTCTCTCTTTGCTGTGTTTGTCATGTTGACCCAGAGAGAGAGCGACGCACCCACACTCCTCTCCTCTTTGGGTCCATCGTCAGGTTTGATGTGTCGGTGCTCTCTTACTCGCGCACTCAAGCAATCACACACACACACACACACACCGGAGCAAACTAAGGCGAACCGGGACCGGAAAGAAAAGCGAGCTACTGCGAAGTAAAACACGTTTCTCGCCCTCCCGACTCATCGGACTCCAGTCTGACATCCTCCCTCAGCTCCTTACCCTATCCTCTTCCCCTCCTGCCTGGAATCATCGGCATTCTCTGTTCCTCCCTTCGTGGTTAGCTGAAGGTTATTGCTCACGCGTTCACCCCCACCTCACCGTCTCTCTCCACCGGCCCGTACTCCACTCCCTCACCTAACACACAGAGCCCCTGCCCCTCCTCTGACATCCCTGAACCGGTGCGTGTTCAAGTGGGAACTTTGGGTTGTCGCGGCTGCCGCCGTCGTGTGTATGTGCCTCGATACCTCTGCGCTTCTGACATCTCCGAGGCTGTGCTGGTGTCTGCGCGCCATACGCAGACTCTCCATCGCCACTACTACCATCCGTGCGGACCCCTGGGCAACTCCCTACCGTATTTGTTTGTGTCTTTCCGCCTTGACACTTGAGTAGTCCACCACTCTTGTTCAACTGGCATCCTCCTCCTCCTCAGCAGCACTGCTCGCTCGAACATAGCGAGAAGGTGGGTCATTGGCCTTGATCGACGAGCGCACAGATCGCTACTCACTGGCAAGCCAGCCAGAGAAGGGGGTAAGGCACGCACGTTGTAGACGAGAGTGCACTGTGGGTGAGCTCCGCCAGGGCAGTAGCGTTGCTCGCCCAAGGACGAGCAACAACGGCAGAAAAGGGCGGCAGAGGTGGATGACGTTGGAAAGACAAGGATACATACACACGCGTATATCCGTGTCCACCTCAAAGCATCACCGCAGTAGAGTGTCTCTGAGGGGGAGAGGGGGGTATCATTGCCGTTTTTGTGGTCGACAGCCCTGCTCTGGTGGTCGATCTCTCTCTCTCTCTCTTTGAGTCTGATGTGGCTTGCGTTTGTGCTTGTCTGAGCACCACTTCTCTCTCTTCCTTCCCCCAGCAGCTCTCCATACCTTCTCTCCTCTTGCTTACGCGGTGCGGGAGTATTGCCACGTGTCAAGCGGCACCAAGGCGGAGTTCTGCCGTCCTCTCAGATCAACCCTCCTTTTCACCTTTACTTCGCTTGGGTCAGTTGGCTTTGTTCTCCTCCTCCCCCCTCTCCTCGATTGCCCGCGCCGCTCGTGACACACACACACACACACACACACACACACACACACGCACGCACGCACACACTAGCCGTCCCGGCGCACGCAGATCAGCCCCGCACCACCACCACCACCACCCCCCTCCTCTCCCCCTCTCTCTCCATCAGACTGCCGTGTGGTGGTGGTTCTTGTCGACTTGGCGCTATCGATAAAGCCGAGCACACACACACACACACACACACACACAGGCGCACACCCCACACCACACCCTTCTTACTGTTTGTTGGGGGTGTCCTCCTTCCCTCGGGGCACACGCCCCGCACATGCCGATCTCGCTTTAACCTTCGTTCTCTTTCGTCTCTCTTCTGCTCAGTCGTCTGCCTGCCCGCCTCCCCTTCCCCCACCTCTCCCCCACCTCTCCCCTCCTTGGCTCGCCTGCTCTTTGGGGGAGGGGGGAGTGTCTTCCCTCTTCGCCGACTTGCGTGTCTTCACGTCGCAGTCTTCTCGCTTTTTTTGCTTTCCATTCACGGCCGTCACCGTCTCGTTCAGTTGCCCCCAGAGAATCGTCATCTCCACCCCCCTCTCTCTCTCCCCCCCCCTCTTAACCTCTGCGTGTGTGGGCGCGGGGTGTACTTCAGCCCCTCCTTGTGTTGTTCGTCGTTACCTTCTCTGGTCTCTTCTGCCGCTTGCGCACACCGCCGTCTCTCTCTCTCTCTCTCGCCGCGCTCTGCTTCTTCTTGGCTTTGTTATCCATTCTACTCTCTTCCTGTCTTCGCAAGCTCCAAGCGGGGGACCTGCGCCCCCCCCACCACTTCATCCTCGGTGTGGTCCTATACGGTTTCCATTCTCCTCCTCTTCTTCCCGCCTCTTCCCTCTCATCGGTCTCTCCTTCCGCCGCTTTGTCTTTGGAGTACGTGCGCGTGTGTCTGCAACACCCTGTCCTCTTTTCCTCTTGTGTCTTTGAAAAATTTCCTCCTCAGCGAGGCGCTCAGAGAAAACGAGAGCACCACCCCTTCCCTCCCTCCCTCCCTCCCTCCCTCCCTCCCCTGCCTTCACTGGTGCCAACGTCTCTCTTCTCAGCGCTCTCTGTGCATGTGTGTATATCTGCGTCTTATCCCCTTATCCCTGTCCTCCTACGCCACCCTCTCCCCCCCCCACTGTCCCTCGTCTCCCCTCCCTCATCGCACCTGTGCGGTGCCCTAGTCGCCGTCGCCTGTTTTAGTTTTCCACTCCGCACACGGGTTGGCGCGCGCGTGCGTGCGTGCGTGCGTGCGTGCGTGACACGCCGTTCTCTCATTCGATTTTCTCTCTCGGGATTGATTCTCTCATTCGATCGCTACTTTGCACTTCGCCTCACCCTCACCCTCTGTCCCTCGCCTTACGCGTCTCTCTGCGTGTGTGTGTGTGTGTGGTGTCAGGCTTGTTACTCAGCTACAGCGTACTTCTCCATCCACCGCCCCCCCTCCCCCTCCCCTCCCCCCTCTCCCTCTCTCTCTCTCCTGGGCTCGTCTTCGCCTCTTGTGTGCCCTGCGAACACAGGCTAAAGCCGGGGAAAATAGAGCGCCAAGGAGAGACAGTCGATGCCTGCCTCAACAGCCAACAGTTGTCTGACGTACCCAAACGCCGCCGATGCCGCTGCCATCACGACTGACGGCGGCAGCGACAATGACGCCTCTACCCCACCCAGTGCTGCCCTCGCCACAGCCGAGGTTAA
>RAIA01000115.1:0-272768 GCA_003664395.1 Leishmania lainsoni
ACCACCGTCCTGTGTGATAAGGTGCTCGCGAAAATATAGAGGCGAGAAGTGGGGAAGATTTGTGGAAGGCAGATGGGTATAGAGAGAGTCTAGCAACCCATTGGGAAGCGGCAAGGCAGGCAACGCAACCACGATCGCGGCGCCTGCGTCATGGTTATGCCGCCGGCCTCCTCTAACCGCGATCAGTCGCGTGAGGGCACATCCAATCGTCCTTGGACTTCTTTCGTGTGCTTTTTCTTATGGCTTGGCACCGGTACCGGGGAAGCCTCCCCACCGGGTGCCTTCTCATTACTGTCAGAGGGCTGCATGCCAAACGGACCCGCGGGGAGTCAACAGAAGCAAGGAAAACATTAGTCAGCCACCGAAAAACACTCAAGCTACAAGTGCTAGCATCCTCAGCGGCGCGCAAGGAACGCACGTACACGAATCACGGCGGCGCTGCGGTCGGAAATCTACAAAACACGGAAGCTACAGAACCCGAAGGATCTGCGGGAACCACCGGGAACCCGTGCCGCAGAGGAAACTACCAAACGCACCAACTTGGAAAGGAATCAGGAGGAAGAAAACAGGGAGGGCTGAACAAATAAGGGGGAACTGATAGGATGATGGGCGCGCCCACTCGCTTTCAATTGTGTTGTCCGCGAGGGTCTGTGCCGTCCTCAGCCCGTTCCCGCACCTGACCCGTTGTGGGTCTTCTTTTTGCCATATTAGGGGACATGCGCTCACCGGTGAAGACCGTTAGGTCCGTTTTCAGGGAAGGGAGAAACAGCTCAGCGCCAGGCGCCTGCCATCAGGAAGAGGAGTAAAGGAAGGAAACGCCGCGGATTGAGACGAGAAATGTTATAAGAACGTTTTGAAAATTCGTAAAACGAGAAACTGACTTGAAACATCATTGTACGAAACACTACCACTCGTAAAAAAAAAAAAAAAACTCTTCTCCTGCGTTGGTAGGCTCAACGTACGGTTAGTCCCACGCTAACCGGTCAACCCCCCCACCCTCCCGTGGTTCCCGGAAAACCCGGTCCGTCTTTCGGTGGCCTTCCGGTCCGCCCGGTCATCCGAGAGATCGTGTCTAGGGTTGGGTGGGTGGGCGTTTTTGCGTCGCGGACCGCATCAAGTTCGCTTCGTGTGATTACTGGAGGAGAGAAAACAAGGAACGAAAGGGAAAAGTAAAGATCCATAAGTATACATTATCTCCGACCTGGAACCGCAATTTCCACATTGTGAAATTTATGGCAACCCAGCCGATCAACTTTCCCAGATCCAACACCACACCCACCCTACCACCCTCCCCTGCCTAAGGTCAAGTGACATTCGATTGCCTTTGTGTTCTTACACGTCGCCAAATGGAACCCTAACCCTAACCCTAACCCTAACCCTAACCGTGTACCCTGCCGCTTCCCTCGGGAGGATTTTCGAGGTACTGTGAGAGAGGCTGTCGCGGTGATTGTAATGGTGGCCATGAAGGCCGTAATGCAGCGTATTGCCGGAGCGGGAAGCCTTTCTTGGTGCAGGAAGGAGCGGTAAAGCCATGCAGTTACACGTTGGGAATGTGAGATCTTAAAGTTTACGAGGGAGTCGAGGAGGAGCCCTTGTCGTCAGGGTGTATCGCCAACGGTTCAAGCACAACGCCAGCGTTGCTTACGTCCATGCGGTGGACGGTGCGCAATGTCTTCAGGAGCTCTACGGAAGAAGTATGCATGGCTCATGGTGAAGTAGTGTGGAGTACAGGCAAAGGGAGACCGCACCTCCTTGGTCACCTCATGCAGCACACAGGGATGTGAGTGGCCAAGAGAGGAATGGTCTCCGCGCAAAGCCTGCAGCGGCCCGTCATGGTCTGTGGTCTACTCACGCAGAGGTTTCGGCTGAACGAAATCACAGATCCACAGCGCGGTGCGAACTCTGTGTACACGTCGGTTGTCGAAGATACCGCTTTTCTGGCAAGGTGCAGGCATGGTCATCCCAAGAGCGCTCCTTGCGGCACGCCATCACCGTTGGAGCCCGCACGTTCCCGCGCATACCGCTCATGGGGCACCCCGTTGTCGGCATCATGGTGGCGCGCCGGGTGTGTTGCCCCATATCCCCCCAGCGCGGCGCCCCTGCTGCGCACAGTAACGGCTACCACACTGCGCAGGAACCGCACAGCACGCAAGTAGCGACACAGGAGAAAGCAGCGAATCCGGCACAGCTGCGCTCCAAGGCGCATGAGGAGCAGCGGCAAGAAAGTGGAACGTGGATGAGCGGTGGGCACGGGACGCGCAGACGTAAGTTCTCGCGGTTGAGCCTTTGCTGGTAGCGCACCGCGACGTGACACGCAGGCACGAGCAGAAAAAAAAGGTCCCGGAGAGAGGAGCCGGGCCGGTGCAGCAGTGTAGGAAGCAGAAAGCGGACGACTCTGCAAACAGGGTCGCCTCCGCCACATCGGATTCTTGGAACTCCTCACGCACAAAACCCTCTCCAAACAAAAAGACACACCAACTCACCAACGCGCCTTCGCAGAGACATACGCCGCAACAGGTTGACTGAGTTCGCTGCGCAGCACACCTCACATCCATTGGAGTGTCTCTTGGGGATGAGCAGTGGCGTTCCTCAGCCCTCTCTCCCAGAAAGAGAGGTGGCCAGCCCATACAGCAAAGGGATTGACAGAAGGATCAAAGGAGAACCACGTTGCCGGTGGCATCACTTTGCTCGTTGCGGATAGCGCAGGCCCACCGCGCACGGCCCTCCTTTCCACGAGGCACGCGAGGAGGCATCCCAGTAGTAAGAAAAGGAGTCCACAGAGCCACACGGCACACGGCACTACAACGTTCGCAGACATGTGGATCCGCACACAGGCGATTCTGCGCCATGTCATCTCACCTCTTTCGACACCGCGTCCGCCATAGCCACCCTTTCAAAGCGCGAGGGGAGAGAGGGAGAAGCGTGCGCGCACATCCCGACGGATCCACCGCGAGCAGCAGAGCCAGTCGCAGCCTTCAGCCCAGAGTTCTCGCAGCCACGCCTTGCAGCTGCCTCCACAGACCATTTCAAATCCAGCGCGTAGGTTTCGCTCAGGGACAGCCACGTCCGCCATGACGCATCCCGGCACATTCATTCCGTAGACAGATGCGCACACGGGCGGTGAGTGTGGCCCATGTGCTGGGAGTGCATATGGTGCCTCGATTTGGCCCACCCACTGCTCATTGGACGGCTGCGGTGCCCATCGGCCTCGCCATTGCAGCATCGGAGAGATCGAAACGGAGCAAGCGAAATGCTCAGGTTGAGAAACAGTGGGTAGTAGTGCAGCCGGAGATGGTTCGCTCGCTCCATATCGGCTTGCCCGCCGCACTATCCCTGCGCCACTTCCCCGTCCTGGTAGAAAGGCGGATGCGAGGAGGGGATGCTCAGCGCGACCGCGGCCAATGGGCAACGTTGCTTTCTCAGCGTCCTCGGCAAGGAGAGTCCCATCCGCGGCTGCCGGCTCCACTAGGGACAGCATGTGACGCTGGGCGCTTGCACGAGAGGCTCCTCTGGCAGGCTGACGTCCTACACGCAGCCATTGCAGAATATCGCATCCATTACTCCCAAGCCCCCTCGAGTTCCCTAGTCATGGGTTTTCACTTGGGAAGTTGGGTGTGCGTCGCACATCCGAAGGATGTGCCCAGGCCCTCCTCTCCTTGTCGGAGTCACCTTGTGCACCTTGCGCTGCAGGTGCCAAGCAGACTGCATTATCGGCCGCTGTGGCCACAGTCTGCGCCACCTGCTGCAGTGAGTGTCTTCTCCGGAAGCAACCCCGCTTTCCGCTACTACAGGCCTCGAACGTCCTTCATGAGAGAGCGCAGGTGGCTCTTCGCTGCATCACATGGACTGCACACCACACGGCACTGTTCGTGCAGAACACTTGGTGGGCAGCGTTTTCCCCAACACCCCAGTGCTGCAGCCCCGCAGCTCGACTATCCTCCACGACTGAGATAGCGTCGAGCTTGTCAAGAGACGGAAGGCACAAATGAGCGAAGCGCGAACTTTACCGTCAGCCATTCGCGTGCGAGCCCCCCCCCCACACACACACACACATTCGCACTCTGCCGCCGACCCGCTGCTGCCATCACCTACGCCACGGCGTGATCTTCACGAAGATTCGTGGTACGACATTACTCCCCGAGAGGTTTACACGATTCGCCACACGCACAGACCCCACTCACGTGTGCCTCCGCAGTGCGAAGGGAGGGTAAGGCGGGCAAGCGCGGTTCCAAGGGCGGGAGATGGTGCCTTCGGTGAACAGTCCAGGGCAGGAGGTAGTGTTTTGCAGGACGCTTCAGGGTGGAACTCGGGACGTTTGGCCGCCCTTTCTCTATGCTGTGTTGTGAAATGGGCGCACGTAATGGCAGCCGAAACGATGTGAGGAGAGTAGAGGGGCGAGGAGGGGGGAGGGCGACGTGGTAATGACGGCGAATCTGTCAGCTGAACCACGGCGGTTGCTCGGCCGCATCACAGGTGGGAAAGCACTACATGAGCTTTTGTGCAGGCTCGCGGGCTACCCTCGAAGGCTAACTCATCCTTACGCACGTAACAGAGCCTTGCAACACAGCACCGGAGAAAGCCACAGAAAGGTGATGCTCGCCGTCCGCTTGGGTGCTCAGGAGTGCCGCTTTGCACTGTGGCTCCCATTCTCCGCTCACAAGGCCACGCTGCCCAGGTAAATTTATCGGTGAGGACACACAACTACCAAAGAAAAGAACTCAATCGAAAAAGACCCCCACGTGCATTCAAGTGGGCGAGAAGGGGGGAAAACGAATACTGCAAAAGTGCAGTGAAAAGGAGAAGGGGGGAGCCAATGAAGACGAAAAAAAAGGCTCTCTGATGGATAGGCAGAAATTAAAAAAAGTGCAATCGGAAAACGCCCGTTCGGAGTTGCTCTCCTCATGAGGGACCCCATGATGGGAAAGAAGAGAAGCCGCAAAAGGGAGATACGACCCATACATCGAGCATTCGTTTCACATGAAGCAAGAGCACCATAAAAGAGCCTACGCACTCTCTCCAGGTGACCCGCCCAATCGAGAGGTCTATGACTTACAACTGGTTTCTTCCTACTCAGTGGAAGTGAGCGCACATGGATGGAGGATCGCCTGGAGGTAGAGGTGGGCACACGTGTGGGGAAGTTAATGAGCACAGAGATGGCACAGGAAATAATGAGCCTTGCGGCATCAGGACGGAAAGAGGGGAAGGAAAATAAAAAGGAAAGAAGGTACTACTCGTGGTACAACACAAATCCAGCAATCGTGAGGCTCGCGCTAACGAACAAGACTTAAAGTCGCCAGTCGAGCTTATGCGCTCAATATGAAGAAAAGAATAGCACAAAACTGGGGATAACAGCAACGTAACTACAGTCAACCCGCCTTGATGCTGCTAAAGAGCGCCCAAAGAGAAGCCAATAAGATAATATTACCTCGCAGCACTCACGCTCGCGTCCACTTCAAATCGTCTCACCACTTCGGCACAACTTCAAGGTGAAAAGAACGGGCGCAAGACGCACAGGTCGAGCTGATGCATTAGTAAAGTAGGCGAAACGGCTACTACTAGCCCGACACCCAGATACACTTGGTAAGGTGAGCTTTGGCGCGTTTGTATCGAACATCATACACCGCGACGTCGTCCTCCTCGGCCACAACGTACGTGGTGCGTGGCTTGCCGCGTACCCAGCTCAGGTCGAGTACGCTTCCCAGGCCCACCAGGGTCTTCGGTACCTGGGACGCCACCCACTCTTCCATATACTTTGTAGCAGTTGCCTCAATTGCATTCACGTCGAGCCCCTGCTCAATCAGGCGCTTCGCCTCCTCTGCCACCTTGAGCTCATTCTTGTGGAAGTAGTGGACATAGTAGGGTATCGCTGGCATTCCAAAGTGCGTCATCACCGAGTTCCATGTGAGTCGGGAAGCAACTGGTCGCAGAATCTGGTGTACCCGGGACTCACTCTCCGCCATGTAGCACACGCGCCGCCCAGGGCACAACTGCCTCACGGCCCCGAGGTGGTCTTTCACCTGTTTCCCCACAAGCACATCCTCATACTGCATGATCAAGCTGAGGTATTCGTTGTGCAGGCTGGAATTGTACGGCTCGGTCAACAGCTGGAGCAGAAGAGCATTGCCGCCATCAAATGGGTTCAGCGCAGCTTGTAGGAGGCGTCGGTCCAGAATGTAACCCACCCCGTTGCCATATAGGATGCCGCTGATGTAAAGCGACCACACGCGATACAGGCAATCCTTCGTGTCATCGATGCCCAGCGTCGCCGGTATAACGTCGCCGTGCGGAATGGTCGCTGTCAAGTTACGCGGTCTCCCCCACTCGCCCTGTTGCATGTAGCGTAGGTCGCTGAGGTATTGCGGTACCTTCAGATACATGTCGTCATCGCCCTTCATCAAGTAGGGCACGTCTGGGAAGGTACTGTACGCGTAGTTTAGCCACATCATGACCTTTGGGCTCATCCCGACTTCCGTAGGAACACCCCACGAGTTAGGCATGCCCATCTTCTTGTTTGTAGTCGGACGGCGGTCCGTCAACAAATCGAGCCATAGCGAGTTGCGATGCTGCAGCGCCTCCTGCCACAGTGCAGTGGACACGTGGCACATGTACCGCACCGCAGAAGTGAAGGTGGGTGTCGCCGGCAGCGACAGAGCAGAGGAGAGCTTCGCAAGTGACGAAGCCCCGCCCACAAATCCCTCTGGGCTCACCACGGAGGCCTTCACACCGCTGCAAGGCGACTCCCACACGGCGCCATCGTCTTTGGAGACGTTGCGCCATCCACCACACAACACCACGCGGCGCCGCCCTCCACCGCCAGACGCTGTAAGTTCGCTGCAGCGTACTCGTTCACCGTTGGAGCGAGCAGCGCCGTGTCCACGGTGTCGCGCGGCGAGTCGTCAGAACGACGCTCCGCAGCAGCGAACACGTACAGCTGTAGCAGCGCACCGGTGAAGTTATTCTCGGCGCGCGCAACCTCGCGGTACGTCAGCCACGTCGCGTGCTGTGCATCCCGCAGAGGGTAGCGCATTGGCTGATCTGTTGAGGGTATGCCCATCACCACCAAGTTCTACGGCTGCGTACTCTTTCTCTTCCACAGCGACGCGTTGGCGAGGTGGCGCTGCTGCGCGTACGAACGCCTCACCCATGGCCACAGCGGCAGTTCGGCGACGACGTCCACGTCATCCGTCACACTCGCCATCGCAAACAGCATCGGCCCCATGAGGCCCAGCGGCGCAGATGTCGTCGCGAACACAGGAAGTCCTTTGGCCTCCTGATCTGGTCTACTGCCAGCCATTTCCCCATACCCCCCTGCGACCGCCGCACTGTACGCCACCCTGTCGAAGCACATCGTGCAGTGCTTCTCGATCACGCGTAGTGTCCACGACGGCAGCTGATCACTCCTCAGACGCACCTTACCGTCAGCGGCAGCGGCATCAAGGGCATGCTGTGCTGACGCCAGACGTTGCAATGCACTCTCGTGCTGCACCAGAACAGAAAACGTATCACGATCTGAGAGAGTCAACAGCTTCCTCTGTAACTCTATCGATCCGTGGCTCTGTCTTGAGTGACCAGCAGTTGCAAATGAGCCGATGCACTAAAGCGTAATCAGGACAGCAGGTAGGGTGATTAGTGCAATCAGGCGACGGCGCTGAGCGTGTGAATGCACAGTCTGTGCAGCAAATCCCCGAAGATGTCTGCACAAACGAAACGGGAGGCTTAGCGCTGCCTCATCCGGCAAGCCATCGCCTTTCTCAAGTGAAGCTGCGTCCCCCTTCCTACTGCCCAGCAGCCAAGTTTGATCCGGCTCCGCCCTGCTGCGTGTGGAATCGCAGAAGTTGGATGTGTTCGCAGGGCAGTTCAGCACAGAACCGTTCTGAGAGACAAGAGCAGCGTGGCGGTGCATGGTGTTTGGGGGCTCGACAGGCAGGGCCCTCCTTATAGTGTCTCGCTCGTTTCTCGTGACAACGCGGTTGACTCACGTGGAGATGAAGAGCGGAGAAGGTGCCTGAGATGCGCCGGAGAGTAGCGCGACGAGCGCACGGGTGGCTGCGCAAAGGGAAACGGCAAGGCCAAGGAAAGCGCGCGGTAACGCAAAACAGTGGTGGGGAAGAGTAGGGACTGTGTCAGTGCAATGGCCAAGGGCGCGCCAGCCAGCAGATGGGCCACTTTCCGTCAGCACGTGTGAGTGTCTAATTGAAAAATGGTCGGAGTATGCGGAAAGGCAGGTCAGAGCGGGCGGCGTGGAGGAGGGGAAAGGGGAGACAGGGAGATAGTGGAAGGACTCGCCAATCGACGAGTCGACGAGGCAGTGGAAAGCGCCACTGCAGCGAACCACATCGGAGAGACGCTGTGAGAACGGAACGATAGCTCGCTTCATTGGCTGGGTGAGCGGTTGCCGCACAAAGCGCGCCTAAGTCCCGTGTCTTTGCGACAGAAACTGCCAAGCCTTACCTTCGCGAGGGCGCGAGCGGCACGCGCTCGGTTTGCTCGCTTCGTTGATATTCGTCGCCGTTCGATGGAAAGCCTTCCATCGTCTAGCAGGAGGAGGAGGGTCTGCGCGTACGCAAGTGGGGGATGCGGAAGCCCTGGCGATGCCCCCTACGCGAGCAGCAGCAGAGATGCAAAAACACAGACACCAAAGAGGGAAAAATAGTAGAGGTGCAAGGAAAGATGGTGGAACCCCTGAGCAGCTGCATTCCGGTAGGTGGGGAAAGCGAACCGACAGCCTGACGGTCTAACCTTTGGCGCGAAGAAAGAGTACGTGGTGTGCGGTGGGCGGACAGCACGAAGCAGTGAAAAAGAGCCGCTTCGCGACACGCTCTACACCACCGCGAAGCAAAGTCACTGGTGGCATAGGCCAAAAGGCAAAGAAGCAGAAAGGCGAATCAAGCAGACCTACAGCAAATGTGCGATTGGGCCTTTCCTCCGCGGACACAGACACCCGAAACGAAAAGGTGTAAGGCAAAGAATGCGGGATTTCATATGCGTCACACTCAGCGCTAACACATGCAGATGCGAGTCAGGACGCAGCAGGAAGGAGCATACGCTGAGAAATAGAGGAGGAAGCGCCACAGGTGCATGAGACCGGAGAAGCGTGAGAGATAGTCACAGGTGACCTGCTGTCAGACCTTGCGTTTTTTTTTTCGCCTCATACGTGTCGCTATTCGCATGATTGCGCTATCCTTCTCATCAGCGCCAATGTCGGCGAAGCGGGACCACTGCCGCCTGCCACCTGTCTCGAAAAGTTGAGCACCAGATGCATGCAAACCGGTAGCGCGGCATCCTGCGTGTCCTCCAGATTGGGGTGCCTTGGTCTGTGGGCCCGCGTGTCATGGGTGAAGAGTAAAAGCGAGGAGACGAAAAGAAACGCAAAGAGTGAAAGGAGGCGCATGGAGCTGTGGCATAGCGGATGTGTGAGCAAGCGGTGGGGAAAGAAACAAGATCGAGGAGGCAGCACAACAGCCTGCGTGGTCACTTTTGGTGACCGCAGGCGTGGGAGGAGAGGGAGGACGCAGCTGCACCGATCCTCCCTAGACATGGACGCCAAAAGGCGCATCGAATACGGCATCTCGCCGCTTCTCTCTAGGTGTGTGGTAGAATTCGTGTAGTGCCCTCTTTTTATCCTGCCACCTGCAAGCAGTGAGGAGGAGATTGTCAGCACGAGAGAGAAAAACAGCCATAGTGGAGGAAGGGGAAGTCGAAAACCAAAAGACAAATAAACGACTGCGCGAAGAAAGAAAGCATATCTATGAGTGTGCGAAAGGGCGAGGCACGACTGATTTACGCGTAGCCGTACAGGATGTGGCCGCGCTTGCGAAGCGCGTTCACGACATCGGACGCCGTCACTGTCTTCTTGCGCGCGTACTCGGTGTAGGCCGTGCTGCAGCGCACAATGTCCTCCACGTAGGCCTTCAGCACGCGGCGCACCTCCTCGTAGATGTCGCCCGAGATGCGCTTCACGCCACCACGGCGCGCCATGCGGCGGACGCAGCCGCGCGTGATGCCGCGGATGTTGTCGCGCAGCACCTTCTTCTGGCGCTTCTGGCTGCCCTTGGCGTCAGCGGAGCGCTTACCCTTGGCCATGGTGGATGTGTTGGTGGAGAGATGAAAGCTGTGTGAGCTGGGAAGCGTGACGAATCTCAATTGGAGGGGAGAGAAGGAGAGACGAAGGAAGAAGAAGAGGATTGAGGCTCAATGCCGGGAGGTGGGCAACATGCTGCATGAAGGATCAGGAAAACGTTCAACGTGAAAAACTACAAAGCTGCCGACACCGCCGCCAGCACGTTGGGATGGCAGCCGCGGATAACCTCACGCTGTTCCAACACCAGACGCAACGATGATACCCTCTTTTACTGTGTAGATTATTGTGCGAATGGAGACCCCAGTGGTGTGTCTAACGAATTTTAATGCCACACGCCGGACAGTGTGTATCACAATTGCCCTCGCGATAAGCGAGAAGAGCATTGGCGCGTCACCTCATCAGCGAAAGGATCCAGAGAAGGGGTAAAAAGCCACACAACAAAGCCTCCAGGGGCCTTGGGAATCGTGTGCAGACCAGCGTTGCGGTCATTATTCCCCGATACGCCAAAAACAGCCACCAGCCTTCCAGACCTCTTTTAGCCTTTCGACTTGGCGAATTCAACACCGGTGGCCACGCGATCCTCCTTGCCCTCATCGTGCCCGAGCCTATCTGCGTCAAAGAAGACACTCTCCACGCCTTGCGTGATGTTCAACTGGCGGCACGTCTGCAGACGCGTCGTCACACACACAATCGGGCAGTTCGGACGGTACTTCACCACCAGTCGAGCGCTGCGGCCCGTGTTGCTCAGCACCACCAATGCCTTCGCCTTGGTCTCACACACGGAGTTCACGGCACTGCTGCAAACAGCCTCCTCCACACTCATCGGGATGGGCTGCAGCTTCTTGATGCTGTTGAAGAAACGTATTCGTTAATGGCGCTCTGTGCCTCTAGACAGATGCGCGCCATGTACTGGACCACACCATTCGGATACTTGCCCTTCGCCGTCTCGCCAGACAGCATCACGCAATCCGCGCCGTTGAAGACAGCGTTAGCGACATCCGATACCTCCGCGCGCGTCGGGCGGGGGTTGTACGTCATGCTCTCCAGCATCTGCGTCGCACAGATCACCGGCTTACCGGCAACGTTGCACTTGCTGATCAAGATCTTCTGCGCGACCACAACCTTCTCCGCTGGGATCTCAACACCGAGGTCGCCGCGCGCAACCATGATGCCGTCGCTCTCCTCGATGATCGAGTCGATGTTCTGCACGCCCTGGTGGTTCTCGATCTTGCAGATGACCATGATGTCGCCCCCCTTCGCTCCAAGCGCCTTCCGCACCTCGACCACCTGCTCCGCACTCCGGATAAACGACGCGAAAATGATGTCCACGCCCTGCTCCACGCCGAACTGCAGGTCCGCGCAGTCCTTCGGCGACACAGCCGGCAGGTCCACGTCACACGCCGGCAGGTTCACGCCGCGCCGGTCGGAGATTGTGTGCGCGTTCGTCACCGTGCACTTCAGTGTCTGCTCATCCTCGTGGCTCTGCACTTGCAAGATAAGGATGCCGTCGTCGATATAGATATAGCCGCCAGGGCTCACCACCTTCGGCAAGTTCGCGTAGTCAATGTAGAACTTGTCCTTGGTGCCCTTGTCCGAAAACGCGGGGTCCGTCGTCACGTAGAACGTCGCGTCTTTCCCCATCACAGCCACACCGCCAACAAACAGGCCCGTCCGAATCTCTGGCCCCTTTGTGTCCAGCGCAATCGCGATATTTACGCCGAGCTCCGCAGCGGCCTGGCGCACGTTGTTGATCGTCGTCTAGTGGTACTCGTGTGACCCGTGCGAGAAGTTCATGCGTCCAACAGACATGCCGCTCCGAATCAGCCCCTTCAGCGCCTCCACGCTCTGCCTGCTGGGGCCGATGGTGCACACGATCCGGGTCGCCCGGTAGTTCGCCAGCGGGTCGAAGATCGAGAGCGTCAGGTTATGGGCTAGCTATAGCAGGCAAAGGCTCTGCAGACGATGCATTGGCCTTAAGAGCCGTTTCTTGTGCGAGCTCACCAATCTGGGGGTTTCGCCAACCCCGAAACACAACAGTAGCCAAAGCCCCCGGCCAAATAGCCACAGGCCCACCGCCCCGCGCGAAGCAGCCGCGCCAACCCCCTAGTGCAGTGCGCCGAATCAGCCATTTGCGCGCGGTCCCCGCACCAAGCCCTACCAAAACCCGTGGCCCAGTTCGCCTCGCGGGCACCCCGGCATGCCGGCCGCCAAACCCGGTGCCCGCGGGGACCGGTGGGACATCCCCAAAAGACTCCCCAACGACCCCCCCCCACGCGGGCGGAAAAGACGCGCACAATGCCGCACCACACCCCGACGCAGCGCCAACCACCATCTTTCCGATCCCCCTGCGAATGCGATCCGCACCTGGCGGCGTTGGGGGCAGGCACCCCCTCATGGGGGGGGGGGGGGTAGGCCCGGGCGCCAAAAGCGGGATCCGCCTGCCTTGCCCCCCCCCAAGGCGCGCAGCCCGGCCGCCGGCCGCGGCCCACCGACCCCAAACGCCGCCGCCCCGGCGCGCAGGAGCCGAACCCAACCCCAGACCCCCCACGACCGCAAAGGCAAACGCGAACGACCTGGACAAGGCCAAACAGCCCGGCCTTCCTGCGGCTGGGGTGGACCATCCCCCCTTCATCTGGCAAAGCCCCTACCAAGCCTAGCGAACACCCGAGGGGCGACAGGGAACGCAACCCTTCCGGCGCCCGCACAAACCTGGCCGGCGGCCAGGCAATATTCGCACACAAGAAAGAAGGCGCGCAAACCCGAAGAGCCCGACGGGGGCCGCAGGATTGGGGCTCGCCCATCGGGGGGAAAATCGCCTGGATGGCCTGTGGCGACCCCGCGTCAGGGATCGGAGGCATGCGCGCGCCCCTGCCGGAACCCCGATCCCCCCACCCTGGCCGCGCCTCACAGAACAGCCAGACGCCGCCGGCCAACCCCGCGGCCCCGTTTGGCAACACAAGCCTTATGCTGGAGAACGCACCGGGCATGCCGGCATATCGCCAAGGCGGCACAGGAAGTGCACCGGACTTGGCGTGGCGCCGGGACGTCGGGGTGGCCACCTGGCGCGCCAACTGCACAGCGGACAGCAAGCACAAGCTTACCACCCCCGCCATCACCCTGGTTCGCGGAACCTTACTAACCCCGACGAACCCCAAGTTTCCGAGGGTGTTTTACAGCCGGAAAATGGCAAAATGGGGCCATTTCGGAGAGGCACTAAAAGTTGCGAGGCCGTTGGGAGAAGCCGCTCTGAACGAGCACAACGCATCGCCCGGCCCTGCCCCGAAGCGCGCCGCCAAGCGCATTTACCCACACGGCCTCCGGACCAGCGGGGTTGTGCGGCGGCCCGCCGGGACGGACGCCGCCGACCAGCAAGCCGCAGACGCACAACCAGCATGCCACGCCAAACAAAAGAACCACACCTTGCGCACACATCAATTAAACAAGCATGAGGGAAATCATGTCACCAGGCAAGTCTTAAAAGACAACCGGCGCCAACGGGTATCAAAGGCCGATCCCGGCCACCCTGCCCTATGGCCGGTGCCGCGAACGGGGCGCGTTGCGCAAATTTTCCCTCCTGTCCACTAGGCGCCTCTCGCCGTTTAATGTCTCCCCGAATACACAATTGATTGCAAGTAGCGCATGCTTGCGCAAACCCTATTCCACCATCCCGCCAACCCCCAGCCCCTTGACATTTTAATCTTCGCAACCCGCTGTTTTTTCCATTCCGGAGCCGCAATTACAGCCCGGAAATGCCCCACCCATTCCACAGACGCCGGCATCCCCACCCACCCACCATCCCCCACCATTCCCGCCCTGCTGACGCAAAGGCGCCATCAACTTCACCGCCACCCCCTCACCTTTTCTCCGCCGAAGATGCGCGAAGCACGCGACAAGCTCTTTTGTTTCCGCCCCGACGCGGTATGGCGTGACGGCGAATTGGGTGAAGACAAACGGGCGAAGGGGAACGGGCCGCCCGCCTTCGGGCGAAAGACGCGGGGCGGCTCTGGCCCGCCCCGAAGGCAGCCGGGCAGGATGGCCCCCACAAGGAGGCGCCGCACCCCCCCGCAAGGCCAAAGCGCACATTTTAACGCCCATCAGGTGGATGTGGATTACCCGCTTTGTTCACCAACAGGGGAAGAACGGGCACGCATTGGGACCGCCAAAACCCGGGAAGCCGCCGGAACAACCCCCGTCCCGCCGGCCAAGTGGCCCCGCCTCTTCGTCCCCAAACTTATACGGCACATGGCATTGGCGCGCTTATTTTATGCGCGGCAGCCGTATCTACGCCATCCTGCGCATGGGCGTGGCTACGCTACGAAAATGGCGCTTTTTGGCATCACAGGGATGGTTGGGATGCATAGAAACATTAATTACCTTGTGATGATCGCCTTGCGCCCGGGCAGGGAATAGTAAGCACTCCACCGAGCAATGCGGGCTCCAGTGATCTTGGTGGATTTTAGAAAGCATTCGACACTATGTATCCCCCGATTCTCGCGAAGGGGCCGCAGAGCTTCCCCGGCACCCTCTTGAAGCGCTGCTTCCGGAACTTCCTTGCGCACCACTATGCGCAAGCAAAGCTTGGAAACATATTAGGCAAACGGCATGCCCTAATGCCTGGTGTGCCCAAAGGGGTCGTTCTTGCATCACAACCATCCCCCCTGCAAGCCGCCCCTCTCCCAGAGTTGCCGGCAGCCTGATTTCCTGACGACCAGCCTGGCATGCATGCAGACCTGGCGATCACTACTCCCTGTCGTGGGCGGAATTTTGGCGTAGGGATCGGCAACGCGCTCCCGGGAAAAGTGGCGGCGGGATCGAAAGAGAGCGGCATCCTGATAAATCTGCAAAAGGCGAAAGCCCTGTTTCGCACACACCCGAGCCACGCGGGCGAAGACAAAATGTTCGGTCCAATTCACCTCGGGGGGCGCGGGGACCTATTTCACTGTTCGATAGCGGAAAGAATCCCGAGCCTCTTGTCCCTCATCCGGGAACCCGAGACAAATACAAAACCAATTCCACACATGCGCAAAAGCACGTAAGGCTCCAGGGGGTGCGGCTGCGTCGTGTTGGGAACCGCCGGTTTTGACCCTCGCCGCGCGATATGGGGCAGTTTCTGCCTGGCTATGGTGGCCCCGGGTCGCCGGATGGGGAAATGCTGGGCGCGGCCTAATGAAAGGTGGTCGGCCGCTGCGCCCGTTCCGCCCTTCCTGCCGCAGGCCCCCCCGCCCGCGATAAGGAACCGGTTCTGTTCGAACCAGGCCTCTTTCCCATGCAAATGAAAGTGTGTCGAAGACGGCCCATTCACCGCAAGCCACCCGCGCTTGTCGAAGTGGGAAGCGGGGCTTCTTTCCCGCCCTCTAGGCAACGGCCCGTGTCTCGCCGGCGTCCGGGCGGGGATGGGCGGCCTTGCTGCCGGGCCGCCTTTGGGAACGGGTTCCGCCAACGCCCACGCCCCCCCCCCCCCGCCGCCCCCGCGCGCACAGGGCGCTGGCGCGCAGCGTGTGTATGGAATCGGTTTCCTTAAGACTATTTGCGCTTTGTGACGGGGGAAACCTTTTTATTACGAAGCATGCCGTGTCCATGGGCGCCCCCCAGCGGAACCCCGCGCCATGCTTTCGGACAGCGCTGCTGGTGCCCACGGCTCTCTTCAGCTGCAGCAGCCATTCTGCCATGAAACCCTTTAGCGCGGCTGCCGAACAAATTATTATCGGTGACTGTGACCCCTTGGCTAGCGACCGTGGGGCGGGGGGCGTTTCTATTCGCAGAGATCCCGGAAGCTCGTCCTTGCTATCGCGGAAATTGTACCGGGAGAAGGGCGGTGGCTTCATCATGTGGCCGATGGCCGATCCCTTTTCCCTTTTCTTTGTGCACGTCCTTTGCGCCCAACCTCTGATATTGAGGGAAATCTTCTCCTGCACACTGTTTTTCGTGAACAACGGATGGCGGATTCACCACCCAGTTTGCGTGTGCGTACGTAAGGGTTCCTTTCGGTGAAATGGCCGCCGCGGGGGGTTCCTTCGCCCTGCCCGTAGCCTTTGCCTTCGCCTTGGCGGGGGCTTTTGGCGGTTGGGGGGCTCTCCGGTGGGGGCCGCGGCGCTTCCGCTTTCGCGGTGCCGCCCACCGGATCGCCCCCGCGGGCAGCCGGGGGGGCCTTTTCTACCGCGCGGTGGCCGGCCGCCAAAAACGCGGCGGGGGGGGGGGTGGCGCAGGAGCGCGTCGCCGCCGGCTCCGCGGGCCGGGTTCCCCCTCTCCCGGCAGCATCGCGGCGTTTTTCCCTGCGGCCGCCTGGCGTTTCCCGGCGCGGGCGGGGCGGGGGCGGCTCGGGACCTTTGGGGGCGGGGGGGGGTCCAGGGACAACGGGGGGGAAGGCGGCAGGGAGGATGGCGTGACGGCGCGCAAAAGGGAGAGCGGGGCCGCCCCTCCAGAAGGCCGCCGGGCATACCGGATAAAATCAGCGGCCCCCCATTCCCGACGGCCACCCCGCCATTCCGCTGTCCCGAAGCACCCGCCCGCCCCGCCTTTAAAAAGGGGGGGGGCGCGCCGAAGAGGTCGTGTATAATGGGCTGCTTGGCGAGGGTTGGGTAACTTTGTTTCTGTGTTTGTGTGTGTGTATGTGTGTCAACCTTGTCTTCGGAGGTAATTGGTGTCCGTTTTGCCTCCGTGCCAGGTGTGCGGGCGGGGGGGTGCGGGGCAAATTCTGCGCGGCGGGGCGCGGCGGCCCCCGAAATAATGGGTGGCGCGGCGGCCTAGAAGGGAGGAAGCCGCCACCACCGCCCCGCAGCCCGAGAAGAAAGGATGGATGTGCTTGCTTGCCTTCTGCTTTTCTTGTGTGTTGTGCTTTGCTTGTCTGGGCGCTTTCCCTGGTGCCTTGGGGCGGGCTTCGGGCGCGCCGGGGCCCGCAACGCCAAAAGCCATAATGCCGCCAGGCGCGGTGGCGCGGGGGGGGCGCGGTGTGCCGGGGGAAAGTTCCGCAGGGCGACGCGCAAAGGGGGAAGAACCCACGCAGGTCGGTTTTTCTTTGGCGGCGAAAAAAAGGGGCGGGGTGGGGTCGCGGGGTCCTCGCCCTGGCGGCGGCCACAGCGCGCACTCGCATGGTGCGCGAAAGAAGAGGGGGGGGCGGGGCGGCAAAGCGCGGCATTCCTCGTCGTCACTTTGTTCTTATCTGGGGTCGTCCCGTGGCTGTTCTTGCGGGCTTCGCTTGCATTCTCCGGTGCGAGGCCGGGGCGTGGAAACGCTGCTGCCGCCATCTTGTGTCACGCCGCCTTCCCAATAGGCCCGCCACTGGAAAGCACGAATACGCGCGCCCGCGCCTGGGGTTGCGTTTTTCCCCCCGGGCCGCCGGCGGGCGCCCGTTCCCCAGGGGGTGCCGGGGCCCTCCCGTTCATAACCCCCGGCCGGCTGCCTGCCATGGCTTGCCGGTCGTTCGCGCCATCGCCATCTCGCCGGCCAGCCAAAAAAACAAGCGGCTTACCTATGCTTCTCTTGGCGCGCAGCTCGTGGTGAAGACACTGCGCCATCGCAATTGCTTCGCCAGGCCTCTGCTTGCGCTGTTGGCCGGCAGAAAACACCTCGGCACCACCGCGGTGCGCGCGCTGCTCCGCCTTGATGTCGATTCCCCTTCTCCCCTGGGCACTATTGGTCGGCCTGTTGGCCGGCATGCCGTTGCCGGGGTCCCCCGCCTTCTTCCATTGAAAGAGGTGAGGGCGGCGCTACTCCCCGGCCCCCACTGGGAATCTGCTCTGCAGACAGCGTCGGATACTTGGCGGCCTTTGGTCTGGTGGCCCTTTCGGATGGCGGCAGGTGGGCCACGCTCGCGGGGAGGCCGTGGCCCATGGCGGCGATTCCCGTCCCGTATGCCGTCGCGCTCGCACCACTTCGCCCCCCAGCCCTCTGGCGCCAAGCTTGGGAACGGCAGGGGGCTGGGGTGGTTCTCTGCGACGAGCGCCTCGGCTTCGCGTATGGCCTAGTCGATCCCGGGGCGCTGCGTGGTGGGCTAGGGGGTGGCGGGGGTGATGGGCCGCAGGGCCAGGGGTAGGCGCGGGATGGGGTGGTGGTGGTGCCTCCTAAGGAAAGCGGTGGTGGCGTTAATGGGGTGTGGGTGGGCGCGTGCGAATGGGGAGGGCGCGGGGGTGGGGGTGGCCGGGAAATGGGGGGTCGGGGGGCGGGCGCGTGGGGGGGTTGGGTGAAAACGGTTTGCCCCGGGGGGGGGGGGAAAGGGCGAGCGGCGCCGGGGCCGCGGGTACGCGATGACCATGCGCGCCGCCCTGTGAGCGCACGAGGGGGGGACGCCCGGCGATGGCGCACACCGAGGAAGACAAAACGGCAGAAGGACAGCTGCGCCAACATGCGCACCCCCCTGAAAAGACGGGCAGACGCACACGCGGCCGCGCGCGCAGCCTTCCCCCCCGCCCGCCTGCGTCCTCGCTTTGGCGCCCGCCCAGGCCGCAGTGCGCGCGTCCCTCCGCTTCCGCTTCCCGGAAGCCACGCCTCTCCGGAGGAGGGGCGGCGGCGGCGCCACTTGAAAGCGAAAAGGCGCCAGCCGAGAGATCCGCTGCGGACGTCGTTTTTTTTCCTTGGCGGGGGGGGGCGGGGAATGGAAGGGGGGGTGTCAATGCACATAAGCGGAGGCGTGTGCGCGCACATGCGGCCCTTCCTGCCCACCCACCCCCTAGGCGCCCAGGCCAGCCCCCCACTCACCCCCAAAATAGAAGCAGAAACAAACCATCGTGGCGTGCAGGTGGGGGGCGTGGTGTGCGCCGGCGAACGCGTACACACAGACAGCCTAGAAGGTCCCCTTCCCCTCTTTGTGCTGGCCCTCCTCCTCGACGGTCGCGTCCTGGTACTCGGAGACAAGGTCGTTCATGTTGGACTCGGCCTCGGTGAACTCCATCTCGTCCATGCCCTCGCCGGTGTACCAGTGGAGGAAGGCCTTGCGGCGGAACATGCCGGTGAACTGCTCGCCAACGCGGCGGAACATCTCCTGGATGCAGGTGTTGCTGCCGATGAAGGTGGCGTAGATATTGAGGCCCTTGGGCGGATATCGCGGATGGAGGACTTGATGTTGTTCGGGATCCACTCGGTGAAGTAGCTGGAGTTCTTGTTCTGCACGTTCAGCATCTGCTCGTCGACTTGCGGCCGTGACGCGGGTCGGCGGCCCGCGCTTGGCGCAAAACATCCCCCCCTTCAGCGAGCGGAGGGCCATCAAGCGCGTGTGGCACGAGGTTCACGCAAAGCTTTCGCAGGCCAGAGTTTAGATGATGGACAAAACGCCGGGGAGGGCTAAACCGGGCATCGCGGCGGCTAGCGTGACGCATGACCGGCGCCGCCAGCTTCGGCGAGCGGGGGGGCCTTTTTTCCCCACCCCCACGTTTTTTTCGAGGGTTCCTCAGGGCCTGGAGGCGCCGCGGGGGGGTGTTGGGGGGGCAGGGGGCCATGGCGCGCGCCGCCCGCCTTGCGAACGGGGCGTTCATCCGGAGCGCTTTTGGTTTCGGGTGCAGGGTGAAGAACAGTGGGAGGGCAACGGCGAAAGCAACGAGAGTTTTCTCCCAACTTTCGGGAACTGCAAAGAAGCGTTGCTCGTGGGAAGGGGCGCGTAGAAAAGGTGGGGCGGGGCTCTGCCAGTTGAAAACGCCGTGCGCGCCCTTTGGGGCGGCGGGGCCGGGCTTGTCCCCGCCGACCGCCGGCGCGCCACCGCAGCCGGATGACGCGCGCATGTTAGTTGGCCGGGCCTTTGGTCGCACAGAGGGAAAGAGCAGTCGCCCCTGACCGCCAGCCGGATCAGGGCACATTGGTTTGTAAGGAACCTCGGGCGGGCGAGGTGTGTGTGTGTGTGTGCGTACTGGTGGGTTTTCCTTTCGGGGGGGGAGGGGGGGCTTTGCATGTTTCTCTTTTGGCCAGCCAGGATACCCAAAACAGATGTAAGGAGGAAAAAACAAAAGGCTGAAACAAGCGCGGGCGGGCTCGACGGGTGGGGTGGGATGTCGCACCCTTACACACTCGCACATGCACGCACGGGTGTCACAGCTTGAGACAGTAGATGAAGTCGTCGGAGTGCAGCGGGAAGGAGGGCGGCGGGTTAGTGATAATGTAGCGGAAGGGGATGCTGTTGTCGTCTCGGAGTATCTCGTGGAAACGGTGGATCGCGAGCGGCAGCAGGGCGTTGTCGAGGCCGAACGACGTGGCATCCTCGTAGACGACCCACGCCGCGTCCGGCGCCATGACGGTGACGAGCAGCGACTCAGACTTAGACGACAGCAGCTGCTCCAGCACGTCGAGCAGCTCGGGTGTGAAGTGCATCTCCTGCAGGCCTGTGTCGAGCATGTGGCGGCACACGATGCAGCCGGACATGAAGCTCGGCTCCAGCACCCACTCCGACGTCTTGGCGTCCTTGCCGACAGTTGTGGCGGGCCCGAAAAGAGGCACCAGCTCGGCGTGATCGACCTCGACGACGATGGGGATGTCGGCGGCGCCGTTGTGTTTGTCCTCGTCGATGAGGTGGCGCACGAGCTGCATGACGAGGACGGAGAGTGAGTCACCGTGGTCGTCACAGCGGTCCCCAGCGGAGAAAATGACGATGGCGGCTGCCTTGGCGACGTTGCAGCGGCGCAGGTCGGACGTGAAGAGGCCGCATCCCTGTACGACAATGAGGGAGCCAGTGACGTCCTCCTCCTCCCACATGTTGTTGAGGCTGTCGTAGTCGGTGTCGCTCGCGAGCAGCACGATGTCGCTGTTGGGGTTGTGCTGGCGCACGGGGCGCATGGTGTCGTAGTAGTCCGCTGCCTTGGCGGTGCGCGACTCGACGGCGGCCTCGGGCGACCGGTTGGTGCGCTCGTGTGCGCTGGAGAGGTCGATGAAGACGTAGTGGCTGGCGAGGTGGCGCACGTCCGACTCCACGCGCAGCACACTGTGCGCCGCCGTGGAGTCGGGGAACACTGGCGGGGACTGGGTCACCGTGACTGGCGAGCCGGCACTGGCGCTTTCGCATGCCAGGCTGCCGAGACGCCCCGCGTCTAGCAGCACTGGCGACACCAGCGCCCCAATCAGCGCATCCTCGTCGTCGTCGGCGGCGCTGGGCACGGGACTCACGGCGACCTGCGACATGTGCTCTTCCGCATCGCGCTTGGCCTCCACGCGGGGCGGCCGCCGCGGCCGCTCCACCGCGCCAGCGCCGAGGACGGTCGCTGCCGTCGCCGCTGCGCTGCTGGCGCTGTCGCTGCGACGGTGGGGGTGCTGCTTCGGGTTGCGGAGCAACTCGTGCTGCGGCATTTTGGACGAGGTCGGGCTGCCGCGTTGTGTGGGGTGGAGGAGGGCATCGTGGACAATCTCGTCTACGATGCCCTGCGCAGCGCGGCGGACATCGCAGATGACGATGAGCTTCTGCACGCCAACCAGCGAGCCGCGCGGGGCCAAGTCGACAATACCGTCACCGCTACCGCTGTCACGCACGACGCCAATGAGAGTTATATCGGTGCGGTACAGCAGGCGCGCCAGGCTGACGACAGTGTAGTGGCCTCGTTGCACCGGCGTGGGTGCAGTCACCGTATCCACGTGCTGCGCGAGTGACGCCTCGTACGTGCTCATCCAGTTCGGCTCCGCACCGTTGCCCAGTTCGATTGTCGCGGCGCCATAGGTGAGCATTGCGCGCTTGGGTGTCCACATCTTTCGCATCGCGCGCAGGCTCGCCTTGCTGCCACTGAACCCGAAGAGGTCCTTGAGGTCGCGCAGCTCCCACAGCGCCTGTGTCGTCATAGGGTCGAACATCCGCATGAGGTTGGCGACGAAGGGGATCATGCCCGGCAACACGCATCCCAGCCCCAGCAGGTTGTGGTTGAGTCGCTCGAACTCCAGCACATTGGCGCGGCTCGGCATGAGCGACTTGGTGTAGCGTGAGCGATGTAGGAGGATGTACAAGGGAAGGTCGGGGACGAGCGCATTCACAGTCATGGTCTGAGCGGCGAGGTCGTAGTCGCTGTAATAGCTGGAGTTGGTGCCCGCGCCCAAGAGGAACATGGCAGACGCACCGCGCGCGTTGCAGCGGTCGATGTCCGTCGGAACCCCCGGATCGCCGACGAGGAGGTGCACCGCGCTGCGGTACTTGGGGGAGTTGAGCAGCAGCAACACCTGCGCGGACGGCTGCTCGCGAAGCAGCAGCACCACCTTCATCTTCAGGTAATGTCGGTCCTCGGCAAAGATGTTCTTCAGCTGCATGCGCAGCTCGTTATACCCAAGATTGCCGCATATGACAACGTGGTCCGTGCGCTTGAGCCACGTTGTGTAGTACGTGTGGGAGAGGTGGTACACGCCGAGGTCGGCCACGTATTGAAGGATCGGCACGAAATAGACGAAGCCGACACCAATGAAGACGATCATGAGAAGGCGGCCTTGCACCGTGAGCGGCGTCACGTCGCCGTAGCCGATGGACGAGAAGGACAGCAGCATCATGTAGACCATCTCGAAGTACTCGACAGGGTCGCCGCAGAAGCTCTCAACAGCCTGCAGGATGCCGACGCTTATGCCGATGACGGCAATGCACTGGATCATAGAGCGCGCCATCTCCAGCCGGTTCTCGGTGAAGTGGGCGCTGATCTGCGGGTAGTGCAGCAGCGACAGCAGGCTCTCGTGAAGCCACCACACACGCAGGAACATGGGTGCGTAGACACGCGTCCAGGCACGGTCCAGTGTGAGGAGCGCACCGAGCGCGAGGAGCAGCATCCAGCCGCTGCTGAGGTAGTTCATGAGCGAGCGCGCGTTGAGCACGTAGGCCCACTTCTTCGCCTCCACCGCCAACAGCGAGATCCAGCTAGCCATGAAGACGGCGCTGAGCAGCACCTCGGCGATGAAGTAGCGGAGGCCCCAGTCGAACTTGCGCCAGTTCTCCGTGATGTGGTTGCTCTGCACGTGCAGGTAGATGCCGAAGGCGGCGGCCTCGAGCCCGACGTTGCACAGCAGCAGCAGGATCGACACGTGCGAGTAGCGCTGCTCGATGACGTCGAACAGCTTGCGGAGGCTGTGAATGGCGAGAGCAGAGTTGGTCGTCGTGGTAGAGCCTGCAGTTCTACAGTGGTTCAGGCGGGAGGCTGGTGTGGAGTGGTGCAGGTTGGCAACGTTATTCTGCAGGTTGCACAGCTGTGAGTGAATGGTACCCTGCAGGTTTCGGAAGCGGTTAAGGACCGTTGCCTGCACGTCTTGGCCGAGGTTGACCATGAGGAGCTTCGCGTTGTGGTGCGCGGATCCCTTGGCGACTGGGATCGCCATTGTACTAGCGTTCAGGTCCTCCGCGGTGAAGGACGCGGCAGCGATCGTGATGGGTGGCGGTGCGTCGTTTGGCGTCGGCGTCACCGGCGACGCGCCACTCATCTCCGACGCCGCCGCCAGCTCCCCGTTCTCTCGCGACGCCACGGCTGCTGGAAAGCACGCAGGCCTGCGTACGTGGGGGAGCGAAGATGCGCGAGGCAGTAGGGCACGACGTGAGCGCGGAGGAAGGGGAGGTGTGGCGTATGTGCGTATGTGTAAATGGGGCTCGCGCAAGAGAAGAGAAGCCACGCAAAGGTGCTATGGCCCGTGTTGTGCGGCTGCGGCTGAGGGGAGAGGGGGCGTGCGGGTGAGGTGGGATGAGAAGGGAAAGCAGACGACATCAGGCTCGGACTGGAATACCCCCCACCCCCTCCTCACGTTCCACCAGTACAGGAGCTGAACACGGTGGTGGTGAAGTCATGGGTGGGGGCGAGAGTAACTACAGGGCCGCTCACACCAGTGTGCTACCCCCCCTCTCTCTCTCTCTGTGTGTGTGTGTCGGTTGATGTGTTCATGTGAGTGTCTGTCCACGAAGCCGTCACGCGCAATCGCCAGGCGGCGAAAGGGGGGGGAGGGAGAGGAGGGACGAAGTAAACGGTGTGTTTGATCTCCAAGACGAGGAAGGCAGAGAGGGAGGGAGGAGATCCATCACTGAGTCTGGCAAGATGAGCGCAGGGCGGCTATCGGTGCTGTCGGTATCCACTGCTCGAGTCACGTGTGCATTTGGCCGCAAACAGCGACAAGGCAAGAACACGTAACCAACCATCCGAGTCGGGGATTTCAGCTCTGAAGCACCAACAGCATACAGACGCAGGCGCAGGCACAGACACCCACGCATACCAAGAGAGATCGAATCACAGAGAAGCATCAGCACCAAGGGAGCAGCAGCATCAGCACCACCACCAGACCCCTCTCGCTCGGCCTCTATAAGCGCTAGAACGTGTTACACACCACACGTATGCACATACGTAACCTCGAGCCTCGCCACGGTCGCCATCACTGCATCACGGAGTCGCACACCGTGATGACGCCCCCACTTCTGCATGGCCCGCCCCGCGCGGCTTGACTACCCCGGGGTGATGTAGAACACTAGATCCGTCTGCTGGCGCACCGGCAGCGCACGCGGCGGGTTGGTTAGCACGAAGCGCTGGCCGTTGATAGACGGGTTGCACGTGTCAACGATGCGGCGCTGCAGGGCGATGGGCAGGAATCCAAACTTAAGACAGTAGATGACGACGTCCTCGTAGGTGTGGAGGTCTGCTTCGCACAGCGACAGCGGCAGGCGCGCGAGTGCCGGCGTGTCGGGCGCGTGGCCGCTGATGAGTACGTCCATCACGTCGATGAATTCCTCCATAAAGTAGGTGCGCTGCAGCGCAGGGAACAGCATGAGGCGGCTGACGGCGTTGCCGATGATGAAGTTCGGCTCATACACAAAGTCAATCTCTGCCTTGGAGCGCAGGCGCGGATCCTCGGCGTGCGGCGGAAACAGCGGGAGGTTGACGAGGCCCTCGAGCTCGACGACGACGGGGAAGGCGGGAATGCCGTGTAGGATGTCGTTGATGGACAGCACGGTAAGCATAGACATAGCGCTGGTAGAGCCGGAGAGGCTGATGTCGCCAGCATAGAAGACACAGCAGCCAGCGCAGCGCTCGAGGTTGCAGCGGCGCAGGTCGGCGGTATTGAGACCGCAGCCGCAGATGTACTTGACAGGGTTCGCGTTGTCCTGGTGGTGGATGCTCCAGTAGTAGTCGAAGTAGGGGCCGAAGCTCACGTCGTTGGTGAGCAGCACGATGTCGCTGGCTGGGTGTGCCTGGCGCAATGGCACAGTGACGTGAAAGATGTCGTGCGCGACGGCGGTGCTGACGGCCTCCTGCGCGTAGCGACTGGACTCGTCCTTGGCCTTGGCGGTGGACAGGTCGATGATGACAAAGTGGCTCTCGAGGTCAAACGCGTCGTCGATGTGCACCAGCGCCTCGCTGCGCACCTCCGACGGGTGCACGGAGCTCGGCAGCGACGGCGCAGCGCCGAGACTGCTGCTCCTCGCGTCAAACTCATCGTAGAAGTCACCTTCAGCAGCGATTGAGCTACCGGTCGTCTGCAACGAGACTGGGACGTGGGACAAGCGCCCCAGGGGGTCGGGAGTCTCTAACATTGCTTCCGCGCCGTGTGGGCGCATCGGTGGCCCCCGCTGCTTCGCCGTGCTGTTGACGCTCCCAACATTGTCATCAAGAGTGCTGTCGTTGCTACTGAACTCAGTGTGGTAACGAGACCTCATGAGGCGCCGCTTAGCGCGGTCGTGCTCGTCCGGATCCGGCGCCACAAGCATCTCCTCACCAAACGTCTGCTCGTAGTCGCGCGCGATGGCGTCGGTGGCGTCCTGCGCCACCTTCATCGTCTTCGCGATCAGGATGAGCTTCCTTGCGTTCGGGACGAGCTCGCGCGGGTTGAGCTGCACAACGCTGCGCACGTTGAGAATGCCGATGAGCGTCACATCCTTTTCGAAAAAGGCGCGTGCCAGCACGCGGAACTCGCGTCCGCGCAGCGCGTCTGGAATCTCCAGCCCGTACATGTCGTTGCGCAGCGAGTACTCGTACTGTTCCACCCAATCCCGCGACAGCGTGATGTCCGATGGCAGCGACTCGTAGGTGCGCAGGAGGTTAATAATGAGTGGCACAACGCCGGGATGCGTCATGGAGAGTCCCAACAGGTGGTGCAGTATGCGCTCTACCTCCAGCACACTCGCCGCGTACGGGCTGATTTGCTTCACCGTGTAGTTGCGGTGCAGCAGCAGGTGCTGCGGCAGGTTCCGGTCGTACAGACTCACCGCCACGGACTGTGCGACGATGGTGTAGTCCTGGTAGTAGGCGGCCGAGCGCGAGTCGCCAAACAGGAAGATGGCGTCGGCTTCACGTGCCTTGGCGCGGTCCAGGTCCTTCGAGTTCTCGGGGTTGCCCACCATGAGCGTCACACGACTCTTCAGCCAGGGCAGGTTCGCGACCAGTCGTACCTCCGGCGAGTGCTCCTCTGGGGCCATGAGCACGATGCATGTGTCAAGGTACTTGCGCCAGCCCGCGTAGAAGTTTCTGAGAAGCAGCTCGACGGAGAGGTCGCTGAACTGCCCGCAGATGATTACATGCGGGTGTTTCCAGCCGCGGCGGAACCACGACGCAGAGCCACCGCTGAAGGTGTTGTGGAACTGGCGACGTTCGGCAATTAAAGCGAGTCGTTGGAACAGTGGAAGGAAGAAGCAGATGCCGATTACAATGAAGGCGACCATGAAGACGCGCGCTGGTGTCGTGATGGAGGTGACGTCGCCGAAGCCGATCGTGGCGAAGGCGACGATGATGAGGTACAGTGAGTCATACAGGTCTATATAGTGGCCACTGCAGGACTCCACGATCTGGTGTGTGCCGATGCACGTGCCCATGACCGCGAGCACACGAAGGAAGTACCGCATCATCTCTCGCCACACCTCCGGCGTGCGGCGTGCGATCTGCGGGTAGTCGATCAGCACGTTGAGGGAGTCACAGAGCCACCACACCCGGAGGAACATGGGCACCCAGACGGAGCGCCAGCGCGAGTTCTTGAGCGCGCCAATGCCGACCACGATCATCGGGATACTCGTCATGGCGTTCACCAGCGACAGCCACGAGATCAGGTACGCCTTCTTGTCATGCTCTAAGAAGAACAGCCCGATCCAGGCCAACAGGAAGATGATGCTCAGGGCTACTTCAGTGATGAAGACTGGGACGCCCCACGTGAACTCGGTGGCCGACGTGGCAGCCGTCACGTGCGACGTCCAAACATAAAAGGCGATGGAGACCATCTCCATCGTGATGTGCATGAGCAGCCCGAAGATGGACACGTTTGTATGACGCCGGTCGAGGAACTCAACAAACTTGAGCAGCGAGAAGAAGGGGTGCTCGGAGTGTGCGTAGTGCTTGTCTGTGAATACCTGTGGCCTGTCGCTGCGGCGCACCAGCCGAAACCATTCACGCCACGATGACCTGTGCTTGTCCATGGTTAGCGGCCGTCGGCCTAACGAGCGAGACGGGTGCGTGTGGCAGCACAGGGCCCAACCCTCAGGGGTTCAGACTACCACCACGACGGAGGAGAGCGAGGGAGGGAAGCGGCTCTCAAGGAGTAGCGTAGTACCCATCTGCAATGCCACGTCCACCTACCACCGCCCCGAGGACGGGAGCCAGAGCAACTGGGGGAATGAAGGGAGAGGAGGGGGGAAACAGCGAAAGTGACATGCACACGCACACGCAGGATTGCTGGAGGTTGTGTTGGATGGTAACGGCAGCGAGAATGAGAGAGCCTCGAAGGGGGAGGGGGCTCGAGCAACACGAGTCCGGAGAGGTCAATAAGGATGTGGAAGAGCCACAGGGAGACGCCAAGACGAGGGGAAGGGGGAAGAGGGCGGAAAGCCTCAGAGCCGAGGCGTTGTTACGCAAGAGAGAAGCAGAGGGTGGGGTGGTGGGGAGCCACTGGTGGCGGCGGCAGCGGGGGTGGGGTGAGAGCAACGACACAAACAATCGAGCTCAAACTTAGCGACTCACACCCGCTAAGAGAGAGAGACGACGACGACGACAGCCACACAGCCCCCAACAGCACCGACAGAGAGATACAAGCAGAGAGGGGAAAAGACGCCGCCGTGCGAGCACGCACAGGCACGAACACGCAGTCACTTGTTCACACCAGCAAAAGCAGTAAAGTGCAGGACAGGTACCCGGCGAGAACTGCTGGGTGGTAGCGGTGGTGGCGGGGTCGTCAGGAGAGCGAGCGGGCGGACCAAATCGGAGTGAGGTCGGCAACGTGCAGAGAAGCGCGCATACACAACACGTCCTTCCCCCCCTCCCTTACACGCGGATATGCCCAGGAAAAAGGCGCTGAAGAGATCGCACGGTTGGGCGGTTAAGCGCCCGCCAAACAACAACAACACCGCTGTACCGACGAGAGCGCGCCGACACGCACGCGCGCACAGAGAGAGAGAGAGAGAGGGGAGGAGAGCTGAAGTATGTGCGCTAATTCTCCGCGTGTTCAGAGTATAGAACACACGGCAGGGGGTGGTGGTGAAGTAGGGAAACAGAGCTGCTGGACTGCTTGGACGGTGCCCCCCCCCCCCCCAGCCACGGGTGCGCCGTCACCGACGTGATAGACGGTCGCGAGGGTCTCGGGATGGATGCGCGTTCCGACGAAGTTGCGGGTGTTTGTGTTTGTTCGTGAAGAAGTGGTTTATTCAGTCTGCCACTGAGCAAGAGAAACAGCAAGGCCTATCGACAGAGCACACACACACACTCTCTCTCTCAAAGATGTAGTCGCACTGCACGTCGTCGTCGCCTCCACCCCATCACCACCTCTCTCCACTCGCGTGCGCACGTGTGTGACGACCGCGCTAGCGGTGTGGGCGGAGCCTTCTTTGACCTCTTCTGGCGGGTCGACAGCTGCTGCGTCGGACATCACCGAGCCTTTGTCAGGACAGCAACGACGGCTGTTGCTGATGACGTCTTTGTCCGCCGGCGTAGTAGCGTGCTGCGAGGGCAGTGGCGTCGGTGATGGTTGGCAGAGGATGCAACCGCCGCCGCTGGGTGGTACACTTGTCAATTACAGTCGTTGCCGCGTCGGACTACCGTCCCCCCCCTCTGGCACCGCTGGCGCTTCCTTCGCGGGTGCCGGCCGCAGCAGCCCCACCGCATCCGCTTCCACGACGACGTTTTCCACCGACTGCTTCGATACCATGTCGTAGCTTGTATGCTGCGCGTAGTGCCCTTGGACGCGCAGGAGATCACCTTCCTGGACCTTGAAGGGAAGCGGCGCGGTAGAGGAAGGGGAGGACGCTGCCGCGCTGCCCGCGCCATCGCCATCGCCGTAGCGGTGATAGGGCTGCCAGGCTACGTAGCGGACGAGGAGGTGAGCCCGGTACATCTTCAGCTGGCCAGGGCGGCGCTCCCGGTACCCGTGCACTTCCAGCATGAACTGCAGGACGCGCGGCCCAGTCGCGCTGCTATCAGCCGCGGAGGAAGGGGTGGCCCCGCGCAGGGTCCCCACTTCCACTGGGCCGAGCACGGTGCCCACGCAGACCACAAACGAAACGCCGGTGCCAAGCCCCCGGCCACTGTTCCTCCAAGCCCGCTCCACCGCCTCGTCAACCTCCATCAAGCGCCCCGTCATCACTGCGCTGGGGTAGGCTCTGGTGGTTGCGTCGTCGGTGGGCTCCGTCGCCGCACTGTCGCGTTCCTGCCGAGCAGCGCTGTCACTGCCCTCGCGCAGCTGCTTTATCCGTGCCTGCGCACGGGCAAGCTCTTGCTGTAGCTGTGCGTTGCGCATGGAAAGCTCCTCTCGAGCCACCTTGCTCGCAGACGCGACCTGAACACCGTGACGAGTGGTGCGATGGTGGACAAGGTTGGACTCACAGAGGAAGCTCTTCCCACACTCAGGGCAGACGCGGCGCTCTTGCAGTGCAGGTGCGGGCGCTGGCGGAGTCGGGTGCGCAGCGCTAGCAGATTTGGCAGCCGTACCGGCAGACGCTGGCGATGATGGTGCTGATGAAACTGCCCTGCACCCGGCGTTGCCGCTGCAGCAGCGCACCCACAAGTTCGAGGGTCGACGACAGAGAGAGGGCAACGAGTGTGGCGCAGCGCCGAGTCGGCGCGAGTGGATCGCTTTGATTCCCGACAGTAGAGCTCGAGGTGTGAGTCTCGGCCCGTTGTCTTGGTACGATTCAACAGGTGTAGAAGCGCTGCTGGTCAGCGGCAACGACGACGCTGTTGGCGCGGATGACGCGAACGCCAGACACCACCGCGCCGCGGGCAATGTAATGGCGGCGACACGTGGCATGAGCAGCCGCGTGGTAGGAGGAGGTGGGTCTTTGCCGACTGCACCTGCGTTACGCCCGATTCTGCCCACCGACTTCCAACAATGTGAGAGCGTGAGGGGGTGGAAGACGGCGGGGCAGGAGAAGGGCGCCTCTCTCACGCGCACTCACACAGATGAGATGACACGAGGGCGGTGGGAAGGGGGAGAGAGTAGGTGTAGGGAGGGAGAGACAGGGGAGGGGCGAGAGCATGCCATCCACAGCCAACAACATCGCAGCGCAGTTCATGGGTGCGGGGAGCGCGAGACGAAGAGGTGGGGGAGGGGGAGCGAGGAACGCGTTAGCAGCTGGAACGGCTTCACGCTCTTCTTGTCCTGCCCCACGCGCGGCGTACCCCCCCGCCCACGTTATCATTTTGGCGGCCGCGAAGAGGGAGGGGAGTGGCGTGTGGGCGCGTGTGTGTATCGCCGTCGCGGAGAGGGTGGTGTTGGTAGTGGGGGGGGGAGAGACGGAGGGGTGACCACGACGCAGGAGCCTCCGCTTAAATAGCGACCTACATGAGACAGAGTAAACGTACTCCCCCTCCAATACAAAGCTGCCGCATCCACCGTGCGAGCCGCAGAGCGGCTCGTGTGAGCGTGCCTGTGGAGTCCCCTCTTGTTGGAGTTCAGCTTCGCCTTTCTGTTTTTTCGCCAACGCACGCACGCATTCACACACAGCCTGCGGCCACCGGTTCAGCAAGCAGCAAAGGGGAAGAGAGGCTACACTGCCTTCACCACCGACCCTGACGACGCCTTCGACGGATTTTGCGTCTCGCCGTCATCGCTGCCCTTGTCGCTCTTGGACGCCTTGCCCTGCTGGTATGTGGACACGGCGCCGTACAGCTTCATGACGACGAAGAGTGCCAGGCCGACGCGGATTGCGATGGCGAAGGGGCAGATCATGTTGACTTGAGCGCCTGGTATGCTGCTCAGCAGGGGCACTTGTACCTGCGCGTGATGGCGACTATGATGAAGCGGCACAGTAGAGTATAATCTCTCTCTATGAAGGACAGAGCTGGCAGATCAGCTGCCCTTGTCTCAGAGCGGATGGGGGAAGGGGGCGGGACGGTTTGACAGGCTATCAGCACACACACACACACACACACACACACACACATGCAGTAGAGAGAGAGACAGAGGGGAGAAGGGGGGGGAGGGAGGGGCGATGGTGGACAGCGGTGACGATGGAGGTGCACTGCGGATTTATGTGCTCGTGTATGCTGTTAAGTTGGTGCGAGGGAGAGAGCAGCAGCAGCAGCCCCCCCCCCCCCACACACACACTCTCCCTCCCTTCGCCAGATGAAGCTTTGGGGCGGGCAGGGGGGGGAGGGACGGGCCGGCGGGTGGAAGGGCACAGGCACCCGACACCTCTTCTCTCCCCGGGTCCGCACAATTTCCACCACGGCCAACGGCAGTACCCCAACAGAGGCAACGAAGACGCCCTTCAGTCCGTTTCCCACTTGTCAAGGGCCCTTCACCGTACGACAGGTATGCGCGCCCGGAGTCACAATCGGCTCAGCATCGCAGGCCACAGAGAGGGAGAGAGAAAGGGCTGGGTGGGTGGATGGGTAGCGGGCAGGGGCAGATGGGTCCATGCGCGTGGCGCTCACGCACCCCGGCACTGCAGCCCTCCCCCTTCCTTCCCCACCCAGCTGTCTCTCTCTCTCTCTCTCGTTCTACAGAGACACATCCACACACACACAAACAACGCTAACACACCTAGCCGTGGCGTATGGTGGCACCGCTGCTGCTGGTATCCTGGCCATACGCCATGGTGATCTGCCGAGTGCGCCACGCCTCGCGCGGACGGTCCCGCTGTGATAGGAAGCTGTCCTGCGCCCACAAGAGGCGCATCTGCTCGCCGCGCTTCACCGGATCCGCCTTGCGTCGCAGCGTGCGCCCCGCAGGATCGAGGTAGGACACCTGGCCTCCCACGGTGCCGCATGAGTTTGGCCGAGGGAAGTGGCAGTAGTTGTGGTAGCTACCGAGGCGCGTAGCCGGCGCGGCTGGGTGCGCCGTCGCGGCGCCGACGAGGACCTTCATCGACGTCGACGACGACGATGTGCGAGGAGCTGGTGCCACCGTAGTCAACGTGCTGATCCCCGGCGGCGTACGCGTCGTGGGAAAGAAGCGGAAGCGCTGGTCGCCCGTCGCGTCGAAGACGATGTTCGCGGCACGACGGTGATGGGTGGCCATAGCCGACACCTGCGCGCCACCTAAGGCAGCCGGGCTTGCGCCAACAGAAGCCCCGCTACCACGTGTGCGTTGCGCTTGTGGCACGGCCGCTGCAGAGCCACGCCGTCGCTGCTGCTGCTGCTGCTGCTGCGTGTGAAGGCTGCCGAGGGAGGGTCGTAAACATAGCTCCTCCAGCTCACGCTCGCGTAGCTGGATATAGCGCTGCAGGCGCAGCGACGGCTCGAGGTAGTGGAGAAGGCTGCTAGGCCCGGTCGGGCAGTCCTCCTTCGGCTTCTGCTGCTGGGGTGACGACGCTGCTGGTGGGGTGATGGCTGCGCCGTGGCTGACGTGGTAGTACGCCACCCGCTGCCCTTCTTCGCCCAGATCTTCCGGCTCGATGCCCTGCGGAAGGCACGTTGCGAGCGGAGGCTGTACCGCATTGCGGTTCCTGACGGCTGCACTGCCACCTCCACCGCTGTGGCTCGCGGAAAGCTGCGCGAAGACGCGCTCGATGTCGTCCCAGGAGGGGCTGGGGTATCCAGCTTCCGCCAGCGCTGCTCGCACTCTCGCGACGTCTGCGTCGCTATGATAAGAGGTGGGGCTGCTACCAGGCGGCAAGGATGTGAACGATGTGGTGCCGCTCTGCTGCTGCTCTGGTGGCTGGCGTGGTGCTTGGTCGCAGAATGACGAAGCTGCGGCAGCTAAGGCGACGGTTCCTGCCGCACTCGCTGAACCTTCAGTGTCCGCGCGTAAGTCCTGAGCTGGGCGGCGGTGGGACGACGTCTGGGTCGTGGAGCGAGCGTATACGGCGCCTTTGATGCCATCACGACGCACATCCCCAACCCCACTGACGGTATTGTCGCTGCTTGCCGTTGGCGTTGTTGGTGCTTCGGGAATACCGCTTGCGCATCGCGTGCCGGTCTGTGGCGGCCGGCACACATGTTCGAGGGAGGCCGACAGTGCTGACGACAACGTCGATCGGGCTGAGGGGGCAGCGGCACCCCTGCGCGTAGGTAGAGGGCTTGCCATATTGACTGACGGCGTTGATGGCGACGCTGCGGCGTGGCGTGATAAGGTAGTCTGTGTAAGCTTGCGTGGTGGAGGAAGCCGGGAGGCAGGGAGGTGCGTTTGGTCAGCAGTGCCTAAGCAGAGCCTGCGCGGAGCAGAGTGCAAGACACGGATGCCGACACGACAGCTGCGGCACGGAAAGAAGAAGATGCGTCTCCGGTGAGCGTGTGTGCCTGTGCCTCTGAGGCTCTGGCAATGCGCATGTGCGCGCTTCTCTGCTGCCACGTAGAAGGAGGCGTCAACAGGAGGTGCCGCAAGTGGGTGAGTGTGAGAGAGAAAGAGTGGGCGGTAGAGACTGAGGCGAAGATGAGCGGGAGTGGGCCAAGAGTGGAGGGGAGAGGGGGAGGGTCCATTGCACGCGCCGCGTGTGCGTGTGGCGCTCAGGTATGCAGGAGCAGCACCACAAACTGCCCTGACAACACAAGAGTGAGTGAGGGAGTGAGCGTGACTTCGTCCACCGCTTTCCATCCCTGCGTGTGCCGCTGGAGGTTACTCAAGCAGGCGCATCAGCAGGGGCTACACACACACGCACGCACACACGTACACTACTTCGTCACCGCCCGAGCTCCTCGCCTCTGCGTGCTTCGGCATCACAGGGACAAGTGACTGAGAGTGTACGTGTGTGCGTGCGTGTCTGGAAGAAGCTGTATCGCTGCCTTGGCAAAGCGGTCCGCTACTCGACACCTCCCCCCCTTCATGTGCTTCTTCCTTCTAGCCCTGTCCGTCCTCGTCGTGCGGCACACAACACCTCACATTCGCGCGCGCTCTATTTTATCGGTCGCAGCGTGAGGGGTGGGGGGTGGGGGCAGGCAGGGAGAGCGAGAGAGCGCAGTGCATGATGGCGTCATGTGCCTGGGGAGGAGGGGGGGGGCTGGCCATTGCTCATGTTTTCCCCCGTTTCTTCCTTTAGAGAGAGAGACAGACAGACAGACAGAGGGAGAGAGGGCGGTGTGTGCGTGTGCGTTGGTCTGTGAGACATCCCTCCATTGGAGGAGATATAAGCACGCGCGCGCACCTGACAGAGACACGCACCTCCCTCCCTCCCCCCACTACAACAGCTGGGCGTCCACACGGATGCCCCATACACCAGTACTTCCCTTCATTTTTCCCATTCTTTAATTCCTTCCAGCTTTCGTAGAGATGCGGAAGAGGGGGGGGCGGCGGCGGCGGTGAGGGAGTATATGCCCTGAGCCTCCGCGTCTCGCTCTCTCCCTCTTCCGCTTCAGTGAGCCCGAGAGGGGGGGGTGAGCGAGTAAACACAACGTTGGGGCCCTCCTCCCCCTCTTCCCCTCTTCCCCCCCCCCCTCTTCCCTCCACCGCACCAAACGAGGCGGAGGGGAAGAGGGGGAGGAGGGGGGGCTTTGGTCCTACGTGGGTTAATACATTGGCAAGCAAAGCACGCGAATACAACACCAGGGCAAGGCATGCGTGAAGAGACAAACAACAGAGTTGATGGAAGAGAAACACACCCGAGGAGAGGGGCGCAGCGACAGACCACGCAGCAGGAAGAAGAGAGGGGGGCGAGGAGGGTGACACGCACGCACACAGCGAAATCCGACACAAGAGAGTGCGTGCACCCCCGCCGAGTACGCTCACGTGTCTCCCACCCCCTCCCTCTCCCCGGTCTCTCGGCGAGGTTTTGCTGACTCTCCTCTCTTCCTCTCTCTTCCTTGGAGATAATCACATTATTAAGCTTATAGGGAGAGCGACGAGTACACTCGATTTCTCTTCTCCGACGACCTTCCTCCCTCTCCTCCCACCCCTGCACGTACACCTCTGCGGGTGCTGCTGCTGCTGTTGCTGCTTCCATTCCATCGCCTCACCCCGCTCTGCCCGCACCACCACCAATGGTGCCTTCACAGCGCCCTCCCTCCCCCCTTTCGCTGCTTTCACGCGCTCTGCAGCCGACAAACACCACGAGAAGGACGAGCAGCAGAGCGGCGCGCATAGTAGAACAAGCACTTGCTTGACGGAACACAGCTCAGCACACATCCAGCCAGGCACAGCACCTCCCCCTGCCCCCTTCTCACAAGAGAAGCTCTTGCGGAGGGGGGCGCGCTTGCAGGAGGAGGGAAAGCGCCGCCGCACGCCCTCACTATCGTTCGCGTGGCTGTGTTACGATGTGCCTTCTCTCGTCGCGAGAGGGGGGGGAGGGGGAGGGGGGCAGGGGCCCGCACTCACTCGCCGAGGTAGGCGGCAAAGTCCACCGGGAGCTCATCGATCTGTGTGTGGTAGTGCCCCTCGATCTCGTGCAGCAACTCCACGTCTTTCTCCGTCACGAAGTTGATGGCAACACCCTTACGGCCGTAACGGCCGCCGCGGCCAATGCGGTGCAGGTAGTTCTCCTTGTTCGTCGGCAGGTCGAAGTTGATGACGATGTTCACGTGGTGCACGTCGATGCCACGGGCCACGAGGTCGGTCGTGACCAGCACGCGGGAGCTGCCGCTGCGGAAGGTGTTCATGACGCGCTCGCGGTCGCTCTTGGGCATCTCGGCATGCATGCTGCTGACGGTGTGGTTGCTCTGATTCAGCTTCTCGGCGATCCAGTCCACCTTGCGGCGGGTGTTGGCGAAGATGACGGACTGCGCGATGGACACGGTCTCGTACAGGTCCATCAGCGTGTCCAGCTTGTGCTCCTCCTCGACGGCGATGAAGAACTGCTTGATGCCCTCCAGCGTCAGGCTCTCGCGCTTCACGAGAATGCGCACGGGGTCGCGCATGAACTTCTTTGTCAGCTCCAGCACCTCCTCCGGCATCGTGGCAGAGAAGAGCGCGACCTGGATGTCCTTCGGCAGGAAGCGGAAGATCTCGTAAATCTGATCCGCGAAGCCCTGAGACAGCATCTCATCAGCCTCGTCGAGCACCAGCACGCGCAGGGACTCGGTGCGCAGCGCGCCGCGCTTGATCACGTCGGACACGCGGCCCGGCGTCCCCACGGCGACGACGACGCCGGCCTGCAGCTTGCGCAGGTCATCCTGCACGCGCGTGCCGCCCACAAAGGTCTCACAGAACTTCGCGCTGTTCGACAGGAACTCGCCGATGCGGCTGATCACCTCCGCCGTCTGCAGGGCCAGCTCGCGGGTCGGGGAGAGCACGAGGCCCTGGATCAGGTTGTGGCGGAAGTCCAGGCGCTGCAGCAGGCCGATGGAGAAGGCGCCTGTCTTGCCGGTACCGGACTGCGCCTGCGCGATGATGTCGCCGCCGCGCGTGAAGGGGGCGATGGCACGCTGCTGGATGCTGGACGGTTTCTCGAAGCCGTACGAGTAGATGCCGCGCAGAAGGTTCTGGTGCAGCGGCATGTCATCGAAGGACGGGATCGGGCGGACGCCGGGCTGGTCGTCGAGGAACGAGTCCTGGTCATGTGGGGCAACGCGGTCTTGCTGCGACATGATGGAGGCCGGCGTGGTGCGGTTGGGCGAGGTGAAAAACAAAAAAGAGAGAGCGTTTAAGAAGGCGGAAATCAACTGCGTGCGCGTGTGGGAGACAGACGACCGAGAGAGCGGGGAGGAGAGAGGGGGGAGGGGAGGAGAGTGGAGGTGGGTAGACAGACGAGCGGGGCCCAATGAAAAGCTCGTCGAGGCGTGTGGTGGTGGTGGTGGTGGTGCAGAGGCTTCTCAGCAGTGCAGAGTGCAAGGTGGCGGGTGCACGTGTGTTGACGTCTGTGACGCTGGTCCACTGGCTGACTGCAGGGGGGTGGTGGGTGGGTGGTGGGGGTACACACTTTGAAGTCGTTTTGGCGCTCAAATATTTTCTTCGATTATGCTGAACGTCTCTTCGCAAGTCGGCGTGTGTGGCGCATGCATTCGAGCTGGCTGAGTCGGCTCGGCCGCCCCTGACCCCCTTTGCTCCTCTGCCGATGCAGCTGCTGGATCCATGAGCGGCACGAGGGAGGGAAGGGAAGGGGAGGGAAGGGAAGGAGGGAAGGGTCAGTGGACACCGCAGTGATGCACACTCTACCGCGTTTTCCGTTATTACGTGGAGAAGAACAAGAGGGAGGAGGGCTGAGCAATACGCATAAAGGCAGAGAGAGAGAGGGAGAGAGAGAGGGCGAGAGGAGCTGGGCTGGTGGTGGCGCGGCCAGCAGCGTACATTCCTTGTCGGCTGGGCTTGCGAGATTTTGTTTCGCTTCTCCCGTTCTCTCTCTTCTGTGTGGGTGAACGCGCTGTGTCGGCCCCTACCCTCGCACGCGCATCGCCCCCCCCCCCCCTCCCTCCTCCCTCTCTCCATGGTGTCCTCTTTCCCTCTTCCTCACACATTTTCCCATCACGCACGCTCACCGTTCCCTCCTTCCGTCCCTCACCGCCACTACGCGACACTCCGCTCACTCGACTGCTTTGCGGACTCTCTATCGTTCACTTCTTCGTCGCTGTTGCCTGGGCGCTTCGATGGGCGTCTCTGTTCACTTTGGCCTTTTCACAGCTTTCACAGGCAGACGTGCTCACCACGCATGAATCGCAAACGGCGATGCGCGTGCGTGTGTGTGTGCGCGTGTGTGTGCGCGTGTGTGGCAGTGACAGAGAGATGGAAAAGAGGAAATAATTAACTTATCAATACGCCTCCCCCCCTCACCGCGCTTGCCCTCCCACGAGAGCGAGAGCGCGCGCATGTGTGGCCCACTCGGAGGCCGTCAGGAGATGGCGGAAGAAGGCAGAGAAGGCGACGCGGCTATCAGGTGATGGGGATGGGGGTGGGTTGCCTGAGTCGATCGCCCAGCTATGCGCTCGCGCGGTGGCGTCCCTCGGCTACCGTTGGAGTTCCCTATTCTAGCGATCCGTACCCTCCCCCACCCCTCCACACAAACACACGCCTCCCCACTTCTCCCTCCCTACGCTGCCATTCCCCGTGCACTCTGCCTCTCTTCCCACGACCTCTACACGACGCACATTTGAGGATCGCCGCCGCACGCCCTCACTATCGTTCGCGTGGCTGTGTTACGATGTGCCTTCTCTCGTCGCGAGAGGGGGGGGGGGAGGGGGAGGGGGGCAGGGGCCCGCACTCACTCGCCGAGGTAGGCGGCAAAGTCCACCGGGAGCTCATCGATCTGTGTGTGGTAGTGCCCCTCGATCTCGTGCAGCAACTCCACGTCTTTCTCCGTCACGAAGTTGATGGCAACACCCTTACGGCCGTAGCGGCCGCCGCGGCCAATGCGGTGCAGGTAGTTCTCCTTGTTCGTCGGCAGGTCGAAGTTGATGACGATGTTCACGTGGTGCACGTCGATGCCACGGGCCACGAGGTCGGTCGTGACCAGCACGCGGGAGCTGCCGCTGCGGAAGGTGTTCATGACGCGCTCACGGTCGCTCTTGGGCATCTCGGCATGCATGCTGCTGACGGTGTGGTTGCTCTGATTCAGCTTCTCGGCGATCCAGTCCACCTTGCGGCGGGTGTTGGCGAAGATGACGGACTGCGCGATGGACACGGTCTCGTACAGGTCCATCAGCGTGTCCAGCTTGTGCTCCTCCTCGACGGCGATGAAGAACTGCTTGATGCCCTCCAGCGTCAGGCTCTCGCGCTTCACGAGAATGCGCACGGGGTCGCGCATGAACTTCTTTGTCAGCTCCAGCACCTCCTCCGGCATCGTGGCAGAGAAGAGCGCGACCTGGATGTCCTTCGGCAGGAAGCGGAAGATCTCGTAAATCTGATCCGCGAAGCCCTGAGACAGCATCTCATCAGCCTCGTCGAGCACCAGCACGCGCAGGGACTCGGTGCGCAGCGCGCCGCGCTTGATCACGTCGGACACGCGGCCCGGCGTCCCCACGGCGACGACGACGCCGGCCTGCAGCTTGCGCAGGTCATCCTGCACGCGCGTGCCGCCCACAAAGGTCTCACAGAACTTCGCGCTGTTCGACAGGAACTCGCCGATGCGGCTGATCACCTCCGCCGTCTGCAGGGCCAGCTCGCGGGTCGGGGAGAGCACGAGGCCCTGGATCAGGTTGTGGCGGAAGTCCAGGCGCTGCAGCAGGCCGATGGAGAAGGCGCCCGTCTTGCCGGTACCGGACTGCGCCTGCGCGATGATGTCGCCGCCGCGCGTGAAGGGGGCGATGGCACGCTGCTGGATGCTGGACGGTTTCTCGAAGCCGTACGAGTAGATGCCGCGCAGAAGGTTCTGGTGCAGCGGCATGTCATCGAAGGACGGGATCGGGCGGACGCCGGGCTGGTCGTCGAGGAACGAGTCCTGGTCCTGTGGGGAAACGCGGTCTTGCTGCGACATGATGGAGGCCGGCGTGGTGCGGTTGGGCGAGGTGAAAAACAAAAAAGAGAGAGCGTTTAAGAAGGCGGAAATCAACTGCGTGCGCGTGTGGGAGACAGACGACCGAGAGAGTGGGGGAGGGAGAGAGGGGGGGGAGGGGGAGGGAGAGTGGAGGTGGGAGGCGCCGCAATGTACGGTAGGAGGAGAGTGGGACCCCCGTCCACTGATCAAGGCGTGAATGCACGCACACCTCTGCGTCGCAGTGCCTCGCAGAGCGCTTCTCGCTGTATGCGTGTGCGCCTGCGCGCGTGTGGGTGGGTGGGTGGGGGGCGGGGAGGGCAGAAGTCGCCAAGGGCGATCGCGTTGAAGTGAAGAGGCGTTTCGATGCCGCGCATACCCGCGCGTCGTTGCCTCTGCCTGTGCCGTGTCGTCTCCATCTCTCGCTTGCGACGGCACGCGGCTCTGCAAGCCGGCGGGTATCCGCGGCATCGAAAAGAGGGACGCTCGTGGCGCGATGGGCAATGCCGTTAGTCCCACCAACGATGCCGGGTGTCGCTGACCTTCACTACTTCTTTCCCGTTCTTCCTCGTCACTCTAGACGCCGTCGAGCCGCGCCTCGACTGGCTGTAGTCTGTGATCATCAAAGAGCTGATGGATATAATGGCGACACTTCAGCTCCACCTCGGTGACGATGCACGCCTCTTCGTGCGAGCGCAGATCTGGGTGTACGTCGGAGATATAAGGCCCCAGCATCGCCGCTGTCGGTGGTGCAGCTCCGATGCTTCCTGGGGACGGCGAGTCTGAGCTGATCGGCTGTGGTTTTACTGATATTGCTGTCGTTCTCGCCACCTCTGCGGTCGTCGATGGGCCCGGGTTCGCCTCTTCGGCGATGCGCTGAATCACCACCGGCAGCTCCGCAGCGCTGCGAGTGCCAAAGCGGGGCACACCGAAGGCGCTCGTCGCCGTGGACGAGGACCCGGCAGCTCCGTCAGTCCGCAATTCACTCGAGAAGAAGATGACGTGCTGGAACGCGCTTGAGGCCGCATTGCTCGACACCGCAGGTGACAGAGGAGTCGACAAGGATGCGGCTGGCGGCAGTTGCGTCCGTACATGCGCACCGCTGAGGTTGGCATCGTCCTCCTCGCTCCGAAAGAGTCGGTTGTCGACTGACGCGCCTCCAGGCAGCGGCTCCACCGGCAGCGCCACTATTGATGGTGACAGCGCGCTGGAGGCGACGCTTCGCTGCAGCATGGCTGCAGCCGCTGTTGTGCCTTCAGTAGGATCGGCCGGTGCGAGGGGTCGGTCCGCGTCTAGTGCTCGTGCCCCCTGCGACAGCGACACGGTGCTATGCGTCGTGACGACGTTGTAGTCCCCTAAGAAGCGTTGCGGCAGCGCCATCAGCACTGCAGCCGCAAATGCGTGAAAGACGTTGCCCCTGCCGATCAGCTGCCACGCCAGCGGCGGCGACGGAGTGGCGGTCGCGACAGTGCAGTGCACACGAGCGTAGGAGTGAAGGTGGTTGTGGCTTCCAATGTGCAATGTCACTACCGCCTTCGCCAATGGCGAGGCCGCGTGTCCTTGATCAGATGCTTCGGAGGGAGCAGGAGCGTCCCCTGCGCACGGTTGATCGGTGGTGGTCGTAGCGGCGCCGCCGCAGACGAGTTCGGCGAAGTCTTCGAAGAGGCAGAACGGCCCGATATTCAGTCGGTAACCGTGTGAGACACAAATCCGCGCGTGCGGCAGCACCACGCAGCCCTCGCCAAACCGCACGTCACCGTCCACGACGGCGGAGGGGCTTTGGTAGTAGTAAGTCCGTGCCCGACGTCGGAAGCCGTGCCGTACCGTGCCGGTGGAGGTCGTCGTTTCCGCCGACATACTGCAAGGCAAGACTGGCACAGCGCCGATGAGGGACGCGTCCTCCCACATACACTACTCTCCTGCGTGTGTGTGTGTGTGTGTGTGTGTGCAGAGGGTGGTAGGCAGATGTGGGTGAGAGAGAGAGCGAGAGCGAGAGCGAGAGACTGACCGTGTTGGCGGAAGAGGCGGAGGCAAGAGCTTCCAATATCGTCATCGACTCGCACATGTATTCGCTCTCTCAGTTCACTGAGTTTTGAGTCGGATTAGCGCTCCTGTGAGGGTTGTACGCAGAGGATGAGGCGGCGCTACACGATGGATGGGTGGGGTGAGGGGGAGGGGGGGGGCGCGACCGACACAGCGCGCACACAGGACGTGTGATGAGGTCATCCATGGAGTCCTCATCATTCACACCTGAGCACACATACGCACGTTTGGGCCTCTCGACTGAGACGGAGTTCGACACGTCCTTCCTTTCCGGTGCCGATGTGTGCGGAGTGCGGTTGGTCCTGCCCGCTCCTCCTCGTTCCATTCACCGCTTCCCCCGGATCTCGACAGGCGGCGATGAGGGAGACGGAAGGGCGCGGCATAGGCGTGTGTGTGTGTGTGGAGAGAGAGAGAGGGATTCTCTTGCCGTTGGGCACTCGCGTAGAGCGACTGCTACAGCCGCCCCTCTTTTCCATCTGAGCCACCACTCGCCCTCCTCATTGGCCTTCTCCACGTCGCTCGTGATCGCGATCGCGTCCGCGGCGATGTCGCTGTACTTGATAATCCACTTCTCAGAGAGAAGTTCCGCAGCTGTGGCCCGCCGCGCCGGGTCCCACTGGAGACAGCGGCTGGGAAACACCTCGAAGTCCGCTGCTTCCTCAGCGGAGCCGAGCTTATCACGCAGGATCACTCGCACGTCTTCCCAGCCTGGTGTCTTGATTGGGTAGAGTTGCTCATGTCCTGTGGGTCGCGCTGCGCCTGGGCTGATGCACCGCGCCTCGCTGTTGCTGCTGCTGCTGCTTGCAGAGGGCGTGACCATGCACAGGGTGGACGGCGTAGCACTGAGAGACAATGCATCGGCGCCGGCGCCTGGGCCGTGGTAGGCGAGACAGTCGTGCAACCTTGGTCAAACCAGCAAAGGATGAGGGTGGGGAGTTGGTGAGCGGTGCTGCTGTCACATCGTTCCGGCGTTGAGGCGCTGTTCGCAGCGGCAGAAGCTGCAGCTCCGCCGGCCCCGTACTCCAGCTCGAGCTGGCGGTATGGGTCAGCCAAATGTACGCGGGCCCCCTCGGCTGCTGACGCAAGAGGCTCACTGGCGGTGGCCCGAGCAGCCGCATGATTGCCTTGAGGTGAAACACGTCCAGGTCCTGTTCCCCGTCCTCGAGATAGATGGGCCGCCCGTCCCACTTGTCCTGGCACTGCGGCGTACCCTCATCGCAGCAGCTGCTGTTGTTGCCGCAACGATGCCGTCGAACAGGAAGCGTCCACTCACCAGCTCGTACGCGATGCAGCCCATCGACCAGACATCGCAGGAGGGGAGGCAAAAATTCCCAAGCAGCACCTCCAGCGCGCGGTACTCGCGGCTCTGGATGACGGCGCCCGGTGGTAGTTCTGTTGGCGAATGATCTCGCATTCGAGGCGTCGTAGCACTGTCGCAGCTGCTGGTAGCGTAGCGCCGTCATCACTCTTGCGAGCTGCGACGGCAACACTCTCTAAGCGGGTCGACTCGGTTATTGAATGCGGCAGTGTGGCCCAGCTGCCATCCAAGCGCCAAGTGGAAAGTCATGATCGCGCTGCTGTCAGTGATGTGCTTTGGCCACTTCCTGAACCAACCGCACGACTCGCCAGGGCCGTTCGCAGTACGGCTGGCGGTGGTGGCGGCAGCAGCAGCTCGTCTCCGCCCCCGAGTCCGTCGTGATGGTGGTGGTCTGATGGTGTACGGGCGTTGCTGTTGCTGCTGCTGCTGCGGCGTGGCGAGCGGCTATGCCTGTTTCCACATCTGGCACGTTGGCAAAACCTGTCACCTCGCCTTGTTGGCCGCCATTGCCCGCTGCACAGCCGCCGCCATCGGCGTTGCTGTCTTGCAGTTCCTGTAGCTCCAGCGCATGAAGCTCTGCCTTGTCGATCAAGTCCTTCACCATGCTGATATCCAGCATCGGTGGTAATGGTGGCTGTGTCGGTACACTCGCTCCACCGAGTCTCGACCGCACCACTATCCACGGCTCGGCGACACGACTGAAGCCGCTGCAGAGGGTCTTGGCGCACAAGCTCGTCGTCCGTCATGCCGCCACCATTGCCGGTGTGGGCAGCATAGTCGGCTAGCGCGCGCACCCCGAGCCGCAAGCACGGCGGAACGACAAGCAACAGCCCAAAGTCCGACACGCGGACCTCGCGCGCGCTGCTGCGTAGTGTATCGTGGCCAGCGGCGGCGGCAGTGCTGAGTACACTGACAGACGAGGCAGAGCTCTCACTTGGCGAGCCTACGTTGGTGGGGTTGGCGGCGTGGACGCCGTGCGTGCTAGCCGCCGCTTCGCCACCATCGTCGTGGTTCCGTGCTCTGGTACAACAGGCTCTCCCACTCCCTTCGGCGTGAGAAATCTATCATGGGCTCACGGCGGTGCGTGCAGTTGCTCCTCCAGTGACAGCTGCGCTGGCTTGGGTGCAGCTGCGCGGAGTGGAAAGTGCGCATTTCCTCCGTGAAGTCGCCCTCGAGGTCAGTGAAGAGCAGGCTCTCCGGCTTCAGGTTCGCATGAATAATATCGCAGGCCGCCAGCACTGCCAGCCCCTGAAGGCTCGATTGCATGATGGAGCGTGCGACGGCGGAAGGGAGACAGTCAAGGTGCGCCTCGTTGATCTGATCGCTCGGTCGACACCGGCCCCGAGTACGTCCACGACGAGGCACTGATGAATCCCGAAGGCGCCCTCAACGACGAAGGCGTGGTGGAGCGTCGTGAGACGACTGCTGAAGTCCCTAGCGGTAGTGCACGCCGTGGCGCTCCTGGCGAATGTGATATTGGCCGAGGGGGCGACGCCTGCCACCTCACTGCTGGGGCAGCTGCGCGGTGTGGAGGAGGTCGGGGGGGGGCGGGGCACAGCAGGGGAGAGCTGGTTTACGCGAGTGCGGCCCGCGGCCCCGTCACGAGGCCATCACGTGCCGGACTTTTCTCTGTCGCTGCTCTCCTGGAGATGTCCACCATGTTCGGCGCCCGCAGGCACTACCGTGGTCAGCGAGGACGGCAGCGAGGCAGAGTACGGCGCGCTTGGGGAAGCGCAACGCTGCTGCTGTTGCTGCCACTGCTATACGCTTTCCTTCACGAACGTGGAGAGCTGCAGCTCGTACATGGCGGACTCCGCGCACACCGTGTCACAGCGAAACCCCTTGATGGCGACGAACATGGGCCGCTCCGACGTCCTGAACAAGCGCCTCACCTCTCCTTCGCCCAGCTCGCGGATGAGCTGGCGACGCGCCAAGGAGCACTGCTCGAGGTCGGCGGCGAGCCACACGCGGCTGCTGCGACCAACGCCAAGCACCTTGAGGAGGGTGTAGCGCTGGTGCAGCGTGTCACCTGGCATGCAGGCGAGGTGGCCACCGCCGCCACAGTGTCTTTCGACCTTTCTCGCCTACCTCGTCGGTGAACCCATTCGCTGCGTTGTGCCGCCGAAGAGGGGATTGCAGCTCATCTTCACTGCCGTCGCTACAGTTCTACTCGTCCCTCATGCACGGGTGATGTCGCGAGTCACCAGGACGCGCCGTCTGGTTGCACTTGCCGCCCGCGCAGCTAGCATCTGGGTGGTGGGGACTGCTTGAGCCGGGGTCGTCGTCATCGGAGTTGGCCAAGGCGCGGCGTTTACGCCGCGCGGCCTCGCTGCGAGGGTGCAGGTACTGCCGACGTTGGCTGATCATCTCCTGCTCTGCTTTGACCTCCTCGAAGTGTGGGATGGCCGGCACCATCGGTGGCACTGAAGCTGCGGGGGAGAACGGCAGCGGTGGGGTTAAGAGTGGTGCCATAGCTGTCTGTGTTGCCGCCAGCGCCGCAGTCGCGGCGGTTTCAACGACATGCGAAGGGGGTGTTCTCTCCACATCTACTGGTGATGGGATCTCTTGCACCCTGTCATTCCTAAGGCACGGTGCGGTCTCTGCAACTAACCCGTTGCGCTCACCGCGGTCGCGTCGGCTGCGCTGATCAACACTACTCGCACCACTGTCGGCTGCGCTACATGAGCCTTCCCTCCCAACGCTGCCGCCGCCTCTTGCAGGCGGGGGCCAGGAATGCTGATGCGGACACGAGCTCGTTGTCGAGGCCGCCGAGATTCCGGTGGACGCACAGTGTGGAGCTCGTGCATGCTCGCCTGCCTCGCTAAGATGTCCTGCATACTGTACAGGAGAGTCAAGCCGCCCTCGCGGCAGTCCTGTGGTGTGCGCCAGGGCTTCAACCACTCAAAGCGAGCTCTCATGCTGGCGGTATGCTGATCCCTTGTTGCGTCCCGCAGGGGGGCCATGGCAAAGCTGCTGCTGCTGCTGCTGTGGTCAGGGCTAGTGAAGTGGCTGGGGTGGCTGCTGGTTTTCGAGAAGGAGTGGCAGCCGCTGTTGCCCTCGCCCCAGTGCTGGGAGGTGCTGGGAAGCGGCATGGTGGGCTGGATGGGATGGCGTGTGCGAGACGAAGACGGCGGCGGCGGCGGTGGGGTGAAGACACAACGACCCCCCCCCCCCAAAGACGATCGCTTCAGTGTGCACGATCGCTGAGTGAAAGAAGGAGAGCTGCGAATGAGGAAGAAGTTCCGGGCGCGGCTACGGTAGTCGCCGATGATGGTCGGTGGCCCTTTAGCAGGAGAGAAAGCCGGACGAGGGAGGAGAGGAGGTGGGGAGGGTGGCGCGGGAGGGCAGCTCGCATGCGTGTGGATAACCGCGCAGATCAGAGGAAGAACAGAAGGGGAGCGGGTGGCGGATGAGGGGAAGTATGGCATGCGGGGGGGGGTGGGGGGAGCGGGTGTGTGGAGGGGAGTGCGGCGGCGGTGGTGGTGGTAGAGCGGCTTCCGGGAGAAGAACCGCACAATCTGCCAGCCTCCCCCCTTCCCCTCCGTACATCAAGCCACTTAGCGACGTACCCACCTGCGTTTCCCAGCAGCCGGTCACCTGCAGCGCCACGAGCATTGTATGCCAGCCAGTAGCCCTTCCCCCAATGACTGGGCGCAACACGCCGCCGCGTCGTCTGGCCTGGAGCCAGGCTTGCACAGTGCCCGATGCCATAAATGAGTAGCATCTCTCTCGGCTGCCGAGGTGGTTGTTCGGCCTTTCCTCCTGCCGCTACCTATCCAGTCTTGAATGCGTGTGCCCAGGCACGCGTGTGGAGTTGATGCGCGCGAGGCGTGCACGCCGGGGTGTTAGAGGAGGAGGGGGGGGGCACATTCGCCCCCTAACACCGACACGAACTCCGTAAGGCGTTGCCATGTGAAGAAGAGGCGCAGAGAGAGAGAGAGAGAGACATGACGCACACCAAGACATAGATGGGTCAATGTCAACATCAACGTGATCCCCAACACAAACGAGTCTCTCCTCCCTCCTCCTCGTCGAGCAGCACAACGTTGTGCGAGCCAAAGCGAAGGGCATCCGCGTGCTTGTGTGCACCCACGTCTTTGTCAGAGATGAGGTGAAGGAAAGCGGCGGCACAGGCCGTCCCTTCTCTTCCCTTCCCCCCCCTACTTGCGCCCATCCCGCGGCCTCTCCGTGGGGTGCAGCGGTGGCAAGTTCCACTGACGTCGAAGCGTGTTGACGGCGTCGTCGCCGTTCAGTGGCGGGGTGCCGTGTGCGCTGAGCACGCATTTGATGGGCCGCCGACGCGTCAGCTCGTCAATGGCCGACTGGATCACGGAGAGCGATCCCTGCTGCAGTACCTGGAGCCACTTGTAGCGCGGCACCAGGCCCTTGTGCTTGTAGTCACCACGCTTCATGAACTTGAACCACACCCGGCACATCCACGAGTTTGCCGGGTCGAGGTCGGCGTACTCGCCGTGGTAGAGGTCCGTGCACGCGAGGCTGTTGCTGTTGGCGTCAAACAGCACGTACTCCTCCGCTGCAGAGTCGCCGGGGATGCGTAGCAGCTCAATCGTTGGGGTGAGGCGCAGAATATCCACCGGCGGCTCCGGCCTCGACGTGTCGCGTGGTGCAAGGATGCGCAGGCGCCATGCATCGTCCTCGCGCAGTCCGACAGCCTGCGTGGGCTTTTCTGTGAGGAAGAAGGAGACGTCGCTCCAAAGCACGTCAACGGGGTCGCCGCTGTCGTTGCTGATGGCATCTGGGGGTGTGGCGGGCATAGTGCTGACACTCGCCTGGGCCCCCTCCAACGCTTCTGCGGGTGCCCACTTAGCTGCTGATGCCGCTGCTTCCACCCGCGCGTCCTCGGCGCGCATCTCCTGCCGCAGCTTCAGTTTTTGCTGTTGCCGGCGCAACATCGCCCGTCGCGCTTGCTCGGATGCCGTGTCAGCGCCACCTGCCCCAGCCATTTCGTCGTCGTCGTCCTCGTCGTCATCGTCCACCTCTCGGTCACTCTTATCCGGCGCGCTTGACCGCTCGCGCTGCGCCGCCTCCGCTGTGGCCCTCGCCTTCGCGGCTGCCTCGTCGGCACGCTGCCGCTCAAGCGCCGCCTCGGCCTCCAGGTCCACCTCGGGAAACGATAGTCCGGTCATGCCGTTGCCCATGTCTTGGCACCCGCCGCGCCACTCCGTTGCTGACGCAGCTGCAGTCGAGGGAGAGCCAGGCAAGGTGCGGCACCACTGCTGTCACTTCTACTAAGAGGTGGCCGCGCTGCTACTGCCGGTAGCAGCGGTACCTCGCCACTGGTGATGAGCTCCGCGTCAGGGAAGACGTCTGCCCACACCTGCAGGTGACGCCACGCCGGTCGCGTCGGCACGACGATGCCTTCACGACGCGCTCCTCTTGCTGCAGCTTGAGCAGCAGCTCTACGAACGTCCGCTCGTTGACTTCGATAGGGTTGTACAGGACTGTATAGCCGCCAGCGCGTTTCTCAAACAACGCCGGCGCGTCAATGTCACGCGTTGGGCTCGCCTCCTCCGCCTCTTCCAGAGCGCGCCGACCGAAGATGGCGGCCTTGAGGTAGCGATACGACATCCTCGCATCCGCCGCACAGTCCTCCGGTGTGGGAAAGGTGGAGTAGCCGGGGACTACGCTGTGCATCACGGTGGAGGCCGCATCACTGCTAGCACCACCACTGCAAGCAGGCGATGAGTGGCTGTCGCTGGTGGTACGCGCTTCCCCTGTCCCACTCGCCTTTGGTGGCCTTGACGGCAACGCCACTGATGGCGCTGCTGCCGGCCTAGAGGCAGCCGCGAAGGGACTGCGCATGCCACCAAAACCCAAGCCGGCATCGCCACCACCGCCAGGGATCTGTGTGACATGGTGGACGGTACGCCGCAGCATGGCGCGCTGCTCCAACGTGAGGCCCGACGACCTTCCCGCGGCCTTACCTGTGGTGAGGTTGTGCTCTTCTGCGCCTCTGCCGCTTGCGTCCTGCGCCGGAGAGATCTTTGGTCCACCCGGCACTGTCGACACTGCCTGCGGCACGCTCGGCATGCGTCCCTCCACCGCCACCTTGTAGTCGGTCACCACCACCATCGTGTTGTCGAGCTTGCATTGTCGTCTCGCATGTAGCGGAGACCGCTCATGACCTTCATGATGCCCTGCGATTCCTCCGTCAGGTGCAGCTGTGGCGACGGCTGGGAAGGGTCGCTCTGCTTCTCGATAAAGTATGGGTGTGAGTAGAGGTCGGCCGGCCGCTTGTTCTTGAAGAGCACCGCGATGGCCATGAGGCCTTGAGGGAAGGGGAGCCGGCCACGGACGAAGAATGTGCTTGGGCTGCATACATCGGTGATCATGACGTAGTGGCGCCGCACGTGGTCCTGCATCATGAAGGCGGCCTTGGATATCATCGTCCCTATTCTCGCTCGTTGTGTGCGTGTGTGTGTGTGTGTGTGCGTGGTGGTGACGCCTGTCGTCGATGGTGGCTGGAGAGAGAGGGGAGGGGAGGAGAGGGGGGGGGAAAAGAGGCCGGTGTGCAGTTGTGAACAGCCGAGGGACACACACACACACACCACACGCAAGTTGAGGGGGGAAGGCGTGGGGTGGGTGGGTGGGGGGGGGGAGGGAGGCCTCTTCATCCTTCTCTCCCCTCCCCCCCCTTTCATGCACTTGCCGCGGGTGCTGTTGTGCATTGCTGCGTTGCTGGTCCACCACTCGTTCGTGCAGGCACGCGTTCCGGTTCTCCCCATCCACCGACACCGAGAGATGCACATCTGCGTCGGTACGTCTCTTCTTTGCGCGCACGTGTGTGTGTGGGTGTGGGGGTGTAAATCGCAAAGCACAGGCACACACGCCGCTGCCTCTGCCGTCATCCCATCGGCTTGAGGCACGCATCGCACTCCTCCCCTTTCCTTGCCACCTTCGCACCCCCTCCTCCCTCGAGCGGGTCGCATCACTGGTCATGCGGAGCGGGTCACCAACCACGACAGATGGCGACGAGAAAGTGCGAGACGGCGCGTACGTCACCCGTGTAGCTCTTCACGTACGTGCCGACAGTAAAGCTCGCCTCGCTCGTGCCCACCTCATGCACCGCGCCCTCGAGCGCCTGTTGCAGCAGCTCGTGGAGCTGTGGATCAGGCAGGCTGTGGGAACCCCTTACGGGTGAGCCGAGCAGTCGGAGCAGGCTCGCACGCGAGGGTGCAGTGGTGGTGGTGGATCCTGGTGGAGCCGAGGCAGCATCTTTCTCTCACACGCGTGTTCATCGGTGTCCCCTCTCGCGCTGTATGCTGCCGTTGGCACGGCGTTGATGGCAGTGGTGGCGTTGGCGACGCTTCTGCTGCTGCCGGCGCCGCTCCAAGATGGTGTCATTCGCCAGCTCTAGAAGCTCTCGCAGGATCGTCTCTACGCCACGGTGGTGCGCAGGTGGGGAGCCGTTGCGCCGCGTCAGCAGCGCATTCCTTGCACAGGCGCGCAACTCCAGCTCAATCTCACGAGACTTGACAGGGTCGTCCACGTGGAATGCCAGGACTTCGCGCTGGATTGCGAACAGATGCGCGCGTCCTTGACGTTGTCGAAGCACAGAAGCCAGTGTGCTGAGCTCGCAAGGCCCCATGTCATGCGGCGCGGAAAGTCTGACAGCTGCCCATTCGCCCACAGCTGATCCTGTGAGATTACCAATGTACACGTCCCTGTAGTACGGTGCCATCGAGTTAGCCGGCCGACACGATCCAGCCGGTGCGGGTGTCGATCAGCATCCACGCGGCGTCATCGAAGGCGTGGTGCACCATGATGGTCTGCGGCGGCGGGGAAGGATGCAGCGACGCACGAGCACCAAGTCGCCGGTGGAACTCTTGCGAAGGGCTCGATCTGCTGTGTCGTGGCCTGCGCATTCATCACGCCGATTTCTTTCTGCGCCTCTTCCGGGCGGCTTTCGGTGACTGAAGCGCTACTCGCTGTAGATAATACGCAGCGGCGGCGACACGTTCAGCTCGCTCACCTGCCGAGTCGGCTCAGCACGGCTGGGCCCAGTCGTGGATCGATGCCTGCAGGGTCGCTGCTCGTGTCGTTTGTTGTCGGCGCCAGCACGACCGGGGCTGACGTCGACGCTTGCCGCGGCGCCGATTGCACTGATGAGCGCGACTGGCACGATCGCTAACGTTTTCCACATCATCGTTGTCCAACTGCGGCTTGCACGAAGACCGGACCGTAGCAGGCATGGCCGCACTGTCGCCCTTCTCGCCTCCGCCGCCTCTGCTGCTGCGTGGCGCCGAGAGCCGCGCTTGCGTCGACAGTGCCATGCCGTAGCGGCGGCGGAGACAGCGGCGTGATTGACAGGTGGGGGAGTGAGGTGACGGCCTCACCGTGGTACTCCGCGGAGCCCTCATGCGAGGTCGTCGTTATCTCTGTCTCACAACGGTTCGGCGGCACTGGCCGTCCGTTCCTTGGCGAGCAGAAGGTCCTGCCCGAAAAGAATCCATAGAGGCAGAGGAGAGGGCATCTGCTGGCGTTTGCGCGAAGCAGTGGGGCCTTATCGGTGGGATGGCTTCCTACCGCTCGCACGTCCCGTCGGTGGTGCGGAAAAAGCCGCCTGCGGCTCTTGTTGACTTCGCACCACCGACGAAGCGAGACTGAAGGCGCCGCTGGCGATGCCGTCGATGGTGACTGTGGCGGCGCCTGACAGCGACGGCATCGAGACGCTCATGACACCCTGGCAGCATCAGCCGCAGGTACACAGAGAAGCCCCACTGACTGCCTCCCTTTCAGTATTTCTCTCTCTCTGTGCGTATGTCTGCGCGCTACGTTCCGCTACGACAGTCGTGATGACGCTGCCGATGAAGTCACCGCCGAGGCGTGCGAGCGAGGAGAAGAGATGAGGGGGGGGGAGGAGAATGAGGAGCCTAATGTCTGTCACCCCCCTCCCCTTCCCTCTCTCTGTGTCTCGGGGTGTGTACGGATGCCTGGTGTATGATGAGCCTCTGCCATTGCTAGCGCAAGAGGAGAGAGAGAGAGGGAGGGAGGGTGGGAGGAGGGGGGGGGGCTGAGAAGGTGATGGCTGAGTCGAGGGGTTCCCGTCCATCCATTTCCCTTGTGATGGGCGATTTACCACCAACACCCGCTTGGACGTCGCCCGGCAGAGAGGGAGGGGCGGGGGGGGCGAGAGGCGCGCGGGCTTTCGGTATTTTCCAGCTTGCACGGAGCTGCTGATTTTCTTTTGGATGGCTGCTGCGAGCGCGCAGGACTGCAGCACCCTCCTCCCCCCGTTCCGTGTGCTCATCACGTCTCTCCACCCGGTGGCTGACAGGACGTGGGAAGGGAAGCGGGTGGGGGGAGGGAGGGAGGGCGAGAGGAGGTGACGTAAGGAAACAGACGAGGTCGCCACACCAGCTGATCTCCTCCCCCATCATGGCAGAGCCGAGGGAAAGTGAAAAGGCCACCGAACTTCACGACTGGCGTGCGCGAGTAACTGCGGTCGATAGAAGAAAGGCCCCAAAGGCGAGAAGCGACAGCAGCAGACGCGTGCGTGGCGCCTCTCCCCCCCTCCTCTCCCTCCCCCGGACGAGACCAGCGCGTTTTCCCACTCGGTGGGGGTGGAGGAGCAGGAGGCGACGCGAAGCGCGATGCGTCATCACTTGCCCTTCGCAGGTGCACCTATGCGTTGTATTATGATCGTAGATAAACGTTAGTCGCGAGCGTTTCGCCATGCACGCACGCATGGGGCGTCTCTGCTTGTAGATCAGAGTCACACAGTGGCTTCCGGGGGTGGGAGGGGGGAGTGCCGCTTGGCTGTGCATCTGCAGGGAGGGGAGGGGGGGGAGAGAGAGAGAGAGGGCGATTCGAACACGCACACACGCACAACGAAAGAGGCATCGCTCATCATCTCGATGCCCCCCTCCTCCCCCCCTCGCCTGGGTAGCGCCCCCTGGTGAGGCACTGCGGCGTTCGGGGTGTTGCCGCTACTGCCGCTGCTCAGGGAGAGGCGGCGGCGGCGGGGGAGGGAGGTTGGTGCGTGATGCGCCTCAGCGCAGGTGTGCGCTCGAGCCCATTTTCTTTTCTCTCACCTCATTACTGCGTTACTGTGGTGACGCAGAGCGGCGCGAGTGGCGACGAAGCGAAGCAAACACGCGCTTCTGCATCTCGAGTGCGACTCACGCAGGTGCTGACTCGCGCGTAGCTAGAATGGGCGTGGAGGAGGGGGGGGTGCCCGTGCACGTACTACATTGTGCTGAAGAGGTCTTCTGCATCCACTTGAGCGACAGGTTTTGGCTTCTGTTGCTGTGATGAGGAGACGTCGCTAGCGACGCCACCGCTGCTGTTCGATGCCTTGGTCTCGCTGAGGGAGCTCGCCGGTGCGGCGCTCGACCTCAGCTGCTGGCCCTGCACGAGCAGCAGGGCCTTCTGTGCCTCCAGTCGCTCTACCAAGTCGGCGTCCACTTTTTCGGCGCCGTAGGTGTCGCGCAGGCAGCGCAGCAGCGCGTTGATTTGCGCGCCTGTGAGCTCGTCACTGCGCTTCCAAAGCGCGGAGAGGACTGTGGCCATCGCACTGCGGAGAACAGTACCAGGCGTGGGGAGCGCGGAGGAGGGCGACGAGGAGGAGGGGTCGTCTGCGCACGTAACGGGCGGCGTTGCCGGAGCCTGCGCGGCTTTGTGACTGTGCGCGGTGGCACCAGCACTGGTGGTGTTGGTTGTTGCGCTGAGCTCCGTTGAGGTGGTTAGCCAGCAGAGACTCAAACACACGTCAACGAGCTGTGAGATGGGCAGAAGGCTGCCACAGACGCGCCGTGTACACGCACGCCGCACACACGCGAGCGCCACGGCGTCGTCGAGGAGGCGGCACTGCTGAGACTGACAAGCAAGGACGCGAACCACGGACGAGGCACCACCTCCACGGACAGCTTCGTCGCCGGTGTCCACTGCGCACGCTGTTCCGCAATGCGCTGCTGCTCCGCCACGGGTAGCAGAGGCTGCTGCGTTGCTGCGACAGTGTCAGGCAAGAGGGCGTACATGAGGAGGAACGTGCTCCGGCAGGCATCGTAGGCAGCGTGCAATAATCCTGCGTGCCGGTCCCCATGGTCCGAGCGTGCACTGGGGTCTTGGGCTGCGGCTGCGGCTGCGTAATGCTCGAGGAGCGGTGGCATCAGATGCAGCACATCTACCGGGTAGAGCTCGGCGTGGCAGTCCCGGAGAGCGAGAAGCATCCATGGGAGCAGTGAGTAAACAAGGTCGCCGTCCTCGTCTTCACCTTTCCCTACCCCGCTCACCGCCGTCGCCCCCTGCGCTTGTGCCGCGCCAGATGCACGGGCGTCGCTCCTGGCGAAGAGCACGGTTGTCACGACCGCCACTGCGCTCGGTGTCAGGGCGCGCACTACGTGCTGGGCAGCTTGCACACGTCTGTGCACGTGCGCCTCCGCGGCTTCGGCACCGTCGCTGGTCGTGGCAGCCGCGTCGGCCACTGCCGCCTCCGCTGTGCGCAGGCACGCCCAAAGCTGGTAGACGAGGACGCCGAAAAGAGCCTTGTCCGACACATCGAGCGCGGCAAACGCGTTGATGGCCGTGAGCGTCTCCCGCACCGTCAGTCGCCCCGCTTCTTCCAGTACGCGACCACGCAAGAGTTCCCAGACATCCTTGAAGACACTTGCCTGCGCCTCACTGCGCTGGCGGTTCATGTACACCTCCGCCACTACCGCAAACGACTCGAGGATCTCGCCAAGAGACGCCTGCTCCACCTGGCCAAGCAGTAGTCGACAAGCACGTGAGTAGTACTGCGGTAGGAAGACGTTGGCGCGCTGCAGGGACGCCACAACGTACGGGAGCGTTTCGAGAGACACGGCGCCAGCGACAGCGCCGCTTGCGCCGTCTTCCCCTGTCTGCCGCAGCGCCACGCCGATGCGACGTGTAATGCACTCCTTCGCCAGCGCGCAGTTGCGCTGGTACCGCGGATTTGAAGAGAGTATGTTCAGCAGCACGGCACAGCCGACAGGGTCGATACGCCGCGCGACGTCCCGGGCAGTGAAGCGGGAAAACCAGTGCTGCACCGACACATCGTCGACTACGGACGAGGGCAGCTGGCGGACCACCGCATCCATGCCCTTGACCAAGTACGACGGGGAGACAGCAGAGGCGACAGACGTGAGGTGGTTCACCACAGCAACCTGCGCGGCGTGAGGGAGCGTGTCGAGCGGGACGACGCACAGCCCCGCCATAAAGGCGGTGGGCTTGATGGAGCGGCCAAGTCGACGGAACACCTGCAGAGCGCGGTGGCGGTCATCAGGAGTGATGGCGACCGTGGATAGCAATCTCTTGGCTGCCGTGCCAAACGCGGCTGTTACAAGCGCCTCCGTTGGCTCAGCAGATGGAGGGAGGGCGGCGGTGGCGGCCGTAAGAGCGTCGTTGCTGCGGCTGCTGTCGTCTTTCACCGCGAGGGTCGCGGTGGTTGCTGAGCCTTCATCGGCGTGTGCGCTTCTTACCTCCACAGGGACCATCAACTCCAGCCCCAGCAGCACCTGTGACGCCACTGCGGCGTCCGTCATCGCGGCTGGCGAGTACAGAAGACGCCGCAGCAGCACGCGATGCAGTGGGTGGTCAGGGATGAGAGAGTCGCGGTGCAGCAGCGCGTGCAACGTGCGCCGCGCATCGGTCAGAGGAAGCAACTGCTCTAGCACCTCCTCCTCCTCCTCTGACCGCGACGGGGCGGCGGCAGCTCTGGTCAGTGCGGCTAGGGCAGCGCTGGCGAGCGCCTCGTACGTCTCGGCCCAGTGCGGACTGTTCACACGCATCAGTAGACACAGCAGCGCAAGCAGCTGCGTCGAGGCCAGTGTCGCCGTGTTGCTGGTGTCGGCACGGCTTTGTGCATGACTGCACAATCGGCACACCTGTGCGCACGCCACGTCCACCAAGGGGTAGTAGTCCTCTTCCGTCCCTTCCAGCAGCCGCCTCCGTTGCTGCGTGGCGTTCAGTCCACCGTGACTGCCGTCAGGGCTGATGTGGCGCGCTCGTCGCCGCTGCGTGCGGTTCGACGCTGACGGAGCGCTTGACACAGCCCGCAGCAAAGCAGCACACTCCACTAATAAGGCGGCTACGACATCGTCCTGGCATTGACGATCCGCAAAGTGCATTATCCAAAGCGTTGTCAGGTGCGTGACGGCGTGCCCAGAGACGGCGTAGTGACGCAGAGCTGCTGTCAAGTCCAGCAGCGCGTCCGCGCCAGGGGGCACCTCGGCAGCTTCCCCAGTTGCTTCGTCGGCAGCGCTCTGCACGGCCCGCTCTGCCGCGCACGCTAAAGCTCGGGTGACCTCCGGTAGCAACGCAAGGTGGAAGAACCGGTGGAGTTGGTGATGTCCGGGTATCGCAGCGCGGCCCAGTAGGCGTGCCATCGTCACGGCCGCGGCTCTAGTGAAACCGGCAACCGGTGGGGCCGCGTCTCGCCCGTCGCTGCGGCTGACGCTGTCGGGCAGTCGAAGGACACGCTGTCGCAGCGCCGAGATCGAGTTGCCGTGACTTGCCGCGTGATCAGACGCACTCCTCCGCAGTGCCTCGATATGGTCGGCGACGATTGGGCCAATGATGTCGTCGGAGAGTGCACCGCAGTGGTACATGCGCGTGAGCACGAGCGCGAGGGCGGGTGGCGGCAGCAGTGATGCAATCCGCCGTGTGTGCAGGGAAAGGGCGCGGCGGAGCGACACGTACGCGGATTTCTTCACTGAATTCGCGGAGATGGCGAGAGTCTTGGACGCAGCCGTCGATGACATGAGAGCGTCCGTGCCATTCCGCAGCTCAGTCGTGGCGTCCTCGAGGTCTCCGAGTACTGAGGTCTCTGCTTCGCCTGCGCACTCGTGCGCGCCTCCGTCCGTCTCTTCGAGCTTCGGCTGTAGCGGCGGTGGTGATGCTTCACCTTTGTGAGCGCATCGGTGCACGTACGGCATCACCTGTTCCCATAGCGCCACCACCACCGCTGGCGGCAGCGCCGATACGTGCCGGCGACCATCTGTACGTGCGGCCGCTTCCATGTGCTGCAGATGGGCTGCCAAGCACTCCAGCGCCATTGCCAGCTCTGCGTTGGTGGCTGCCACAACTTCTCCGGCAGCGCCAGGAGCCGACGGCGTGGCGGAAGTCTGCGCGAGGTGGAAGAGAAGTGGAAGCGCTCGATTTTGCAGCTCTGCAAAGTTGGCGCGCACGGTGTCGGCACCAACAGCCGGTGTTGCTGAGTGCGGCGGGACGTGAGACAAAGAAGAGGACTCGAGTGCCTCCAGCACTGTCGCACACTCGAGCAGCGCGACCGCCTCGGCCGCTGTGTGAGGGATGCGCAGAAGCCCTTCTTGGTTGGTCGCCAGCGCTCCTTGTGTATCGTGCTGCTGCTGCTGCTGGTGAGGAGACGGCAGCAACGACGAGGAGGTTGCCTGACGCGGATGCGGTCGAACCTGAGGCGTCTGCTTCGACTCGTGCCGCGTGTGTACGCGTACGGCACCGTCCGCTGCACTGGCCTCTGTACGGCCGTCACTGGTGGAGACACGGGGTGCGCTGTGGCGGTGGCGACGGGTGGCTGCGCTTCTTGTGTGACTATGGTGCCGGCGACTGCCACGATGGTGCCTCGGAGAAGACGGCGTGGGTGAACGACCCACGACAGGGACCACCACCGACAAACTATTGCCGAGGTCAATCACCTGGTGGTGCCGTGATTGCTTTGAGCGCCAGGATGCTGACACACTCGCTGCCGCTGACGGAGTTGCTGTTGGCGTACTGGCCTGGGTCGATGTTGTGGCGGTAGTTGCGTAGCACCGCCGGCCTCCCGGTTGTAGCGAGGCCGTGGAAACTCCAGCGCCTCGGAGATCAAAGATAGTGGTGCTCGACAGTGCGTGGCGCCGCGCGCTCGCTCGCAATGGTGTCGCTGATGGCCCTGCCTCCGCGGAACCAGTTGCATGAGCTGAGCGTGAAGAGGACACACCTATCAGCGATGACGCCACAGGGAGCAGCGGAGCGACTGGCATGACCGTCGACCATGATGCCGCGCACCAGGGTCGATGCTGTAGCTGCGCGAGGGGAATTCGCGTGGCAGTAGCAGTCCTCGAGGGCTGCATGGTATCGCTTATTGACGAGGGAGGGGGCAATTGCCGGTGAGCGTAGCGGCTGTATGTGTGGGCGTAGTTGCAGGGTAGGAGAGGGCGCGGCAGGAAGGAGGCAATACGTGAAGAGAGGAGGGGAGGGGGGCGGGGAGTCTTGAAAGGGGAGGGCTGGGCATACGAGGGCATGTCTCAGTGACCCCCCTGAAGGCGCGGTGGGCGTATACGCCCATCGACCTGCACGCTGGTGGGATTACATCGCAGCGGCTGCGTAAAGGGAGAGGTCGTCTCGGCAGACTCCGCATCTGCAGGTGCGTGCTCGTGTGTATGGGCCGGGGGAGGGCGAGGGTGGCCACAGGAGGAGGAGGAGGAGGAGGAAGAAGGGGGGGGGCCTGTGAGCATCCAGGCGGAAGAGCACAGTCCACGTAGAGAGAGCGCGAGCGTTTGAGAAAGTGAGGTGGGCTTAGGTGGGTCCCGCTTCACCCGCTCTTGAGTGTCGGCAGAGAGGGAGAAGGGGACCGTCGACAAGCCATCCACACTCGGCTCTTCTGCTCGCCCGTTGCACAACCGCGCCGCCGTGTTCTTAGGCCTGCGGAGAGACGCTCCGCCACTGCACCACTGCAGACACGCGTGCGTCGTCGGCTGTGCCAAAGCACTCCACTGCGGCCATCTGCGCACCAGCCCTCCATGCCTTTACAAACTCCTCATGACCGGCGGCACAGAGCATGCTGGCGAGGCTGTCACTGCTGCCGCTGCTGTCGTTCCCGTGCACGACTGCTCTCGCCTCCTTGATGGCGCTCGGCAGTGGCACCTCCACCAGCCTTGACGCCGACTGCAAGACCAGCAAAACAGAGCCCCTGTGCAGAACCGCGGCTGCGGCGGCATCTGCTGTGAGGAGTTCGATGAGTTCCCTGCGGAACACGGCGGCGCTGACGGCGCTCGCGTCGACCGCGACGACAGGGCGCGGCCCGCAGACGAGGCAGCGACCCGCCACGTCGCCGCTGCCGTGCATCGGGGCGCCGCAGCACCTCTCGATGCTCGTGTAAACGCCTGCCTCGGTGGCACCGTTGTAGAACGCGAAGTTATTCAGCTCCGGTGCACATCCGGTCAGCCACTTCATGAGCTCCGTCACGGCCTGCCCCGCCACGTACGCGTTGGTAAAGCCAACAGCCGGCACAACGTTCTTGATTACGCCGAGCGTGAACATCTCATCAATCGGAGCGCCGCCAATGCCGAACGCCGCCTGACGTGCTCGTGCTCGCTCCGCAACCCAGTGCACGTGCTCGGCGTTGTCGGGGTCGAGTGGCTCGTCTCCGTCCCCCTCCTCCTCGCGCTCTCCTGCGGCAGCGACGGCGCCGTCCCCGCCTTGACTGCTACGCCGGCAACAGTGGCGGTGATGCTCTGGCCACTCTTTCAGTTGCACGTAGAGCACGCAGTGCTCCGGTACGCGAGGCACCGACACTAGGGTGCACAGCGGCACCGTTGTCCGTGTCACGCCGCTGTTGTAGAGGTACATCTCACACTCGATGCAGGGGGTGCGGTTGTGCGCCATGTGAACGATGCGGCAGTGCCCTTCGAAGCCCTCCGTGCCGGCGTCAATGATCGGCTTGGCATCCCCAATCACGTAGTCCCCGACGCGCTGCACGGAAGCCGGCGGTGGTGCTGCGGAGGCCCCAGGTACATCACACGGCACTGCTGCCAAGTGCGCTGCAGGTGGCGACGCGGACGCAGGGGCGGGTGTAATCACGCGCGTGGCGATCGCAGCAACTTTTCGATTCATCCAGCGCCGAGCCTGAATCGAGTCGACGGCGAGCAGTACCACGTCGAAGTCGCGGTAGAAGTTGTCCGGCTGATCCTCTAGGCGCCCTACGATTGCCGTGACGGACACGCCAGGGCATCGCGCCTGCACCGCCGCCGCCGCCGCGGTGCTCTTCGCCTTGCCGATGTCGCTGTGCGTGAAGAGAAACTGCCGATGCAAGTTGGACAGCTCAACAAAGTCCATGTCAAGCACCGTGAGGTGCGCGAAGCCGCTGAGGGCGAGAAGGTGTAGCAGCTCGCAGCCGATACCGCCGGCGCCGACCACCAGCGGCTTGACAAACGACCAATCCTTCAGCTGAGGATCGAAGCCAGCAATCGCAAACTGGGCGGATGGGCTGATGAGGGCTGCCAGAGCGTCGCTTGCCTGTGTGAAGGCCAGCCGCGACGGCGCTCGCGAGGACATTTTGCTGCCGGACGTGGTCGCTCCTCCCCCCTTCCCTCGTTGATGCTGCTGTTCGGCTTCTCGCTCAGGAAACGGGGCGGCGGCAAATGTGAGAGCCACGCTGAGCCGCTTCGGAGGCGGCAAATAACTCTGAATTTCCGGGGGAGGCGGTGGGGTGGGGAAGGGGAGACACGAGTGATTCGGGAAAGTCAGGAGGAAGTTCGCCACGTTGAACACCGTCTTGATCACGAGCCAGCGGCCCACAACGAAGAAGAAGAGGGTGGGCGTGGTGGTGGCCGTTGAAGTCGCTCTGCACCGACCTGTCGGCTCCTGGCCTCAGTGCAACTCAGTCTCGCTCGCTCTCTCCTCCCTCCGCGTCGATCTCGCCTCTCCCACCGTGCACGTAGGCCAGGAGCCGACGCACGATGAGGGGGAATGCGACTATGAGCAAGAAAATCAGCGCGACGAGCGTCGATGTGTGATGGCGGGTAATGCAAGGATGAAGCCCACCGCACGTCAGAGCGCAACACCGTCCCGCTGTTTGGTCGCCAGGGAGGTGAGAGACGAGGAGGGGTGTGAGGGGAGGAGAGGGTCGGCCTTGTCACCACCCCCAGTGGGCTCCCGTAGCGGTGAATAATGTGATAAGTGGGGGGGGGGAAGGGCCCGTGTGCGCAGTCGTGCCACGTACACCGAGCCATATTACTCCAGGTGGTGTTTAAGGACGACCTCAGTAGTTCTCTTTACTCGGGCGGTTGCTCACGAGAGCGCTGGACACTCGCCTCCCCCTTCTCTCTTTATCCTTCCGGCATCCCGGTTTCACCTGATGGAGAGAGGTGCACGGGCACTGGATGGATCGGGCCGACTTCAAGGCAAGAGCAGCAGGTGGAAAGTGGATCTGAGGGGTAGGGGTGGGGGCTCCGAGTGGACAGCGTGGGGAAGGAGAAAGGAGCACACCCACGCACCCCCTCCCCAAAGCAGCTGGGCCAAGCAGAGCCGCCTTGAGCGCTGGGGCCCGGCACACACACACACACACACACACACACACACACACACACACACACACACACACACACACACGCCCTGGTGCGTCCCGTTGACGCCCTGTCCCACGTCTGCGGGGTGGTAGAGATGGCGCTGAGCAAACGAGAAGAGCGCTCTTTCCCTCCCCTCTCTTCCTCGTCCAGACAGCAGCAGGGGCTCACTTGGCCGGCCGAGGAAGTGCATGTGTGTGTGGGGGGGGGGGAAGGGGAAGGAGGAGGAGGCCGAGGGCGGTTGACGGAAGCCTGAAATTCCCCATCCAGACCGAGTCTTCACTGCAAAGAATGCGCCGCTGATCGGAATTTTTGCGCGACGGAGATGAGCGCCCGCCGCACGAAAAGAAAGCGGAAAAGAGAGAAGGCGGCAACAGTGCGTGAGACGTGCGAGCGACTGAGCGCGTGCTTAACAAGGGGGTGGGTGGGCGTGTCTCCGTACACCCCCCATCGACAGCCCCCTGCTCCTCTCCCAAAGGAGAGGAGGAGGGGGGGGGAGGGGCAAGAAACCACACCGATAAGCCCCACTCCACCACCACACCAGTCGTCCTGGTGCATGATCTCGCGCTGGTGCTGAGCAAGGACGCACGTCAGGCAGAGGGATACGGCCAGGAGGTCCAGCAGCGACTCCGTCGAGCAGACACGGTAGCTGCCGCTGTCGTGCTCGTCGGAGTCGACACGTCTGTCCGCCGAGTGCAAGCCGTAGCGCTGACGGATGGCGCTGCGCATGAGGTAGGTGTGGAGGTACAGAGAGCTTGGCAGGTACGAGGAGAGTGCGCTAAGCCCCACATCGACGCAGAGCAGCCCACAGCAAGCGGGGAAGTAAACGCCCGGCGTGTCGTTCATCAGGAAGTTGTGGTGCGCACTGGCCACGCAGTACGTGCACAGGCACGCGTCGAGGCACACGGCCCAGCTCCCATGGCAGTCGAAGAGGCCACTCCGGAAGTCGCGCCGCGATGGCTGATGGCGGAGCTCACCTTCTTCGCCATTCTCATTTTGCTTGAACGCCGTGATATCGTCAGCAACGAGGAGGGCGTCAGGGATGGATGTTGCAGAGAGGGCCGCTGTGGTTGGCAGGCGCGCACACCTGCACGCTGTGGAGGTGGGCTGTCTTACTCATAGGTAGTGGTGTTGGTGGTGGTTTGTGCGGCTGCTGAGGATGATTGTGAGGGGGTGTGTCTGGCCCCGCATTCGTGAGTACAAGTGGAGGCGTGCGACGGTGGGGAAGGGGGGAGGGGCGAAGGGGCTAAGTGCAGGCGACTCATCACTGGCACGTGTGTGCCTGTGAAAGGGGAGCGCGCGGGGTGGAGGTGTCCCGGTGGGGAGCAAGCGCGATGCGAGGCTGATAGTAGGAAGGAGTGAGGGGAAGGTGGGGCGGGGGCTTGGCTGCTTTATCCCGCCACCACACCACTTCCGCTCCCTCCCTTACCCCCCCCCCCCAAAGCGCAGGGCGATACGCCCTCAGGGCGTGCTTGGCCTGTGTGGGTATTGCAAGCGAGGGACGCGCGCGTGCGTGAGTCAAAGGAGGGTGGGGGCTGGTTGGCAGCCACCGCCTCACAGTGAGACCCGCCTACTCCCGCTTACTCTCTCTCTCTCTGGATCAGCGTAGATGAATGGGGGCGTCACATGAAGTGCGGCTGAGGGCCGGACGCGCGACGGCGAAGCACACGAAGCGAGCAAGCGAGCACACAACAGAAACAAAGGAAAGCACAAGGGATCAGCATCACAGCATCTACTGGGGAAGAAAACCCCAATTCCCCTCCCCAAAGGAATGAGAGAGGGGGGAGCGGAAGAGGAGCGGAAGAGGAGAGAGAGGGGGAGAGGGGGGGGGGGCTGAAGCGAGCCACCGGAATGAAAACTGAAGAGGAGAGAGGAAGGCTACATCGCCAACGTCGCAGTCCTTGCCGTGTTACTCCGTGCGTGCGTGTCGGCTGTGTGTGTGGGTGGGTGTGTCGGCTGTGTGAGGTTGATAGGCTTCTCTCTCCATTTCCTCCTCGCCACATGCGCAGAGAGTCTGCCAAAGTGGAACACAGCTCCACCCGAGAGAGAGAGGGAGAGAGAGAGAGGGCTGGGGGGGGTGCACCGGGCGAGGGATGGGGCGCAGCGAGGGCGTGAGTATTACCGTACACGAGTGCAGGCCGAAGGCCATGCGTGCGCAGGACTACGCTGCTGCCATTCGCCAGCTCGATCCTCGTCCTTCCCGACATGCCCTTCTCTTCTCCCCTCTTCAGCTGCATGGTGCTTCGACTAGACTGTATGCACTGTCTCCGGGGCCTGCAGCGAGCTGCGGTTGCTGAAGACACCACCACACCAGTCGCCCTGGTGCATGATCTCGCGCTGGTGCTGAGCAAGGACGCACGTCAGGCAGAGGGATACGGCCAGGAGGTCCAGCAGCGACTCCGTCGAGCAGACACGGTAGCTGCCGCTGTCGTGCTCGTCGGAGTCGACACGTCCGTCCGCCGAGTGCAAGCCGTAGCGCTGACGGATGGCGCTGCGCATGAGGTAGGTGTGGAGGTACAGAGAGCTTGGCAGGTACGAGGAGAGTGCGCTAAGCCCCACATCGACGCAGAGCAGCCCACAGCAAGCGGGGAAGTAAACGCCCGGCGTGTCGTTCATCAGGAAGTTGTGGTGCGCACTGGCCACGCAGTACGTGCACAGGCACGCGTCGAGGCACACGGCCCAGCTCTCATGGCAGTCGAAGAGGCCACTCCGGAAGTCGCGCCGCGGTGGCTGATGGCAGTGCTGTGCGTGGGGCGGCGCGCACTCCGTGCTGCTGTCGTTGTCATCTCTGTCGGTGTTCACCTTCTTCGCCTCTGCCTTGCATGGCGCTGCAATACCCTCGACAACGAGAGCGGCTTCCGGGTAGCTGGCATCGCCGACGTCGTCGCCGAAGCGGAGCACCATGGCAGGTAGGGGGGCCTGCGCGTCTTTGGCGAGGTCGGACTTGCTCATAGGAGGCGGTGGGGTGAATTCAATCGCTTTTCTCGGCTACGAAGTGAAGGAGGAGGAGGAGGAGAAGGGGGATGCCGTGCGGGTAAAGGAGCTGGCGTGAGGTGGACAGCGCATGTGTGGTGTGCATACGACAGCCACGCCACAGGGACCCCCCATGATGCGTGCAGCAGAGCCGTCGCAGCACCAGCAGAACGAGAGAGGAGGAGGAGGAGGAGGCAGAGGGAGTAGAGGCACATTTGCTTGACCCATCAGCGCACAACCACAAGCGCATCCGGCCCACATTTCACTGTTCGGGTAACGGGTAGAACAGGGAAAGAGGGGTGGGTGAGGACCGAGTCGTTACTCTCCTGCTGCAGACTCGCAAGACGTGGATGCCGAGGACCCGTATACTCTTTACCCAAGCTCCACCCACACAGAGGGGGTGGGTGGGTGGGTGGGCGATGGTAGTGAGCGGGGTAGGGGGTAGATGATTTCTCAAGGAGAGCGCGCGTGCGCCACGTAGAGGAGATTTTTCAGCTGTTTCCTCTGAACGCGTCCACTCACTGCCGTTACAACCAACACGCGGTCAAACTCTCCTGCTCCACTCGACCAGGCTTCTCGGTGGTTTGCTTCACGGACGGAGCTCGTTACGCGTCAGGGCGACCCACGTGCGGCTGCGAGGGTTGTTGGTGTTGAGGTGCCCCTCCGAAGAGGGACACCGATACGCGCAGCAGGGATGGTACGCGGTCCGTCGCTGCCGTTGCGGCAGGGGCGCTCACGTGGTTCACCTTCGTATCACTTCGCTCCTCATCTATCGAGAACGACGGCGTATGTGGGGCGCGATCCTGGTCAGGTGCAGGACGCACCACCGCTAAGACTGTGAGTGACGCCCTCTCTGCCGACGTTTTCAGTGGCTGCTGCTGCTGCTGCGCGCTGTGCTGACATGTAGGAGTGCCGAGAGCGGGGTCGGGTAGACAGAGAGGCTCTAGCTGTGCCAGACGGCTTTGCCGCCGCCGCTGATCGGCGACGCTGTCGATGGCTGTCTCTCCAGCACCCTTTGCCGCTGTCGGCGTTGATGTTGCTGACTTGACAGTCGCCGACAGCTTCGGCGGAGACAACGGCGAGGAGGTATCGTGGCCATTGCCGCCGTGGACACTGCCAAGGCTGGCGATGCTCGACTGTGTCTTGGGCTGCGAATGGTGCTGTTGCCGTTCTGCGGCTGCGGCACCGGAGCCCCTCCGCAACGCCGGAAGCAGCGATTCGGTGGAGATGGACGGCGGCTCGAGCTGCGTCGGAGCGGCATGGATGGCAGCAGCTGTCCTGAGGGAAGTAGCTGAGGTTGCTGTGGTTGCTCTGGGTTGGGTCCCCCATTTTCCTGGTACGAGCACCAGTTGCGCAGCGCACCCGTCCGCACCCCTTGCTGCTGTGCGCGTCGGCATCATCATCGGAGCTGCTTTCCTCGCGGCCGAGGGCCCCCATTGCTGGTGCATGCTGCCCCCCTTGCACAGCTTCGTGTCGACACTGCCGCTCTGCCAACATCGCGCTGTACAGGTGGTGCTGCCATTAACGCCCACGGGGTGCTTCATCTGCTGCTGCTGTGCGACGAAGTACCTGTACGCGTCCTGCGCCATCTCACTACCCTTGTAGCTTCCGTAGAAGGCCTCGGTGAGCTGGTGGTGCGACAGCTGTGGGGCGGCGCCCTTCTCCGCCACCTCTGCAGTACGGCTGCTTGCCGTCACCATCATGCGTCCGCTGGGGCCACTCGACGTGGAGGAAAGGCCACGCACCCAGTAGTCGCGGCTCACAGGCCGCCCAGCTATGTCCGACAAAGCGGATATCGCTGGCGACTGCTGTGATGGTGTGTCTCGATCGTGCGCAGCAACACCGCACACATTCTCACGGGACGCCGGAATTCGCGGTGGTGCGGGAGATGACTCTCGCGTGCCTGGGTTCCATAGAATGGACTGCGAGGCAGCCGTGGACAACGACGGCGACGGGTCTGTAAAGACGGGGGTCTCTGCGTTGCAGAGACCCCCGTCGCTGCGGCTGTGGTGCTGCGAGAGCCCTGTCGCCATTGCGCAGTGAAAGCCAACGCTGTTGCCACCTTTGCTGCCCCCGCCATCCGCAGCAATGAGGAGATCGGGGGTGGTGTGACCAAAGGTTGCCATGCCTCGGCTCGTGCTGGGCGGCGTCCGGGATCCCCACTTCGGGCTGCCGCGGAGCGCCGTCATCAACGCTGGGCCACTGGCATCGCTGCTGCTGCTGCTGCCAGTGATGGCGCTTCCAACCGTGGCCCTTGTCGGGAGCGAGTAGCGCCGACGCGGCTGCTGCGGTGCGGCACTGCCATTTTGCCTGTCACTCTCCAGCATACGCTCCGCCGTCGACACCATCGCCTCCGCGAGAGCCTCGTCGAACGCCATGTTGGGCCGCCTGTTGGCAGCGGCCCTCTCTCGGCAGCCGGGGGTGCATCTCCCCCACGAACTGCGCGCGCCGCTCTGTTCCGTCGAGGTCATCACCGACGTCAGCGCCGGGGACGGGGAGCGACACGGCCGTCGCAGGGTGTCTGTGCGGCCCGACGGCGGGAAAACAGCCACGGCACGGTCGTACGAGTCCAGCGTGTGAGGCAGAAAGCCGCCGTAGTACGAGATGTGGCGTGCCGGAGACGGCGAGGGCAGTGGGCACAAAGCCATCGCCGATGGCTTAGACACCGCTAGAAATGCCGATGTCGTTGCCTGCGGCAGCGAGGATGGCGACGAACTCGGCGACGCCAGTGCACTGTTCGCTACGCGTGAGAGGAAGTTGTCTGGCGCCGATGGCGGCCGTCGGCTGCCGTGCTGCTTGAGAAATCCAGGCGCTTGCCTGCGTCGACGGTTAACGTTATTCATGTCGTCGTAGCTGCTACTGTTGCTGTTGCTGTTGCCATGGCCATGCACGGCGCTATCGACGGATAGGGAGGATCGATGGCTACTGGCTTTTGACGACTTGCTCAACAGTGGTCGCGCCGATGCCACTGCCGCCACAGGGGCAGCTGCACCAGCAGCAACGCCAAGCCGATTTTTCCGCCGCTCCGCGAGTAACTGGCGAACCAGGGCAAGTGCTGTGCGGGTATCGCTAGCAACGCTGTCAACGCCGTTGAAAGAGACAGGGGACGATGACGGCATTGCCGATGAATCATCGGACATTACTTTCCCCTTCCACCGCACAACTACGCACAGACACACACACACACACACACACACACACACAGGCAGACAGCGACGAAGCAAAACACAAGCGCGGATGCCGAAGAGGGGACAGGCTCGTCGCCAACGACAGCCAAGGACGACGGCGCGCACAGAAGGAACGGAAGCCAGACGGGAGAGAAGACCTCTCTCTCTCTCTTTCCCTCGCTTCCACGAAACGCTTGTTTGGCGATAAAGCTGCGAGCGTGGGTGTCGCTGTGTTCTCTGGTGAGTCTGCGTTACGAGAGGCAATCGCCGTGCGCCTCGGACGACTCTACCGGGGTATTCGCCGAGAAGGTAGCGTGTGATTGGGGGGGCAAGAGAGTAAGAGGGAGATGCAGCAGCGAATGAAGGGAAGGAGGGAGGGGGGGGGAGAGAGGGGGAGGGATGCGCGGTGTGTTTGTATCCGTGCGCGCTGATGACTGCGCCTCTACACACCCGAGCCCAGCAGGGATAGGCAGCAGAGAAGCAGCTGCAGTCACAGCACCAGTGATGCTGCTGATGGCTGCTGATGGCTGAGGCGTGGTGGAGGCAAATTAAGCAAACAACGAAGAGGAAGCAGTGAAAGCGGCGAGAGGAGAGGCTAATCCAGCACAGGAAAGAGACCTGACCGGAGCCCAAGAAGAGATGGCGGATGGGTGGGAGAAGAGGAGGGAGGAGGCAGCGGAGATGGTTGTCACTTCTGGTGGGGAAATAGCAGTGATCACGATAACGGCAGTACCTCGGATATGTGTGTATGCATGTGAGTGTGTGTGTGTGTGTGTGTGTGCCGGCGTGTACGCGTCTCTCGCCCTCTCTCGCTCAGCACGCGCGCAGGTGGTGTGTTGATGTGTGCTCGGGCGACTTGGTGGCACAGCGAACGATTCCGCAGACCCCCTTTGGGAGAGGGGGAGGTGGAGGAGGAAAGAGGGACGGGGAGAGAGATCGGTGATGAGGGTGAATGACGGGTGGTGAAGGGGGGGGGGCACCGGCGCCTGTGGGCGCGTCGAATGGGATCGCATTTGCACTTCATGATGATAATTTACATCGAGGATGGAGGGAGGGGGTGCCGGAGGTGGGGCGGGAGGGGAGGGGCCAACCACGTCAAGAGCAGCCGCGTGTTACACACAGTCAGAGGGGTGTGTGTGTGTGTGTGTGAGCGTGTCCTCGTGTACGCGGCGGAATAAACGAATGCCTCCACGAGCCTCATTCGCTGTCCACCGACGAAGCCGCCGGCCCCCCCTCCTCCTCCCCCCCGCAGCCGTGCGCACCAACGCGACACACTACACGGACACATGATAGGGTGTTAATTGCTGGTATGTTGGGGTGGGCGTGTGCTTCTCTGTCTGAGGGGGCGAAGTCCCCCATCACTTCCTCGAATCCTCCACACTAGGGCGAGTCGCTGCACGTGCAACATGGCGCCAGCCAGCGGCTGGCTAGGTGAGCAGTGGGCATGACACGGCTGGTGCAAACGCTACACCACCTCACTCCCATATACAGGGAGAGCGGCGGCGGCGCGCGCATTCGCTGCCCGCAGACTCACACTCGGGACCGCACCGTGCGAGCAGGGGGCGCTTGCAGAAGCACGAAGGGCTGGGCTGGAGGGAGGCGCAGCAAAGAAGAAAAGCGACACCCCCCAAGTGAGTCGCACGCGGCAGTAGCCAACCCGGTGCGACGAGGAGAGCCGCCGTTGACAGTGCAACGGCGAGCGTCCGCACCAGGAGGCCGAGGTAGAGCAGGACGGATGCGAGGGTGGTGAGGCCCGGCGGGATGGCGAACACGACTGCGCGGGCGGATGTGCAAGCATGTGCCGGCGTACGCGTGCAGGTCCTTTCTGAAGGAACGGCGAGGACGGTGGCATTGAGTAGCCCGAACGCAGAGGCGGTGGCATAGTCGCTTCGGCCTGCCCTGGTGGACACCGCACCGAGCTCCGTTGGCGCTTCTGCAGCTGCTGGCGTCATCTGCTGAGCAAACCTCCCCACCCCCTTTCCCTCATCTGCTACTCGACCACCACCACCACCTCTCCCTACCTCGCTGGTCCCCCCTCCCTTAAAGCGGGGCCGGCGTGCACACGTACGTGTGTGCGTGCGTGTGTACTAGAGCAAACTTACTCGCTCTGAGAAGAGTAGGGCGGGCGAAGCCGATTCCCCAACTGTACGCGTGGGGCACCCTGCGTCAAGGTCATGTGCGCGCGTGTGTGTGTGTGTGTGGGGGGGGGGAGGGGTAACACGCAGAGGGAAGAACGGGCGTGAGAGAGGGGGCGAAAGGCACGTCGTAAGCGAAGGCGCCAGGCATAACGTGCTCGTGCCAGGGTGATCGCTCGCTGGTCATCATGGTATTGGACAACAGTGGTGAGCGGGAGATTAAGAGGGGTGGGTGGGGTGGGCGCAACTCGGGGCATGCGGCAGCGGAGGGCAGCTTGTGCAGTGAGGTAGGGCTGACTGTAATGCGTGTCGGCGCCAGGCAGCAGCCCCGGTTGTGACGACGACGACAGTGTATTCGCTCTTTCTCTCATCCCCGTCAACCCCCCCCCACCTCACTCGCGATGCTTGCGGCAATACGAGCCAAGGCAACAGAGAGCGAAGCACGCAACCACGCGCCGCCGGTGTACAAGCGTCTCACTGTAAGTCTGGTGTGCCGTGCAAACTCCCTTCTCGTCTTCTCTCCCCCGCTGTGCCGCTATTGGCTACTGTGCCCCCCTCCCCCCTCCCCCCTCCTCCAGCGCTTCGGCTATTCATGAACTGAAGGCCCGCTCTCCTCACGCCTGTCTCTCGGGGGTTTTCTTTCCTGCGCGCTTCTTTGAAGGGTGATGGCACGCGCGCACCAGCGAGCGAGCGGAAGTAACGCCCCTCATCTCCTCTTGCGCGCCCCGCCATCCATTCATTTTGCCCCCCAAAGTGCATCCCTCGTCTAGCAAAGCAACAACGATAGTCAGGGGTGGGTGGGTGGTGGTGGTGGCGCACATCCCCACCACCCCCACACGGAGGAAGAGGAGGAGGAGAAGAGACCCACGCCTATCGCGAGCTCGCTGAGTCCCCGCCATCCCGCAGAGCTGCAGGATGGTGACGGGGGGAAGTGGTGGTGGACAGTGTGGCACTGTTGCATCGCTGCCTCTACCCCACTCTTTCCGTACCGGGGCGTGCGAAGGTGAGCGGGAGACGAGGGCCAACATGAGCAGCGCAGAGTTACTCCACAAAAGCGAGGGCATCCGTAGAAGAGAGAGAGGGAGAGGGAGAGGGAGAGGGGGGCGCCAAGGCACTGTCGTCACCGCCTCCTCTTTGCACAGGCTATCACGCACCGGTGACGCTGGTGGTGCGCATCGCAGCCGCTGACACCGTTAAATCGTTTGATGCCGGTCACCTGGTCATCATTCTCGTCGTCGCCTTGAGGGAAGAGGAGGGGGGATGGCTTTGAGTAGTAGCAGCAGCAACAGCTGATGAGGTAGCCGAGAGATCAGCTGACGAAGGGCAGGGGAGGGATGACGACTGTGCGAGGGTGTTGAAGGAGAGAGGTCATATAACAGACAGAGAGAGAGAGGGAGGAAGGGAGAGCTGAGTCGGAGGGGAGGACCAGTTCGAAGGGGACATGGAGGGAAGAGAGCGCGAGAGGAGAGAGGCCGAGCGGACAGGATAACGGCGATACATGAACGCAGATCTGTCTTCACAAGGAGTCGGAGGGGAGCGCCTCCCTCCTCCCTCTCTCTCTCTCTCTCTGTGTGCGGAGGCGCAGTAGGCGCCTTTGGGCACCGACGCAGAACTCGCGGAGACATCCCGGCGGCGGAAATCCAAAGCAGGCGCAGCGCGTCGCAGGAACGAAACTGCACCAGCAAAGAGGAGGAGGGGGGGGCACACAACACGTGTAAGCAACATGAAGTACCAAGCAAAAGGAGTGGGTGGGTGGGTGAGAGAGGCAAGTCGCACCGTGGCGGTGGCGGGTGCAGACAGGTCAGGCTAGCGGGCAGAGAGCACTGGTGTTTCTGGCCAGAGAAAGTTGGGGGGGGCAGGGACTGGCTGGCACCCGTTGTCCGCCTCTGGCATCGCTACAGTACGTCAAACTCGCTAGAGGAGCTGCGCTGCGAGCGACGACCGCCATTGCCGCTGCTGCTCTGTGTGAGACTCTGGCCGAGGCATAAAGTATGGGAGCACGTGAACTGCGGGTGCTGGTGCGGGTTGGACGACGAGGGGGAAGGCAGCGGGCACAGTTCACGGAGCGGTGTGGAGTCGCCCGAGAATACCGTGATGGGCGTGGTGGAGAGGCCGCCCCAGATACCGCTGCCGGCACCAAGACTATGCGCTGCACCGGCGCTGTTGTAGCCACCGCGACTGCTGACCGCGGCGCCCACGCCGAGCTCTTCATCTGTAAGCTGAACAAAGCTGGACATTGTGGTCGTCAGACCGGTGTGCGGTCCAGGGCTGAAGGACGGGGTGCGCGGCGGGGTCTGCGTGCGGCCGCTGCCACCGAGAATTCGATTCCACAAGCTGGGACCGCTGCGTGGGGTGGAAAGATTATCGCCAGTGCCGAGCGACACCACGCTGCTCGGATGCGATAACCTCGCGCCATTCACCGCTGCGGCCGCCGGTACCCGCGCCAGGGGGTTCCAGATGCCGCCGGGGTAAAGGTCAAGCGAGGCGGCGCTGCTGCCGCGGCTGATGGGGTTGCTACACGAGGTCGTCAACATAGCGGGGCTGCCGACGCATGTGCTGTTCATGGTAATGTGCGCCAGTGACGTGTCGCTGAGCAGTTGTTCCTCCTCCTCGAGCAGGTTCGTGTGAGAGAAGATCTGCGTGCCGCTGCTGTTGGCGCCACAAGGCACGTCTTCATCACTGCTCGACGTCCTGTCTGTCTCTGTGTGTGGGAGGCTGAAGACGACCCGTACCACGAGTTCGGCGAAGGCATCGAGAAGATCAACGCCCGGCATTTTTCACTTCGCACAGTCACCCAGCACGTGTGTGTGTGTGTGCGTGTACGTTGTGGTAGACGGCGCGCGAGTCGGAAAGGTGCGGCGGTGATGGAGGAGCTCGACGAAGACGAGGCAATCTCGATCACGCGAGGCGAAAGGCGTGAAACGAGCAGCGCAGAGCAGAGAGAGAGAGATAATGAAATAAAGAAGGAATGCTGTGGGATGGGGGCGCGAGAATGCGCGATCAAACGCTAGCGAGAGGGGGAGGGGTGGGCGGCATCCGATGCGTGGCGGAGAGAGAAGCGGGCCTGGTGAGGGCGTGCGCACGGAGAGGGTGAGGTGGGGCGCTTCTGCGGGTGTAGAGATGGTATAAACGTAGGCCAGCAGGGGGAGAGAGAGAGGGAGGCGGCTGGTGGGGGCTGCACACCCGCGACACCCGCACACGTGCGGAGTGAGAGTGGGAATGAAAGTGGTAGAGAGAAGCGAGAAGAAAAGAGGAGACGCGCTTGCACACGCGCCTGTGCCATGAGATGAGAATCGCTAGGGTACTGACGGCGTGCGAGCTTCTTCACAGGAGCGATGTGGGACAGCGCCGTGGTGGTGGTGGTGGTGGTGGTGGTAGTGGGCGAAGGAGAGAGCAAATTCTGTTCGACTGCGTGAATGGCGTACGTGTGTGTGTGTGTGTGTGTGTGCGTGTGTGTGTGTGTGTGCGTGTGGTAAAGGGGCGGGTAGCGGCGTAGAGGGGGTTTTGCAGTGGTGCGAGGGGGAGGGAAGGAGATGAGTAGCACCGGCAAGAAGAGGGAGGGCGGAAACCGCGTCACCTGAGGGGGATGTGCCCCTGAAGGACGAGGAGGAAAGGGGAGCCGTGCGTGCGCACACCACGCGCAGATGAACAAGCGAAACAGCTGCGTTGCATTGCGTGTGAAGTGTACAGTGTGATGTGGCGTCGCCAATCCACAGGATTTTAGCTCGACGTCTCGTGTCGTCGCCCTCATTGTTGTCACCTTTCGCTCTCTCTCTTTGTTCAGTTCCGTCGCCTCTTCCACTGCTTTATGTGTCTCTCCTCCTCTCCTGTGTGTGCGCGCGCGTGTGTGTGTGTGTGTGTGCGCGCGTGTGTGTGTGTGCGCGTGTGTGTGAGCTATTCCAGAGAGGGGGAGGGAGAGAGGGAGAGGGGGAGAGAGGGAGAGGGCCATCACGCTGGTGATTGGGTGCGGATGCCTTTCCTCGATGCCTTTTAGGTCTTTTCGCTTCCTTGACCACGCACACAGCTGTCCGTGGTGTGCCTTCCCACCGGTGCCCCAGTCGTACGTGAGAGGTGCCCATCCACTCGCTGAGCTCACCTCCGTGCTGCCTCACGCTCGCTAGCACGAGGTCCAGACGACCTGGAAGATACCGTTGCAGCCGCGGCGCCGGCGCCATCCCGCTGCGCCGCGACCTCGTCCAGCACCTTGCGCAGCTTTCGAGGTTGCATCACTGTCAGCGCGTGCTCAGCCACGTCGTACTGTGCAATCCGGTTCGATGTGAGTTCCTGCAGCAGCGCCTTCAGCCGTCCTTGAGAGACCATTATACCATGCTGCTCGAACCTGTCCTTTGCGAGAAACACTGAGATTCTCTGACCCTCGCCCATCTCCTCCTGGACGTCAACAAGAATGCGCAGGAGGCTGCTGAAGGCGGGGGGCAAACTGAAGAGCACTCGGCGCATCGTATCACACAGAAGGTGCGAGCCACCACCAGCACCGCTGCTGCCGCCGCCGGCGCTTGCAAGGCTGCCGCCAGCGCCCGTGGCTGTGGGCGCACCATGCCCCATCGCCTTCAATCCCAGTGAGCCAGCACCGCCGGCTGCTATGGCCTCCGAGTCCGTGAGAAGGCGTATACTGCTCACGTACTGCATCTCATGCACGCGCGGCAGCAGAAGGCTGCGTAGCTGCACCGCGCACATGCCCATCCGCTCGAGCGCGCCGGCCAGCGGCGTCAGTGGCCAGCGCGGGTCGTCGAAGGAGACTAGCAGCTGCAGGTGCGGGTGTGGGTAGGCGAACTCAGCGCACAGCTGCATGAGCAGACCCGCTTCCTCCATGTTTAGCATGTCAATGTTGTGCAGCACGAGCAAGAGCGGCGGCAACCAGCCAGGACGCAGCTGGTGGGCCTCCGAGAGGTGCAGGCGAGGAGGCGCCACCGGCGTTGGTGACGCCGTGAACGGCATCTGTTCGGCCAGCACGACCAACGCTGTCGTGGATGGCAGGATACCCATCGTACACACCGGCGACTCGCCTGGCGACGCCGCACAGACTTCAGCGCCAGCTGCCGGACGGCCTCGCTAGCGAAGCGCATCGCCGGGGCACGCCATGTCACTTCTGATGCCGCGCCGTCTCGGTGCGAGGAGGCTGTGAAGGGCAGAGGGGGGAGCTTCAGCGAGTGGAGATGGCCGGCGTACTCGGGCAGTTCCACGCACACGCTGCGAGGGGGTGCGTTGTCGCCGTCCCCATTGCCGTCATCGACCCCAGCGGCGCCGTCGTTCTCCAGCGAACCAGTAACCGTGCGCTGGAGGACGTCGAAGAAGGCGGGCACAGGCGACATCAGTGGCAGCGAGGGCGTCGCAGGCGATCGTTCCTCCAGACTGCCAAACTGCGTACCGCGCTGGCGCTGCTGCGACTTCCCTGTCGATGTGTTCGACGTGGACATCCCCAGTGCTGCTGCCGCCGTTGCCAGCGTCGACCTCGCTGTAGGGGACTGCCCCACCTCGCGTACGGTACCACGAACAGGCGTGACAGTGACGAGGCCAGCGTCACGGGGTGAGTCGCGCGACTTCCCCAACGCGTCGAGCACGCCCTCCCTCTCATCGTTGCCGCTGGCGGTGATGCTACTCAAGGCATCGTCGACGTCGACTACATCCACAGGCATGGCTGCCGTCCGTGACGTGGTCAGTGCGCGCTGCATGGCGGACGTGACGTCGCGCGCCACAGCTGGCGCGCGGGCGTCTTCTCCGGCGAGTGCCGCCCGTTCCGCAGGCCGCGTAGCTGCGCCAGGCTTCTGATCCGAAAGCTGATGCGTATTCTGCTGGCGCTCCTGCCACCGCCGCGGCGTTGTAGCGTTGTGTTCGAGCAGCTGCATCTCCGCCTTGAGCGCTGTGGAGTGAAGGCGATTCACGAGCATGCTGCCAACGGTGATCAGCTGACGCACCAGCGAGGTGGTGGGGGCGGCAACGCCGCCCCGTGCGTTCGTGCCGCCGCTGCCGTTGCCAACACCGGCAGAGCGTCGGCCACGCTTGGCACCGGCATGCAGATTCCCTGGCGCTGACGTGGAAGCACGGCTGTTGTCGTTGGCGACGCCGCCATTGGCACGCCCGAGGCTCGCGTCCACTGTGGTGACGTGAAGGTGCTTCAGCTGCGCGCTCTGCGCCACGTGGTGAAGGAAGAAGTGTTTTGAGGCGATGCCGTACACCGCGACGGAGCGGCCGTGCAGGAGGTGGTCGACGCAGAGCGCCAGCTCCGGCGAAGCAAGACCATGTGGCCACTCCAGGTCAGCGGTGGGCGGCGGAGTCGAGGCCTCCGCGTCCGGGGCAGTAGAGAAGCGGCTGTCTTCGTCCTCCTCAGCCTCTCCTTCGCTTTTCCGAGGACGCTTACGCGATGCGGACCGTGATGTGGCGCTGTGCACTACGTTCGGAGAGGCGGGCTGCTGCATCGGGTGCAGCCTCTTCGGTCGGTGGTGCTCCGGGGTAGGGCTGGGGTCCGATGGCGGCAGCTCACGCCACTGGCGCAGCAGCGGCCGTGGGGTGGTGGCGATGTGGTGCATCACGTTCACCACGAGCAGCGTCCGCAAAGTGTCTGCCGGCATCACCTTCACAGACGACAGCTGCGCCTGAAGCGTGAGCTGCACGTTGTTCGTGCCATCGCCGGCCCCCGCCGCGGCAGCGAGTTGCGTTGTAGCCTTCTTGAAGATGTCGCTCGCCTCGTAGAGCGCGAGCGCGTGTGTATTCGCGAAGGCGTACAGGCCGTACGGCACCATCACACGGAACGCCCGCGCCGGGAGCCCCGGCAAGGAGGGCGGGCAGAGCCACAGAAGGAGCGGCGTGACGGAGACTGAGGGGGACAGGACCCCACGGCCGTGGTGGCCCGCACTGCGGCGGCGGTGGTGAAAGATAGGTGTCTCTTCCCGAGCCTCGCGGTTTACGGCGCACCACACCAGCGGCGTCTCCATCCGCGGATTCCACACCGAGAAGACGAAGCTGCCGCCCTCCTCGCAGCGGTCCAGCTGTGGCAGCGCCACACCATCTCGCCAGTCGGCTGCAGCTGCGCTGGCTTCTGCGCCGAGACGTGTCAGAATCAGCCGCCGCTTCGTCACCGGCGGCGCGGATGGCAGTGGGTCTCGTCCGAGAGCCACACTCTTGCCGGCTGCACCGCGTGGTGCATCACCGCGGCGGTGGCGGCTTTGCAGAGGACTCTTCTGCGTGATGGATGAAGCCCAGACGTCTGCGTGGGTCTTTTCCCCGCGGTGGCAGCTGCCCGCGCTCAGCGTGGCTGGAAAGACTGCGAGCACCTGAGCAAGCAGCGGAGCTGTCGACGACAGCCGCGCCTCTCGCTGAGTCCGAATGTGGTGGTACCTGTACAGGTTCGCAGTATCGTACACCACGCCACTGCCGCCGTGCCGCCGCCGCGCTGCTGGTGCCGGCCCCTCACAGCACCACTCGTGCAGGAGCGCCTCTTCACGCACGAGGTCGCCGCGCCTGCAGAGATGACAGCGAAGGGGTGCTACCGTCGTTGATGAGGACGACGTGGCGGCTGCGTCACGTGATAAGATGTCCTCCGCCAGGTGTCGTTGCTGCGGCACGTGATCGTGACCACCCCCAGCGCTCTCACATGCGTAGGAGACGACTGCGGGGGCCCTGACCGGGTGGGGACCGTCTGCAGCTCTGCTGCTGCGCACGGCAGTCGCAGGGGAGGCGATCACGGCATCCAGCCAGTCCATTTCGCTCGCCATGGTGGACGCTGAGGCAACGGGCGAGGAGGCAGAGGGCGGCGCGGAGGTTTTCGCGATACGTGGTTGCTCTGACAGGCCCGTGGGAGGGAGGCAGTCAGTGCAAACCGTGTAGGAGCAGTACGTACAGTAGTAGCCCGGGACGTCGCGATACCGCGCCGGCAGGTCGCTGTGTGCACAGGACACCCACACCTGCGGCGATGGCGAGGTCGGAGAGGCGGTCGAGGTCACTCTTGCAGAGGCGGCAACCACGACTGGTGCAGCTGCCACCTCGTTGCACAGTCGCTTGGCTGGCTCCCTGATTTCTCTTTGACTGACCCCTTGCGATGACGGGGGGCCTCTCTTCAGCGTTGGCGAGGCATCCCCGGATGGCTGCTTCGCTGGCGGCGACAGCCTCGCCTGCTGCGTGCGCGCCGTCGCCACCACCGGCATCAGCGACGGCAGCAGAGGTGACGCCTCTTGCTGCTGCTGCTGTAGCGGCGGCGGGTGGGGCGCCGTAGACGACAGATTTGTGTGTCATCTGGCGCACTGTCGGCGTCAGCGCAGTGCAGCTCGAGCTTCGGTCGACTGCCTCCCCACCACCGTCTCGCCTCTCCTCGCCGACGGCAGCACCTGAATGCGCTTTCGCTTGCGCAGGCAGTGACACTGATGATGACACCGACGAGGAAGGGCGAGGAGTACGCCGGTTCCCCTCGTCCTCACCGTTCCACGTCCACTGCTGCCGCTGTGGTGATGCCACTGGCGCATCGTGGTCACATGCTTCATCTTGACTAGGAGAGAGTACGGCGTGCGAGCCTCGCGCTTCATTCCCTCCTCAGCGTTGCTGTGCACTACGGTTGTAGGTGCTGTTGTCTCGACTCTGGAGTGCTGCGCGTGCAGGTGCACAGGCGTGGTGGTGGTGGCCAGTAATGACATCCGCGCCGGTCGCGTCGGTGTCAGCGGGGAAAGTGGGGGAGACGAGGACCAGAGCCCGTGATCCTCCAGCCATGGCGCAACCACATCGCCTCCGCCGCTGCGATTGCCATTCTCCTTGCCACCACTCTTCAGACGCTTCGCCTCTCGCTCAGGCGCTTCGCCATGATCGCCGATCATCACACATCAATCGGGGGCCGTTCAGGTTGTGTGTGTGTGTGTGTGTGGAGTCGATGAGTTTGCGCGTGTTCGGGAGGCCTCCTCTTCCCTTTCTTTTTCTCTGGCTCTCGTTCTTATCGACGTATGTGTGTGGGGGTGGCATGCGCGTGCTCGCGGAGTGGTGCGCCTGTGTATTCGCAGGCACAGATGAAAGGCAGAAGATCTCACAACCCCCCCCTGAGCGTTTCTCAGCCGCTGCAGCCGGCAGGGAAGGGAGGCACGACGGGAGGCAGAAAGAGGGCGAGGGTGAGGGAGAGAGTGTGCTTAGCGACATGGCCTGAGGCTCGCCTAGCGTATCCCGTGAGTCGGTGAGTCAGCAGCGATGTGCGACGGCCTGGGAAGAGGGGGGGGGGGAGGGAGGGGAGGGGCTACGCTCTTGAGAGCGAGAGACACACACACACACACATACACCCTCCCGCCTCTTCCCTCCGCCCACCAGCATAATCGAGAGAGGCGCTTGACAGCCACAGAGATGACAATGCACAAATAAGAAAAGCGGAGAGAGAGGAGAGAGAGAGCGCGCACACGCACACGCACACGCACACGCACACTCCCCCCTCCCCCCTCCCCTCTCACTCTCTCTCTCTCTCCTCCGTTGGATGTTTCGCTCCTTTCCTCGTTGCGGTTTCTCAATCGTACTCTTCCCCAGCCATCCTCACGACTACTCTGGACGGCAGCGCTCCGCCAGCGAGAATGACCAGGACTGGAGGCGTGTGCGCCGGGATGCGTTCCCTCCCCTCCCCCCTCTCACCACTGTGCTGCCGGTGGTTCGCCCATAGAGGGTAACGCGAAGCCCAAAAGCGCGAGTGTGAGACAGCGAGGAGAGGAGAGAGAGAGAGGAGGCCACGTGCGTACCGGGGCCTTCGCATCTACGGCTGCCACAGCAACGTCCGCCCCAACCACAACAGCGCAGCGGGTGGTGACGGCAGAGAGCGAGGAAGCGCAAACAACGTGAAGGGGCACACGCGAGCTGACATTTTCAATGGGGGGATGGGCAGCCGATTACGAAGAGCCACCCACCCACCCACATTGTGTACTCGCCGCTTGCCAACGCCTTCACAGCGGACACTCACGCGCGGCCTGCGGAAATTGCGCCGGCGTCAGCTGCGGGCGCACCACTGCCGACGCGAGCGAGAGGGGGTCGTACTTGGGTAACGTGCTGCTCGCGCCGATGCAGGACACGGTGGGTTGCACGACGCCGAAGTACTTCTCTGCGCGGCGCGCAACGACTCGGGTGTGACGGCGTCGACACGCTCAAACACCTCCTGCAACGGCACGCGGCGGCCAAAGTGAATCATCTGCCGCCCAAGGTCTTCAGCGCTGTTTGTTGTGCTGTCGCGCATCATCATGACGGACGCCTTGAACTCCGCCTTGGCCGCCTCCAGCAGCGATTCTTCTACCTTGGTGGCACACAGGTCGTACAGCGAGCTAAGGATGTAGTTCAGCATCAGTGTCTGCGCATCGTCGCGGGCAAAGCCATTGTCGCTGCGGCTGTCGCTCGTCGCCATGCGGGCCGTCACGATGTGGTAGCCGAGAAGCGCCGTCTCCTCGTACGGCGTGTAGAAGGGGCGCAGCTGTATGAGGTTCGGCACCCGCTCCCATGGAAGATTTGGGTTGCGGCGTTGGGAGCTGAACTGGTCGTACTGTCCCTCGCGAAACTGCCCAAGAACGTTGTGAATAATCTGCAGGGGGTAGCTGTCGGGGTGCGAGGCGCCACAGATGGGGAAGGCCACGGCCGTGTTCGCTGTCGCCATCTTCTCGTTCCACAGAACTGTGTGACCGCCCTTGTAGACGCCGTGGAGGTGGGGGCGGTTGTTCGTGGAGGGGAGGCCGCTAAAGTACTTCTCCGCCAGCGCGTGGGCCGCATCGGGTGAGACGCCGCCAGACGACACGAGGCACATGCGTGGCCCTGTGTAGTGCACCCGCACGTAGTCCTCAATCATGGACACGTTGATGTTCTTGGCGATGTTCTCGACCGGGCCGAGAATTGTGAGTGGCAGCCCGCTCGTCGTCGGGTCGTAGGCGGCTTGGTGAACGTTGTCCATGAGCACCTCATCAACCAGCTCCTCCACCTCGCGCATCTCTGCCAGAATCGTCGGTCGCTCGGCCTCGATGTCGTGCCGGCGGTAGCGGCCGCGCTGCAGGAGGTCCGAGACGACGTCGATCAGCTTGTCCACGTCCTTCGTGAACGCCTTCACGTAGTAGGCGGTGCGATCGCGCGAGGTGTACGCGTTGAAGTGGGCGCCGCGGTGCTCAAAGAGGTCCTCGACGTCGCTCTTCGAGTACCGATCGGTGCCCTTGAAGTTCATGTGCTCAAGGAAATGCGCCACACCGCTGTTGTGGATATCCTCGAAGCGGCTCCCGGCGTCAATCCACACGCCGACGGTGGCGAAGGGGCAGTCCTTCACGTACTCCGTCGCCACCCGGAATCCGTTCGGCAGAGAGGAGTAGACGACAGGGGTGCAGCGGCCCAGCACCTGCTGGCAGAGCGGGTCCTTCATCGTCATGTTATGTGGAAGCGCCGCCGCCATTACTGCACCGGTTCGCCGCAGCATCGTGACGGGCGTGGTGTGGACTTGCCTTTATGCTGGTGTGTATGTGCGCGTGTGCGTGTGTGTGTGTGTGTGTGCTGTGGGGACTCTGGTGGTTTTCCTCTTTGCCCTTAGCGGTTCCCGGCACGGCAACAACGAGTCAAATGAGCCTTATGGAGCGCAAAGTGCTGCTGAGTGAAGGGGGCGCGTTGACTTGTCGGCGTGTGTGCGGACTGGCTTGGACTTGGCGCGCTGAGCTAATCGGAGGAGCGACACTAGAGAGACGAAGAGCAGAGAGCGAGTGAGCGAGACGCCAGTTACGAGAGAGGACGCGCAGTCGAGAAGGCTGCCGTGGCGGCAGCCACAATGCCAACGTGTTTGTTTGCTTCCACGTACAGGTGAAGGGGCCTCCTGTTGCTTTCCTACCCCACCGCCATCAACACCCGTGGAAAGGCGCGACATCGCCGTCGTGCTGATTGCCTCTTTCGCTGACTCCTCCTATTCCACCGCCTACACACGCGAACGTCAAGTCTTCCCCTCAATTTGGATCGCCCTCTTATCTGTGGACGTCTCTGGTGATTCCGCGCACGCCGGGGCGTCGCGGGGGTGGGGGGCGGGGGGGGGGAACACCAGAGACGCCCACGTCCACCCCCCTCCCCCGCAGCGGGGACGCACCACGTCAGGCGGCGGCCATTTCGATGATTGACGGCAGTTGTCTCGACATTGTCATGAGGGAGAGCGACATGGACGGGAGGGTGGCGCGTGCGTCTCCCCCTTTGCGCGAAGTACAGGGGGTGGTGGTGGTGGTGGTGGTGGTGGTAGTAGAGAAGTGTAGGAGTGCCATCACCGACTCTCCCCGCGTCTACCAACCCCCCTCTCCCCTCCATTCCCCAGAGCACGACAGCGTTCGCTTCGACATACACCCGGTCTCTGCACCACCGTCGCCACTTTTGCTCTTCCTGCGGGTGTCTCACTCATGTCGGGATGCCTCACGCAAGGCTGCCTTGACGCCGGCAATAATGCGCAAGCGCTCCTCAAGTGCGGCGGCACTGGCGGTGTCGCCGAAGTCCTCGAGCCACTCGCTCACCTGGCGAACAGCTGCACGCCATGTTGGCGGCGCAGAGCGCAGCGGCAGTGCGTGGCCTGCCCCCTCTGCTGGTGGTGAGGGTTCATCTGAAGCCTGCGCATCTTCAGTGTTCCACGTGGGGTTGTGCTCCTTGATCCACACGAGCATGCTCTCCATCTCGTTGCGCAGGGTGCTGCGCCGCAGTCGCACGTCGTCCATCGCCTGCAGCTGCCGCACCCGCCGGTGCGAGAAGTCGAGCTCTGCCGAGTCCATGTTGTAGCTCAGTCTGTGCTCCGCTGCGCCAGCCGCTGTGGCGCCGCTCGACACACGCAGAGAGAGTGGGGTGACACGCACCTGCACTTGCGGCGACGGCGGCTTCGATTCGTTCGGCGGAGAAGTGGACGACGCGTTCGTGCCGTCGGTGGCAGGATCGGCAGGGCTCTCTGCATTCATGCGTGCACTGGTGTGCGTCACCTCTATCTCGCTGGTGCTCACTTCGTCCACGCCTCTGTCTCCCTCACCCAGTTTGTCCTCCTGTGTGGCTTGTGACGCGCCAGAGGCGCTGGCGTCGTGATGGCTGTTGCCTAAAGACACCTCTGTCGCTGCCTCTACTGCCGCATCGTTGCCCTGCACATCATCTGCGATGTTGGGGCCCGCCCCCGCTTCCTCTATTTCGGCTCGCAGGTAAGCAACGCTGCAGTGCGGGATGCCACTGACCGTAGCAACGACCTCGACCACCACTTCCGCACCGACCATGCGAACGTGCGTTGGGTGTGGGTTGGCACTGCGGTGCCACGTATTCTGCTGTGTGAACTGTGCGAGCAGCTGCTCCGCGGCCTTGTGCATCCCCTCCACCGTGCAGGTCCGTACGTAGCAGCTAGCACAATTCGCCGTGGCGAACGCGCTAGAGCGTGCTCTGTCGGCGTAGGCGCTGTCCGCCTCAGCACCAGAGTACAGCGTGATGATGACGCTGTCGGCAGGTGACGCCTCCACATCCGGTACTCGGACACGCAGACTGCGTGTCGCTGGTAGTACTACTTTCATTGCCGGGAACAGGAGCTGCACCTCCGGCGGCGCCGCTGCTTCTGCCGCTAGGGGCCTTGCGCTGCGCAGCTCCACCGAGGCGTAGACGGCGCTGGTCAGCCACTCGCGCACGTTGTAGCGTGGCAGGGCTTGGCTGCCGCGCATACGAAGCTCCGGCGGTGCGGTCGACAGGGTCAGGAGCGTTGCGCCCATGACGGCTGCCTCGTCGCTGTTGAGTGTGCGATCGACGATGCCACTGCGGTAACCCTCGCCGAGCCGCTGCAGAAGCCGCGGCACTCGCGTTCCGCCACCGATGACCTCGAAGCGGCTGAGCGCACCGAGGTTCTTGACGACGCCGCCGGTGGCGGCAATGGCCTCGTCTCGCAGCGCCACGGCGGCATCGAAAAGAGGTCGACACCACTCCTCGAAGTCTCTGCGCATGAGGCGGAGGCTCAGCAGGCCGCCGTCCGCCGTGACGGTGACGCGACGCTGCAGCAGCTCCTGCTGGCCCATCGGATCAAAGTGCGACGGGTCGGCGTGGACCCCGTCGATGGTGACATGCGCTTCGTTGTTGGCTGAGAGCATTTCTTTCGCGTGCTGAGCAGCACGCAGGAGGCTGCCACGCTCCTTTGCCGCCTCGCGGCGCTCCGCTTCGCCGCCGCCTGCGGCTGTGAGGACACCGCTCAGCACGCGGCGGTTAAAGTAACGCGCATCCCAGTGGCTGGCAATACATTCATCAAAGGCGACGCCGCCGAGCGTGCGGCTGCCGACAACTGCCTGCATCTCCAGAGATCCTTGAAGATTAGCTCGACTCGCCACGGCCGCCGGGAGCGCCGCGAAGCCGTAGATGGCGACCTCGGCCTGCCGGCTGCCCATACTGTAGATCATGATATACTGTGCTTTCTCGCTCTTTAGCACTTGCTCAGCCTTCGCGTAGGCCAGTTGCACCGCTGCCCCGGTCGTGCTGTGAACGAGGCGTACCACACGCAAGCCTGCCAGAGCCGCCGCGTCCACGAGCGCCTGCCGCTGCGCAACGGTGGCGTGGACGGGCACGGTCAGCGCGGCGTAGAGGATGGCGCTCGTGGGCGCGGACACAGTGCCCGTCTCTCCAGCGGCGGCATCCGCGTTGCCGATGCTGTTGCCAGCGTCCTTCCGCATGTCCACCACGAGCCGCTGATCCTCTTCGCTGAGCGCGTTGTCGGCCGTATCGGCCTTCTCGGCCATGCGACGTGCGTAGCCGAGCAGCATTGCTGTGAGCTCTTCCGACGAGAAGAGCGCCCCTTTACTTTCGGCTGCGCTCACAGTGCTGCAGTCGCTTGCCATATGCTGCCACAGCTGGCCAGGGGCCTTACTTGCCGTAAAGAAGGGCACGTACACGCCAAGTGCTTGACGTCCGACGACGCTGTTCCGCTCCTGCTGCTGCTGTTGCTGGGTCTCATCCACTCCGTTTGCCGTAGCTGCGCTCGTCACGTTGAGTGCCGTGAGGGGCACTACCTGAAAGCTATAATTCATCCTCAGCTGCCCCGGTGTCAGTGCATGCATCCTGGATTCCGCTGTCGTCGCGTTCGGGAGGGCCGCCGTGTAGCCGAGCAGCTGTGCCGCGCTACACACAACCTGGGTCGGGAAGCGTGGCGCCAGCGCCAGTGCCTGCTCAGCAAAGGTTCGCTCGAGCTGGTAGCCGCGCGGGTGCAGCGCTGTGCACCGACGATGCGTGTGGGACTCTTTCTCCTCCTCGAGCACAGCCGGGTTAGTGTCCTTGTGGACGCCACCGCTGGTGGTGGGGGTAGCCGAGGGGGTGCGGAAGTAGCGAAACGCCACACATGGCGGACTCTTTCGGTTTGCCTGATCGTTCAGCACTACGGACACGGTCCCGGTGCTTGTCGGCACCGCTGCTGCAACGCCGCCCTCCACCACCACGCTGGGCGGCACGTGTTGCTGCTGAACCCGCCAGGCACTCACCTTCATGCTCTCGTGCCCGAGGTCGATCGAGATCAGCTCCGTCTCGGTAATCGACAGCAGCGGTGGTGCAGCACCCGCGTCACCCGTGGCCAATGCAAAGAGTGCCGAGGTGCGGCGACGTGACAGCGTGCTGAGCGCCAGCAGAACGAGACTAAGCAGCCGCAGCAGTGGCAAGGGCTGAGTGCGGTGCGCAGGACGACGGTGGTGACCACACCGCTGCCCTGATGGTAACGACGACGAGGAGAAAGGCATCCACAGGCGCAGCAGAAGGCAAGGAATTCAGTGTTTTCTTGAGACGCACCGCTGGTGCTGAGAGCGTGCCGCTGTGTCTTACGCGTGCTCTCTCTCTGAACTCTGTAGGGGGTACTACACGGGTTCATGTGTGGAGAGTGGGCCCCAACCCGTCAACGCGTGAGGCAGACGCACCAACCGAGCGAGCGAGCGAGAGAGAGAGAGAGTCAGAGAGAGAGAGGGAGAGAGTAAGAAGGCCACCGTTCGATAGTTTCGCATTGCATCAGTACAGAACGCGAGGGCTTCGAGCGATGCTGGTGATGACGACCACAACAGAGGTTAGGGGTGGGGGTGCGGAGGATGTGCGGGCAGGTGTGTGCGTGTGAATGCGCATTGGGAGCGTCACTACCCCCTTCTCTCAGAGGAGAAATGGGGCTACTTAGCGGCAGGTCCCGTCGCGCGTCTCTCTCTCTCTTGCCGCGGCCAAGCACGGGTGTGGCGGATATGCCGCTTGTTGGCGTGCGGTCGGCCTACGCTCTGTCGCGGCGGGTCGGACGAAGGCACAACGTTTTCCGCGTTGGGGGCGCGTTGCGGCAAGACATAAAGCAGAACCCCCGACGAGCCCCCCTCCCTCCCACTGCACGCGCATGAGAGGAAGAGAGGGGGAGGGGGAGAGAGCGACGACGGCGACGCGAGGAGAAACGAGAGAGTGGTCGGTGGGGGGGGTGGGTGGGTAGGGGGGGGGGCAAAATAGGCGCAGAGCGCGAGGCCAGGCGCCACGGTAAACGGGCCCACACGCCATGCGCCGATGAGCGCGCGCACGGTGAGGGTGGGAGACTCGCCCTCCCCCCTTAAAAGGCTGAGATAACAGCCGCAGAGAATCAGCAGAATGTCCCCTACCCTTGGAGGGGGGTCTGGGTGAACACGCGGTGCGTGTACCTGTGTGGGGTCAAGCATGCACCATAGCAGGCTTCCAGGGAGCGCAGTAGCGCAAGCTGCTCCACCGCGGAAGGGGTCACGGCGAGGGTGACGTGGAGGAGCGCACAAACTCTCGTGTAAGATAAGCTATGGCGAGTGGAAAGGAGAGCGTGAGGGTGAGGGGGGGGCGATATGACTGTATTACTCATCAACGCCCTTCTCTGTCTTCTCCATCCCGTGCAGTCGTTGGATATAAGAACAGAGACAGAGTGGGGTTGTGCGAGGGAGGGGAGGTGGACAGTCTGTGCAACAGCTGCGCCTCCTCCTCCCTCCACCCCTCATCACTCTTTCACCACCTCAGCCAAGCTTTTCATAGGGAGGCAACGCGGGCGCCGTCACAGCACAACCGAAGAAGCGAGGCCAAACACCGCCGCCACCACTACCAGCGGTGGTCAACATTCAAAAGAGCTCTCACAAGTCCACACTGCTCCGTCTCTTCCACATTTTCCATCTTACATGGTGGCAGCGGTAGTGCGTGCGCAGGGCCTGGCCGGCCTTGGTGAAGGTCGCGTCGGCGCTGCGACTGCTGTTGCGTGAGGTACGACAAGGGCCACCCAGTGAGGTTGAAGGCCCTGTTGACGGTGCGCTACGGAGCTGGGCCGGGGTCGCCGAGCCGCGGCGACGGCGCAGAGGGCCTCGTAGGTGCTGTGGTCTTCCTCCTCTCCCCCTCACACCGCTGCGCCGCCGCTCGTCAACCGGTGGAGGCGAACGAGGGCCTTATCACTGCGAAATTGACTGGCTTCGCGTGCTTAGTCCAACACTGCAGGCCTTTTCCCCATCCGTTCTTCTGTTTCAGCGGCAGGAGGATGCATGCGGCTGGTGAGGGGGCACACGTGCAGCGAGCTCCAACGTGATGTCCAGCATCGTCACGACTTACCGCTTCGGCGACGGGGAGAGTCACACACCCACGCACGCGGCCCGTGTCTCACGGAGACTACTGGGGCCGCTGTTCCATCGCTTGCACTCTGCCGCACACTTCCTTGAGGCGTGCCAGAGAACGCCTGGCACATGTTTGGTCACCTCTGCAGCACGTACTCAAGGAAAGCACTGACCATCGCGACCCCGATGCGGGCGACAACCCGCGATACTGTGGTCTGCACGGTCGCTGGTCTCTGGAAAGAAGCGCGACTATGCGGTTCACACCCGTTTCGGCGTCTTTGTGTGTCATCGCTGCTTCCCGTCACGGAGGGTGAGGGGGTAGGCCGTGGCGGGGTGGTGTTGCACGGCGCGTGGTCCAACTCCCCCCACTCCACTCCACTCCACCCCACCAGGTCTGCCACAGAGAGGGGGAGGGGGGAACACCATTGCGCGGTGCGAGGCAGCGGTGGACCCCCCCCCTCTCCCCCCCCCCACACACACACACGTGTGAAGGCCATGCGTCGACCCAGTCACTGGAGCACGGCCTCTGCCTCACACTCTGCCCACCCACACACCCGCCTCGCAGGTCGCCTCACCGCCGCTCCTACGATGTCGGTCGCCACAGGCGCGTTCACTGCCAGTATCAGTGGCTCGGCATTGGCTGAGGTGGGGGAGGGGGGCGGCTCAGTCTCTCCCCCTAGTGACGCCACGCGCTGAGCACATCAGCGCTGCTTACCATCCCCCGCTGCGATGATAAGCTCCGCGCTGCAGCACGGGTGACGGCACTCGTGGCGCCGCCGTGATGTTCGTCACCTGGTCCACGTTCTCTTGAGCGCTTGTCATGATCGTCACTGGGCCAAGCACGTGGGCGCCCCACTGACTTGTGGACGCCAAGGCTTGCATCGAGCGCTCGCTAAGAGCAGTCGCCGTGTCAATAGCCTCATCGTCGCAGCTCGAGCTCCGCTTGGCATGCTCGTCGGTCACGTCGCTCAGATAGCCGTCTTCCTCTGCGCACCCACTTCGCTGCAGATACCGCGGGGTATCCACCCCATCACTGTCGTAATCCAGTTGCAGCCGCGTTGACGTTGCTGACCCGATGACCTCCTCTTGATCGCACGCAGCGCCTCCGTAGCGCGGCTTCACAGCGTAGGTCTGCAGGAGGTTCACCTCACGAGTGTCGTCATGGCGGTGATGCAAACCGCGGACGCAGCTGCCACCACTGCTGTCATCGCTATACTCAGGCAGCGGCGATGCTGCCGCCGAGGTACGCAGCGAGGGATGCAAGCCACGCTCACTCGATCGATGGTTCAGTGCTGTCATCATGAGGTGATCCATGACTGCAGACATGGCGCGCTGGAGGCGGAGGCGCCGTTGCTCCTCACGTGTCTGCATTGCCAGCCGTTCCTCCGTTTCGCTCGCCAGCAACTGAGGCACCGTCGTAAGTGTGGTCACCAGCATTGGCGTCGGGCTATCACTGAACGTCGAGTCGCAGTCTCTCAGTGTCCCCCAAGCACTGTTGGAGCCCCTGGATCCTCTACTCTGACGTCCCTGTAGCGTGTAGATGGGTAAGGAGCTGCTACGCTCCTCTGATTCACTCGCGATGAGCCCTGCTCCGCCACTCATGCTGCTGCGTGTGCGGTGTAAGCGCGAAGGGTGGCCCTCTCGCGCGATGGTCGTTTCCATGTCCGACGGCGGGTGCGAGTGCGGCCAATCAAAGCTCGGCGTTGCACTATCCCCGCCACTGGAAAGAATGTGGAGGGAGCTCTGGTGTGGCGACTCGGTGGAAGGTAGGTGCCGCACGACACTTTTCCGTCGTCCTGTTGCAGGAGCGGTGGGTCTCATGACGCCCGCGCTGCCTGCCGACCCTACCGCGGCCCCGGCGGCGTCCAAGGTGCTGACCTCTGGCACGGACACCGCCGTTGGCGTTGTGGGAAGGGAGGTGCCGAGCAGCTCGTCATGGCGCTGCGGCTGCAACAGCGCCTGAAATGACCAACTGAGAGATTGTCTCACTGGGGTGAACGACACTTCACGGCCGAGTGACTGACTAAACGACGCATTGCTCGCGGCTGAGGGCGAGTGGGCAATGCTGGTGGCCCTGGATGGGGCCCCAATGAGGGGGGCAACGCGGTTGCAGTGCTGTGGGGTCGCCGGGTGTGGCGACAGCCGCCGCCCCTGCACCGCGACGCGGCCGGTGCGGGCGTAAGTGCTATCCACGTAGGCAGCCGCGTCCGACAAACTTGAGCTATCGCCAGAGCAATGGTGGCCGCGGCGATGTTGTTGCTCTTGACGCTGCAGCAGCTCCGTGTGTTGTGGCACCTCTGCGTTGTCGTCCACGTTGTGCAGTCCATCCTCGTCGCCGACATCGTCCTCGTCAATGGGGGTGACGCGACAGCGTGCCCCTCGGCTGACGCCACCGACCGGAATCCACGTCGGCAGAGGGGTCGGCACGGTGATTTTCCCTGTTGGCTTGGCAGTGGCGGTCAGCACTCCTGCTAGGGCTGCCGGTGACTCCCATCTCTGAGCGGAGGAGAAGCGGGATGTGTCGGCGGTGAGGGGGTGATGGTGGCTGTAGAGAACACACCTTGTCGCTGCCACCGGGGTTGGCTGCTCTTCTTGACGCCGTTGGTCGGCGCTAGACGTCCGTGAGAGCACTTCTCGCTCCGCCGTTCCAGCCGCGGCTTCTCTACCATGGTATTGGCGTTCGCGCAGCCGGAGTATGCAGTGTAGGAGCCACCGATGCAAGACGCGGGTGATGAGCGATCGCACTCGCTCTCGCTGCAGGACATGCACAAGGGCGTGTTGTATTCTCCGTTGCGCGGTAGAGGCGCGCGATGCAAGATATGGCGCACACACGCCGCTGCCGGCGCTTGTGCTGACGCTGTTGCTGTGGGTAGCGACGTGCATCACCGTTGCTGACGCCGCGGTGGGCAGCGAGGATGCAAGCATGTTGTGAAGGCTCGAGGTCCAGTACGGGAGGACGGCGGCAGCCTGAAGGGCTTCGGTGGAGTTGATGCTGAGGTCGTACGCGTATGGGCGACCAGACTCCACCCCCGCCACTGTGGGGACTGTTGGAGCTTCAGTAGCTGTCGTCGCTGGGCCCTGACCGCTGCGTGAGCCTTTCTTGGTGATGTCTAGGATGGTGGGAGGAGGGAGAGGGGCCGTTGTGGTCCGATGCTCGGGCCCCGTCGAGGTGGGGCGCGCCTGGTTTGCATCAGAGACACTGCCGTCGCTGATACTGGAAGGGAGAGGCGTCGACACGGTCGCGAACGCCGAGATTGCCGTGGCTCCTGCCTGCTGCTGCGGCGGTATCGCGTACTGCGAAGGTTCGCCAAGGTCGGGCGAGCTCGACCGGCTCTGCCTACCAACGATGTTCGTCGAGTTCTGTTGTAGCTCGGACGATGGCCGGCCGACGGCACTGCCGGGTGCGTGCGAGGCGGCGTCTGTCGTGTGACTCAGCGAGCTCTCTCTCGTCAAGTCGCGGTGCTGCGGGTCGAGCGGTAGCGACGGCAGCGCAGGGCTACCCGACGAGTCAATTCCATTGCTTTCAACCGGCGCCGCCTGAGAGGCCGCTGGCGGGGTGAAGCTCGACGTCGGCCTGTACGGCTCACGGCGCGGTGGCTTCGTCTTCGCACCACTCATGCTGCTGCCTACCCCCCCAGCTGGCGGTGTTCTACTTGCCCTAAGCCGCCCGGTCGCGGCGTCGGTGTTTGCCTTGGGTGGGTGGGGGGGGGCGGAGCGTGTTTCCTTCAGAGTCAGTGTGCTCTCACACCTCTGCAATACGCTTGTCGAGAGCCTACCTCGTCCTCACCTACGCGCATACGCGCAATAACTCACGGTCAAGTAAAGGGGTGGGCGAGAGGGAGGAGCACAGCGGTGGGGATACGAGAAGAGGGGGGGGAGCGAACGCAAGACTACACCCACACGCACGCACGCACACGCACACGCACACGCCGCGAAGACGAGTTTGCTCGGCTACGTGTGTGTAGCGCCTTCACGCGTTTCTCTCTCTAATGCCCCTTTCGTTTTTACCGTCAGCCTCCCCCCCTCCCTTCGTCCTTGACGGATGCGGCACCGTGCGCGAGGAGGCGAGGTGGTTGCACGAGAGGACAGCGGCAGGGGGTGGTGGTGGAGGATTGGAGTGGCCCTTGAAGTGGTATTCGCGCTGGCAGTTGGCGTTGCAGTGGGTCGCAAGTACGGCTGGCACGTAGAAGTGTGGGAGTGTGTGCGGGGCGCTGTAGCGGGGGGAGGAGAAGGATGATGGCGATGGTGATGGTTGGTGCGAGGCGGCGGCGATCCCAAGCGACAAGAGTGGCAGGGGCGAGACCACTTCAGCTGTGTTCGTCCACTCTCACGACACACACACACAAGCCCACAGATGCAGTAGAATTTGCGTCACTTACCGCCAGCATTGGCTGCCGCTCGGGCGCTGCTTTCCCCCTCTTTGCTTCTCTCTGATGTCTCGTCGCCGCGAGAGGGGCGGGCGCCAATGGCCCTCGTGCCGTGACGCAGCGCTCATACTGTTGGGCTTGCGTGGGTTGCGGTTGCGCTTCAGCTGCTTCAAAGCCAAAGGAAAGCGAGACGAGGGACGACGTGTGGATAGGCGAAGGGGAGAGCGTCTCGGGACAGTCAGTGGCATAACGACAGTCCTGCTACGTGTACCTCCTCATCGACGAGGTCGCCACCCCTCCACCCCAGCCACCTCTTCCCTCCCTCCCCCCTCCCCCCATCAGGAACCACCAAAGGCAACACACGAGAGAGCGCAGCGAGGAGAACAACACACGAAGAACATGGGCTCTCGGGCCGCATCGCGAGTGTGCAGGATGACCCGATGTGAGGGATGACCAACGACACCGAGAGCAACACACCCAACACGCACACGTGAAGGGCCGAGGCCTACACTGTGGAAGGCTACATTGGAAAGAACAAACAGAAAGAGCCCCACCACTGTAGGAAGCTCAAAGTGAGTTGAGTGGGCGTGAGGCGAGGGGAGGGGGGGGGAAGGTGAAGGCAGAAGGCTCGACAAACCGGAGTAGATGTGCACCACTGCCTGCCTGCGTCATGGACCCTTCTGCGCCTTAGGTGTGTGCCGTTGCTCACCACTCACCCACCCCCCTCCCTCCCTCTTACCCCAAGTGGGTTCATCGACGCCCCATGTGCTCCGCCATACACAGAGAGCCCACGGGCGCTAAGAGGCGTCCACGCGAGTAGGCGAGCGAGACAGGCAAAGAGGGAGGAGGGGGGGTGAGGTGAGGAGGGGAGCGAAGGAGGCAGCCCCCCCAACGGAGCACAGAGGGTGTGATCGTCGATATCGCGATCGTCGGTGCAATATGTACATCGAGTCAAACAAAAACCAAAAGCTCCACCACCTTTCCGAGAATGAGGAGCGGCAAATCACAGACGAGCAAGCGAGAAGGCAGCAGCAGCAGCATGCGTGTCTGTGCGTGCGTGTACCTCAGCAACACTGAAGATGTGCCGCTGGAAGTGGCGCGGGGCCGATCAGCCTGTGCACACATCCGTGTCCCACTCGCTCCCCCAATCCTCTACCACGTAGATGACTTTGGCAGAGGCGTCGGGGTCCGGTTCTGGAGGTCGCCCAAGCCATCGTCACCGCAGCGCGGCGCAGCGGAGGCAAGCGATCTCTGAAGGTGTTGTTTTCATTGCTGCTGAGTCGCCGCTGCCCTCGCAGGCGACCTCCCCTGCTCCGCACGCTTCTGCTCCTCGAGTCGCTTCAGTCGGTTGCGATGGGCAGTGCTGTTGCGCATCGACAGAATCATCGGACTCGGCGGGAGGTACACGTTGTTATTTTTCGGAGAAAAGAAGTCCGTGGCGAGGGTGTTGCCGCCATCTGCAGCGCCACCACCGCCCCCATGACCGCGCGCCGGGCGGCGGCTGCGACTGCGACTGCGACTGCGGCTGCGTGCGGTACTCGTGGCCAGCCGTGAGAGGCCCTTCTGGTAGAAGCCACCAGGGTACGGCATTGCTTCACCACCAGTCACGCTGCCGGTTCTTGCCGCGCCGGGAGCGGAGGAGCCGCCACCCCCGGCGGCGGCGAAGTGAAGTACTCGCCGCGCTGTGTTGTCGTATTGCTCAGGGAACAGGTACATCTCCACAAGTAGCATGTGCTCGTCGTCTGTAATGGGCATCGGTGGTAGTGTGGCAACCGGGTGGCACGTCGTTGCATCACCAGCACCGTGGCCATTGCCGACGCCGCTTGCCCACCGGCCATGTGCGGCTGTCGTACCACGGCTGTTCGTGCTCTGGGGAAAGCGGGTTCCACCCAGCGAGCCGCAGTGCGCGCGGGGCGACAAGCCGGACTGTTCGTGCAGCTGCGTTAGCATCTGCGATCGACGGCGCAGCGTGCTAGCTGCAAGACTGGAGCGTCGCGGCGTGCTGACCAGAAAGGAAAGCAAACGCCGATGGGTGTCGCTTATGACGCTTGTGAACGACGAGCGACGGCGGTCGGCGCTGTGCCCCGTGTCGTCGGCTGATTCACGCAGCAGTGCCTCCCCCGCGGAGAGTCCCACGCTGCCAGCGTCGCCAGGCTCGGAGGTGGTGCTGGCCGGCTGCGACCACAGGATGCAGAAGTCAACGTAGTCCAGCATGCCTGAGTGGTGCACATCTACGGTGCGAATCATTGAGTCTATGTCGACTGTGAGCCCAAAGCCGCGGATGGCCTCGCGCAGCGTCGATGCAGAAATTTCGCCACCGCCGTCTTCGCCGCCGCCGAGGGCGACAAAGGCCTTCAACGTGTCCTCGTCCCCGCCACCGCAAACGCCGAAGGCCCTCGCTCTTGCTGCGGCCACAGGCTGACTGCTGTTGAATGACTTGAAGGAGTGCAGAGCGATTGACTGTGACGTCATCTGCTTAGCGTCGGCTCCGCCGGCTACTGCCGCTGCTGCAGCAGCGGTGCGATTGATCCAGAACTCCTTCTTGTACAGCCGCAGGTACTGCGTCAGCGTGACGAGGCTGACACGGCCACGGTAGGCGCGCAGGATGAGGTTGAGCTCTGCCTCGCTTGGGTAAAGGCCCAGCTCACCGAGTACCAAGCGTAGCTCGAGCCCGTTGACGATGTTCTCGCGTCCCTCGCCTAGCACGGCAGAGAAACAGCTCTTCACACGCGACATCTCGCCCAGGTCGAGGTCTGGCAGCTTTGTCAGCACCCTGGCTAGCATCTTCGACTGCTCGTGCATCAGGGCGCCGGTGCCGCCTCCGTTGGAGATGGTGATGGGTGTGTCGTGGAGTCCATAGTTGGTCGCCGCGCCATGTGCCAGTGCGCTGCCGGTCTTGGGCAGAAAGACGACTGAGTTGAGCTTTGCAGGAGAGGTGAGAGTGGTTGTGGTGGCGTTGCCGACCCCCGCGGCAGCGGCGCCACTCCGAGGATCGGCTGGTGCTACGGACGCCATGAGTTTACTCTGCTCTGCTCTCTCTCTCTCTCTCTTTCTCTGTGGTTTCACGTTGTGTTATCCCTCGTTGTGACGGGTGGCTCACGCGAGGCCTTTCAGGATGTGTGTGGTTAGTATGGGAAGGGGGGACGAAATTGTTGGCAGGAGCGTGAAGCTGAGTCGGACCTCGGCTGACTGTCTGCTTCGTCCGTCCGAGGCACGAGTACCGCTAGGCTGATGAGTTGCACAGTGAGGTGGGGAGAGGGAGGGAGGGATCGCAGTGAAGCATACATGAACCCACAGCATTCGTGTCCCGTAACTTCCCCCCAAAAAAAAAACGACGGGGTTGCGCGCGTCGTTGCAGCTGCTGGTGCTACCGTTGGTGAACCGGCGGAGGCACAGACGGAGGACATACGCTCTGGGGGGAGTGGGGGAGTGGGGATTGGTGGATGGGGATTGGTGGGGGATGGGGGGGGGCGAGAAATACGAGGCAGGCGCGAAAGCGACGAGGGAGGCCTAACGTGATAGTGGTGGGTGGCGGCACCGGAGGCGGGGGCGCTAAGTATCGAAGAGGAGTGCCGCCGCGACGTTGGTGTCCCAGCCGGCGGCCTCCAGCAACTCCACTGCCTGGTTGGGGTCCGTGATACCCGAGAGGGCCATGAAGGCTTGAGTCCGGGCCTGCCGCTCGCTCTCAGAGAGCACCGGTGCTACTGCTAGCACAGATGCCGCTGGCGCAGCTTCGGTCTCAGCGTCACCCCTGCAGGGGCGGAAGCAGTGGTGGTGGTGATAGTCTTTGCCGTTGTCAGCGACGGGTTCTGGCGACGCGGCCCGTGCGCCAGCTCATCGTCGTACGGCAACTCGGGCAGATCTCTCTCCGGTAAAAATGAGACCTTGACGCTCTCGATGATGAGACAGTTGTGCTTGAGGTCGATTATCATCTGGTGGCGCCTCAGCTGATCCAGGCCGATGATCAAGTCCATCGTCTGGTCCTCGATCACATAGAAGGCAAAGGGGATATACATGCCTGCGAGGTTCACGGTGGCCATGTGAATCCGACCGCAGATCTCCTGCCGCCCCACCCCGACAGCGACGCCACGCATGCGGACGTCGACAAGCCGCATCAGCCCACACTGCTCTGCTGTGCGCTTGTTCATAATGCTGTTCTGCGCTCCGGAGTCGACGAAGGCTTTGAGGGGAACTTTGTTAATTGTGCAGGGCACGTAGAGCATCGAAACCCTCGCGAACGCCTCCGGCGTGTACTCGAGCGCATTGGCGAGGTTTTCATCAATCTGCTGCTGTTGAATTTGGGCGTAAATACGCTGCTGCAGCGCCACCTCGTGCCCGTCCATCATGTGGGGATCGACATTGGCGAGGGGTTGTGCCGCTGCGCATCTCGCCGCCGCCGCCGGCGGCGGAGACGCCGTGGCGGATTCGAACATCTCTACAATGCGTTCTCTGGCAGTGCTCACTGCCGCTGCCAACGACGAGGTAGTACTACGAGGTGCTATCAGCACCACCAACGTCTCCGCCGTCGCATCTTGTCCCACTAGGCCGGCTTGCAGCAGTGTTGGCTCGGTGGATGAGATCCCGCTCTGAGTAAAGGTCGAGTCTAGCGTGAGGTGGTGCGTCACCTGACGGGCATCGTTGCGAATTGTCTGCACCCGGCACAGCTTCGGATTCACAGCGATGAGCTGCTGCCGCAGCTGCTGCACCGTCGTACTGGCAGGAAGGTTGACTTGGCAAAGTGTGATGCCCCTGCTGTTGTTGATGGTGAGTTGCACCATCGTGTGTCAGTTAAGCTGCTTTGTGTGTCCCCGTGGGTCCGGAAAGGAGGAGAGGCGCAGTGAGCGCTGCTCAGCTCGGGTGGTGGGGGTGTGTCGTGTAAAGTGTCTGGCGTTCTGCGCAGGAAGGCGTGGCGCTCGAGCACACATGCACGCGCGAGTACGTCAACGATGGAAACAGAATCGCGCGCGCGCACACGCACACACACACACACACACACACACACACACACGCACGCACCGCAGGCAGAGAAGCAGAGAAAGCGAAGTGGAGGGAATGAGATACATCAACATCAGAGCCAACTTCACATCGGGACAGCGGAAGGTCACGTGGTCGTCGGAAGGGGCAGCAGGGAACGGCACCTGCCACGGTGACTGCGAAGCCAATACATCCCCCCCCCACACACACACACACACGGAGAAGAGAGCGTAGGGACGCATAGGTGCAAGGAGACATCCGTGGTGCCGGAGACGGCTGTGTGATGAGGGAGGGTGTCTGTCGAAGGAAAGGGAGAAGAGGGGGGAGAGGGGGGCTGAAAGTTGCGCCCCCCACCCCCACCCCCGCTTGGTGGTCGCGCCCAGCCGCGTACAGGTGCATGCGTGTGTATCAGCTGAGATACGTGTGTCGAGTAGCAACAGAGGAGGAGGAGGCTGTGCTGTGCTGTGCTGTATGAGTGTGTGTGTGGATCCTGTCATACCCCGCGTATACCTGCGACAGAAGGCAGGTGACGGAGACGCCGAATGGGGGGGGGATAAATCGGAAGAGGAAACCCCGAGTAGGTCCTCTACAGGGATGGCACACGACGCACCACTAACTCTGGTAGTGCGCGCCGCAAGCTCGCGACACCGCCGCGCAGGATGCTGACATTGTGAACCCCACACGCATTGAGCTTCACGCCGAGCTGATGGGCGAGCGGCAGCTCGTGCTCGTCTGCGTTGCCCGATGTTAGCAGCACCACATGAGGGGCACACGACGTCTTCTGAACGATCGGGTGCACCGGCCACGGACACGACAACGATGGTGACTGTGGTGGCGCTCCAGCAACGCTCTCGGCGGTCCTCTTCATTCGCGATAGGATGGCAGCCATCGCCGGGTTGTCGACATAGCGGACAATGGCCGCTGCGGCATCCTCGACCTGCCGTGCCGCAGCGTCCTGCTCTGCCCGCTGCTGCTCATGCAGCCGCTCCTGCTGCTCCACGATACCCCATCCGGTACCGGCAGCGTCGTTGTCAACCTCGTCTACCACGTCCACGAATGCACTAGTGTGCACGCCAACTACCTCGCGGTGCTGAAGTGCCGCGCCTCTCTCGGCTGCGGCGTCCGCAGTCGAGGCGTGCGAGCACGGACGCGCAGCCGAGTACAGCGGTGCGCTGATGGCGCCGAGGACTGCCTCCTGTAAGGCATTCTCCGCAGGCTGCTCGCGCAGATCCACAAGGTAGAGACCACTGTGGAACCACTGCTGTTTGTTCTCCTCCTTCTCTCGGGTGTAGCCACCACCACCACTGCTCGCTGTGAGTGCCGGTGCTGACGCCGCGAGCGCGGCGGAGACGTCCTCGACGGCCAGGAGCGCCACCGCTGCGTTGCTGTTACCATCGTCACTTCTGAGGGCACAATTGATGGCTGCGGCGGCACCATCACGCCCGCTGCCGTACAGTGACTCTCGCACGCCCCGGCGGGTGTCCGATGACACCGGCGGCGGGGCCAACACCGACGGAGGCACGGCTGTCATCAGCCAACGCGTGTCACCCACGGCAGCCGCGACGTTCATAGCGGATGCGCCGCTGCTGAAGGCCGCAAGGCAGCCGGAGAAGTCTGTGCTCAGCAGGAGGTCGCGCTTGTGAATAATGGCAGTTGCGCAGAGCACTACGAGGCAGGCAGTGTCGCCTTCCACAAACAGCAGGTCCCACAGGGGGTAGACCTTACGCACCGGCAGGCTGTGTGAGAAGAGCGTCAGAAGCCAACTGATGGCGTAGAGCTCGGGTGTGCAGCCGATAATATCGAAGAGGTAGTGGGCCAGCAGCGGGTCGCAGTAGCGCAGCACGACCACGAGGTGGCGGAGCTGCGCCGCCATGGTGGGTTTTTGCTTGGCCGGACGCAGCGGCAACGCCGCAGAGCCGGCGCGAGGCGGGCCCAGTCTGCTGTCACCGCTGCCCCCTTCAGCGGTGTGGGGGCTCTCGCCGTCTTCCTCGTGGGCGATGAAGCGGTCAACGATAGCGTTTAGCTGCGCCAACACGAGCGCTTCATCTCTGTTGTTGACGGTGAGCAGGACAGCGCACACGCTGTCGAGCCCTTGCCAGTAGGAGTGGCCGGGATGGAGGTGCAGCCACGTCCGCAAGATGCGCTGGAGCTGTGCAGCCCCATATGAGGAACTCAGCAGTGGGTGGTATGCGTGACAGCGTGGAATATCCACCGAGAGCTGCCGATCGTATGGCGTCGGCTTGGCGGCGGTGCAGTGGACCGCGCGGGCGAGGAGAGCCTCTCGGGTGCGGGCGGATGGTGGTACGCTCAGGAGGCGTCCCCATACCTCCCCACGAAGGGTCGGAGGGAGCGGGTAGAAGGGTGAGTAGGCGACGCCGTCCGTGCGACGCACCGTGTCCGGCATCAGCAGCGCCTTCAGGTAGGCTCGAACACGCTCTGTTCCTGCAGCTACTGCTCCAGTGTTCTGCACGCATTGCTGCGCAGCTTTCCCACCGCGTCCTCGATCATCGCTGGTGGCATCATTGCTGCCGCCGTACAATAGGCAGCGCAGTTGTTGCGTGTGCTGAAGCTGGGCCGCAAGGTCGAAATCGATGGGGGAGAGGACGCCCTCGAGGGCACGTCGCGCGCGGTCCACTGGTGGTGGCAGCATCAGCGTCGGTGAGGTGTTCACGAGCGAGTTCATGAGCAGGAGGTACTGCTGTTGTTGCTGATGCGTGTAGGTCCCGCTTCTACCGCCACGGGCGGCGGTGCTGCTCTCCCAGGCCCGCATGTCGTCGCCGATTAGCGCACGCAGAGAATTCGCCTGCTTCACCACACTCTCGGTGCAGACGTCGATGCCGCTTGCCTTCCACGCCGCCTCTATCTCGCGCACGGTGGCCAGCAGCGCGGCAGCAGGGACGTAGAGGTTGAGCGCCGGGAGGGTAGCCACTGCCGCTGCCGAATCGCCCAACTCCCCGCCGCAGCACGCAACCGCCATGTAAGTTGTCAGCAAGCCGCGCTCGGCGAGGCCACGAAAGAACGGGTGATTGATGGCGGCGTACTCGCACCACTCCGCCTCCGCCGGCACATCACCCTTGCCAGCAGTATCGTCAGCGAAGTTGGCGCGGTAGTGCCGTGTTGTGCGGACAACGCAGCAGAACAGCAGTCGCAGCAGCTCATCAACGCAGTCTACGTCGGCCGCCTCCGCCACTGCTCCGCTTGCCTTTCTCGCAGGAGTACCAGGAGAGCTCGTGGCTGCAGCTGAGGTGCCTGTCGCTACTGCTGTCCTTGTGCAGCGGCGAAGGTAGCTGGCAAGGGCTACCCAAAGGTCGCCAGCATCGACTGCGGCGCTGCACTGCCCGAGGCTCAGCAGGCGCAGGAGCGGCGTATCGAGAGTGTTGAATACGCGATCAAGCCGATGAGGCAGCCGTGACAGTGCCGTCATGTCTCTGTCACCCTCGGCGACGCCGGCGATACCTGACTGCGATGATTTCTGCCCGTGAGCGGCTGCCAGCGAGGACGGAAGCGCACCGTCGTCGCCGTCGATGTCGACGGAGGGGTCCGCATGGATGGACGCAGCAAACGCCGCAGTCGCAGCACGGGTCCTGCCACCACCACTGTCGCTACTCGCAGTGCCAGCCACGTCCCGTGGCATGAACAGTGAAGCGGGCGACAAGTTATCAAGAGCAGCGGCAGCACTTCTGGTTGTCACTACCGTGCCATGGGCCATCCCGAACACATTCCACCGCTCCGACCGGCGCCAGCAGAGCCCCTTAGCCGCCACCTCTGCCAAGATCCCGCCCTCCTTCACACAGGCCGGCCCGTAGGCGCGGCTGAGGTAGCGCCGCCACTCTCCAGCAAGGCGTGCCGGCGACGGTGGTGCCATTGCCGCAGTACTTTCTCTGTTGCCATCCCCGTCACGGTGCGTCGTGACGCCATCAACATCGCCATCAAGGTCATGATCGGCGTCCTCGCCACTGCCGCGACCACCGTTGCTCAACGCTGCCTGAAGGTGGTACAGAGCGGCATAGAGGAAGTTGTGGGCGGCGGTGCTCGGCAGCACGTGCCGCTCTGTCAGCAGCCGCAGGACATCGGAGTAGACAGAAGGCGACGGCAGAGGTGACACGAGAAGCCTGACGTTACCGTTGGCGGATCGGGCCGATTGGCATCACTGTCGTGTGCGGGTGGCAGCGGCGCGAGGTGGCACATGGACTCATCCATCGCACAGAAGCCGCTGAGCGCAGCCTCCAAAACGACCACCGCCGCATTCCACAAGTCGTCAGAGAACGTGTGAGCGGGAGGCCACGAGACCATCGGCGGCGACGGCGACGCACTACGCGAGGTGGCTCGCCGTTGCTGTGACTGGCGCTGTTCTTGCAGCAGAGACACGTACACTTCAGGAGACATGTACGGCACCGCTGCTGCCACCATCCCCGCGTCCTGGTCGGTGACGTCGAAGAGCGGGACGATGAGAGGCGCTGCTGCATCGACCGTTGGCACCAGCGTGCTCGTCTGGCCGCGGCGCACTGGGCCGTCGACGTACTGGAAGCCAGCAAAGACGGTGGTGGAGGTGGCGAGTGGGTCTCGACCAGCTGGCGGCACCGACACCCGCAGCGACCGCAGCACCGCCGCTAGCGGCTGCCGCAGCACGTACAGCCGGCGTGCTGAGACGCCAATGTCGACACTCGTGAAGGGGCCAAACGCACAGCTGTCCTCCGCGTGCGCTGCCGTCGGCGCAGCCGGCATGGGGTGAGGGAGGGGAGAGGGGGCCGAGGCGTGCACGCGGGCGATATCGCCTTCGTCCGGCTCACGCAGGATTGGGCACGCGTGCACACCAGGCGGCACCGCGTACGGCGCTTGACCGCTCAGGCACAGTGGGGACAGACGGTGTGGACCGTGCAGGTGGCGGTAGGCACCCCAGAGGCGGTCGCGCTGGCGCCACGCGGCGCCAAGCAGCTCCCAGAGGGTGTGCCACAGGAGCTCCAACTCAGCCACGGGAAACAGCCGCCGCTCGTCTGTGATGGGGTCAGCAGTGGCGCGTGGCGATCGAGTGGCGCCTCGGTCCTCTGCGCCATCTTCTTCATTCACCTTACCATCTCGTCCTCCTCCTCTACATATCGCGGCACGGCGGCAGCGAGAGAGGCGGTCGCGCAGCGTCACAGCGACGTCTTCATACACAATAACCCACTCCTGCTGATGGTATTGCCAGGCGTGTCGCGGCAGGAGAAGATGCTGCGCCAGGTACCGCATGTCGTGCAGCATCGGCCTGAAACGCGAGAGGGAGGACAGTAGCGGCGGCATTATCGCGGCGGCGTTGCGCCGCTCACTGTCCTTATCCCTGGCACCGCTGCTGAGCCTATCGCGACAACGCCCCTGCTCTGCAGCAGCAAACAATGCAACGAGCTGCTCCGCTGCAGCTCGCGTTTGTGGCCCCGCCACCGGTGGAGGGTCACCACCGCTGGTCTCCAATGACTGCTGCTGCTGCTGCTGCGCTGCCTTGTCGAGGGCACATAGGCGTAATAACAGGTACATTTCCTCGTCTTCAGGCGCCATGGTGCTTTCCACTGCAGGATCCGCAGCAGCGGGTATGGTGGCTGTGGAGGACTGCTGCTGCCGCTGCTGTTGCGAATCGCCCCCTTTCGTCCGCTCTCTTCTGCTGCTGCGAGGCACCGCTTGACGGGCCGGCAGAGCAGCAGAGAGCGAGTGAAGTCGTCGATCAGCTGCTGAACGTACATGGCGACGATGTGGGAAACGAATGGGGTGCTGTACAGCGCGTGGGGTACGCTCCGCATTGAACGCACCTCGCACCGCAGGCCGTCAACGTCGATAAGCTCGCTGCGAGACAACGGTGGCGTTGTGTCAGCCGAAGACCACGGGGCTGGCGAGGCGCATCCGGCTGTTCGCACACCGGTGAGGCGGGTCGGCAGCGGCGAATCCATCCTCACCGAGGATGGTGTCGCTTCGCCCTCTCTGGTGGTGGTGGTGGTGGTGATACTGCTGCGACTTCGCCGGCCCGCCGCAACGTCGACAGAGGCCTGCCGCGCAGAGGAAGAAGATCGTCTGCTGAGAGGGGGAAGAGTGAAGGCGGTGACGAAGGAGGTGAGAAGACGAGCTGCGCGGTGCGCGAGAGAAGACACACACACACACACACACACGCACACACACACGCACCAATCGGGGAAAGCGGCGCGGGTGGGTGCGTGGCCCGGTCAGGAAGTCGCAAGAGGTAAAACAACAGAAAGAGGTGACGCCCAAAAATTTGAGGAGGGAGGGAGGGAGGGGGGGGGGAAGCGAGAGGCTCTGCACTGGGGAGTGTGTGTGTGTAGGAGGGGGGGGGAGAGCAGGCCGGCAGGCGTACAACATCAACAGTAATGATGGTCCTGCGTGTGTAGTGATAACGAAGTGAAGAGGGAAGAGAGGAGGAGTTGAGCAGTGTGCCCGAGTTAATCACCACCACAGTAGTAGGCCCAAGCCAGGGCGAGTGAGAGCGGCAGATATGGGCTAGAGGTCCTTTCTTCTCCCTCCAAGCACATGGCACCTGACGCCCCTCGCAGCGTCATGGACATGTGGTTAGCCTGATGAGCAGATTAAATGAGAGGAGGAGAGGCAGGCGGAGGAAGGGGGGAGGGAGGGGCCGGGATAGAGAGCGCTTCTTGAAGAAAGCGCGACAGCCTTCGAAAGGTCACAGTGATTGCGCCACCGCCTTCCCCCCCTCTGCCTGGCCATCTCCACTCAAGCCCTCGCAGATGTCCATCGCCCTACGCCCCTCTTCCTCCACTTGACGCGCGCATGTGGCCTCACTCGCTTGCATGCGCTTCTCCGCCACCCCTCCCCCTTGTCTGCAGGCTTGTCATTCTCAGTCTCATCCTCCCTCCGCCTTCTCCTTCCGCTTTAGTTGTCGTCTGCGGGTACGCCGCCAACAGCGAGCAGCGCGAAAGCTCGGTCTGACACGCAAGTGCCACGGTCACCGCCTGCGCTGCCGGCATATGAACAGCGAGGGTACGGTAACAGGAACATCGCTGCCTTGCCACAGCGTAGGTCCTGCCCCCTCTCCCTCTACTCAGCAGCAGCAGCAGCAGCAGCAGCAGCACTGGTGCGCACACACTCTGTGATCCTTCTTCGAAAACAAACCACACCATGAAGCACTCGGACACCGACTTGGCCCAGCAACAGTGACCGGCAGCGTCACTGCGCCTCATCCTTCTCCAGCGCGGCAGTCGCGGCGTCGATCGCCGTCTGCGACGCCCTTTCACGCTCCATGATACGCTTCCATTCCCCCCGCAGCAGATCCACCGCCGCGAAGTACACGCTTCGTATCAGGGTCTTGCGGAACGACAGCGACGTGTTCAGTACCACAGGGTCCGTCTCCTTCAGGAAGTCCTTCAAGGCATCTTGCGCCAGCATCAGCGCAACATCCTCCTCCTGCACTTCGCTGGACAGCAGCGGCTCGCGGCCGATCTTTGACAGTACGTTGTTCAGACGACCTTTGCTGACATTGTTTAGCAGCAGCGCGTTCGCGGCCGCCTCGAGCTTTGGCAGCATCGCGTCCGTCAGCACCGTCACCTTCTTGCCTCCACGCATGCGCTGCAGCGCGCCGGCGCGCACGGTGTCGAGAAACGTCGCCTTCAGCTCCTGCTGCTTGCCGGGGTGCTTGAGCTCCATGAACGAAGAGCAGCGCAGCTTGATGATCGTCGAGACACCGCTGCTTTCCACCGCCGGGTCGCCGCGGCGGACATGGCGAATGACGACGCCCTCGGCGAGGTTGCCTTCAAGCGGGTAGTTGCCCAGCCCGAGGAGTGCCGGCAGCGGGGTGATAAAGTTCTCCACGTCGAAGGCGAGGCATTCGTCAAGCGTGCCGCGCACCAGCGGCTTCGCGTAGAGGAGGTGCGGCACCTGCGAGCACACTTCGGTGAAGTCATCAAAGGGCAGCAGCACCATCGCCTCCTCAGCCCCTGACACGGAGTACTTGATGTCGAACGCGAAGTAGTGCAGCTCCGGGCTGTACTGCGGGAACGGCTCGCTCTGAATCTCCACCCCCGAGATGGGTATGCGTTTCTTGTTTGGCAGGACGCACCACTTGGCGCTCTTGGGCACCAATGGGTGCGTGTACTTGGCACCGAAGAGCTCCCCGTGCAGCACGACACGGCCCATGCGGCCTGTCACGCCGTACTTGCGCTTCAGCAGCTCACACAGCGCACGGACCTGCGCTGTAAAGTCGTCGATGAGGAGGTGGTACCCAAAGAAATTCTCGTTCGGGTCCATGATGCCGCTGCGCTTCGCGAAGCGCACCTCGCTTTCATTGAGGAGGTAAATGGCGAAGTTCGTGCCGTGAACCTTCTCACACGCCACCCACTCCTGGTTCGCTATGGCGGTGCGCCGGATCGCATCAATGCGCGTTTCGGTTGGCAGATCGATCTCCGTGTAGGCGGAGAAGTCGTCTTGGTTTTGCGGGAGTGGCGTGTAGCAGCGGCGCGATGTGGCGAGACTCTGTGATGAGATGATGGCGGGGCGGCACGAGGGAAAGACGGCTGCTGCTGCTGCTGCTATAATCGATGTCTGGTGCCTCAGGGCACCGCAGCTTTCGCGTCTGGTGTAGAGAGCAGCATGACTGCAGCGTGGAGCGTGACGCAGCGCCAGTCGGCGCATGGCGGCCGCAGAGAAGGCTGTAAGTGACGTGAGGGGTCTATGTGTGTGTGTTGTACCTGCGCGGTATCGGACAGGGGTGGTGGGAGGGTGAGGGGGAGGAGTAGAGTGGAGAGAGGAAAGTGGTGGGAGGAGGCAGAGACGAGAGATAACGACCACGTGAGGTGTGGACTCGCCGCCTGACGCATAGGCGCGGTTTCCTACAGAACTATGGGGGAGCGGCTCCCTCTTCGCATTATGAAAGGGTTCCCCGCCCGAATCATCGCAGGGCGATAGCTGAAGAAGCCCCCCCTCTCCCCTCTCCCCCCTCCCCCCCACACACACACACGTGTGAAGGCCATGCGTCGACCCAGTCACCGGAGCACGGCCTCTGCCTCACACTCTGCCCACTCACACACCCGCCTCGCAGGTCGCCTCACCGCCGCTCCTACGATGTCGGTCGCCACGCGGTGCATCCCTCACCGGGGGTGGTGGCTCAGGCTCCCTACGCCAGTGGGCAGTGAGGGCCGGGTGAGATGTGCTCGAGTCGCGTTGACACCCTGCCCATCATGCGGGTGGCGCAGGCGCGTTCACCACCACCACACCATCTGGGCACTGGCCGCCGACAGCAGTAGCGGTATGTCTCTCTGACTTCCCCTGCGTCGTAGGCCCTGGGCCCCGTGTCTCCACCAGAGGTAGCTTAGCGTTAGCTGGGATAGAGAGCGGCTCAGCTTCACCCCCCCCCCCACAGAGTGGTGGTGATGGTGGTGGTAGGGGGGTACTGGGCCGTGGGCCTACCATATGCGCTGAGGTGCGTTTCCACTTTCGTTTTCCCCTGTCATCACGGGTAGCGTTGACTCAACGGAAAGAGCAGCAGCAGCACAGAAGAAAGCGCACCGCACTGTCCATTGCTCTTCTTCGTCTTTGGGAGCTGACAAAAACGTAAGCGAACGGTCGAGTGCCTGCGGGGCGTGTGTGTGGGTGTGTCTGTGGGGAAACGGGGATAGGAGAGGGTGGGTGATGGTGGCGTAGCATCAGGCAGTGCTCCGCCACCTCCCTCCCTCCCTCCCTCTCTCCCCACCCCCTTCATCATCCTTCCCTCCTCGTTCGCGGTGTCGTATTACTAATGGGGGCGAAGGGAGAGAAGGCGGATGCACATCGACAGACACCCACCCACCCACCCACACACGCACACGCACACGCACACGCACACGCACGGGAGAGAGAGAGAGAAGGCCATCACCCACGCCGTGGATTAAACATACCAGACATGCACACTCGCAAGAACAGCGGACAAGGGATCATGACGACCACCGCCCAGAACCACTCACCACCACCACAGCAGCAGCAGTAGCGAATGACACTCAGAAGAAGTGAAAGCAACACGCAAGGAAGGGGAAGGGGAAGGGGAGAGAGAGAAGGCAACAAAAGTTTTCAGCATCACGCGTAGGTACACCTTAAAGCTCGCTCACATCATCATCATCATCATCAGCAGCAGCAGCCGGACCCTTCTCTCTCTCCTCACGTCCATTCCCTTCCTCCAGAGAGAGAGAGAGAGAGAGACGCCTACACACCTATAGGGACAGGACAGCGGTTGCACAAGATGAGGAGACTGAGGGAGAGGGAGGAAGAGGTCTGGGTGAAGCACGGCCGGCGCGCATGGTCCGTTGGGCGCTACCTGTAGGAGTGAGAAGGGTGGGTGGGGGGGGGCGGGGGCGCGGAGGCCATCTAGTGACGGAGAGGATTCACAAGGCGCGCGAAAAGCTGCAAAACTGTCATGATGACGTTGATGGCACAACAACAACGAGGCCGTGTTTGATTGGCCGGCTCCTAATGTGAAGATCACCGTTGCCCCCCTGCACAAGCCCTACACCCCTCCCCCCGCCAGCACACTGGCAACGAGACGCGCTCAACGCTCACTCCCATTACGCAAAACATGCCAGCACGCGACCATCGAAGCAACACAAACGAGAGAGGAAGGCACTGGCCGGGGAGCGAGGAACGAACAGGCAAATGAAACGGGAAGCGACAACAGAGAGAGAGAGTGTGTGTGTGTGTGGGGTGGGGGGGAGAGAGAGGGCACTGGCAAGCGTAGCGTATAGCCACCACTACCACTACAGCAGCAGTGCGCACCTGGAGCCAGACAGCAAGGTGGGACGACGCCCGTGAAGACCAAGTGCTCAGGCGCACCCCCTCCCCCCGTATCGATCTCCGAGAGATTAGACTTTCACTTTCACGGACCAGAATTTTACTTTCCCACGGCAGCACACTGTCGCCAGGAAGAAGCTCGTGCCACCGCCGGCGGCCACAACACCAACGACGAGATCCGAGTGCAGCGGGTACGCTGTTGTCGGGCCGTTGAGCAGCACGTACCGATCCGGCGCCGCCAGCCTGTCAAGGGGAAGGCTACCACCGGGAAAACTCATCATCGTGCCCGCATACTCGAGGCTGCTGGCGCCACCAACGCTTCCCGTTAGTGCAGCAGCGCTGGTGCGGCCGGGGCCCTTCTCCGCGCCAGCGCCCTGGCCTTGCCTACTGAACAGGTAAGGCCAGAAAGAGGTAAGGTGGTCGTAGGAGGAGGCGACGAGGCACACGCCGAGGTACTGCGGCAGGCCGCCGCCGCCGCTGCTGCTGCTGCTACTGCTGCTGCTCGACCGGCTGGTATCCTTTGCGTTGGCCGTCGCGGCCGGTACCGCGACCGGGATCAGGTTCAGCCGGTTCACCCAGCTGCGGTGAAACTGCTTTTTCTCCAGGATGCGCAGTCGGCCATTCGCCAAGACGGACTCTGTGAATGACAAGTGTGGCACGTTGTCGTTGCCGTTGTGGTGACCCCCCTCGACGGCGTTCACGAGGAACGGCGCGAGCAGCTGGAAGGCCGTCATCGTATCATCCTCGCCGGAGGCGATGAGGATGTCTGGCGTCAGCAGGTGGTCCGGCATCGTCGCCATCCACTGCAGCGCCAGTATCTCGCCGACGGCGTTGTAGTCGGTCGGATCGACGGAGAAGATAATTTCCATCCCGGGGAGCCGCACCAGTGCAATGGTGCCGCCACTGCACGAGATGGCTGCGATGAGCTGATGCTCCTCGTGCACGAGAAGTGCCGCTGCGGCTGTGACGAGGGTTGTGAGGGGCACTGGTGCTACCGTGGACTCGCTGGTGCTGCTTTTTTTGCAGATAGGCGCGGTAGTGATGGGGGGCAGGTAGCTCATCCGCAGACGTGTGTAGAAGGACGGCACACGCACGGCGATGGAATGGATGGGCCGCACCCCGAAGTACTGGTGGTTGAAGTGCCGCAGCAACCACCCTCCCTCGCAACTGACACACACGAGCAGCAGCTGGCCATCATCAAAGCCAACAGCGTAGAGGGACGGGGGGACGTCGTTGTCGTAGTACGACGGCGCCGCGGCATTGGTGGCTGCGGGGAAGTCAGTCAGGAGGTCGTCCGTGGAGAAGGACCGCCGGCGGTCGCGCTTCGCCAGGGCGGCGTGCTCGACCCTGCACGTGATCTTCTTCTCTATGCCGTTCTGTATCTCCGCGATGCACGAGACGGGGGAGCAGATCAGCTTGCTGCCGACTCCATTGCTGCCGCTAGCGATGGACGCGGAGACGTTGGGTTTGCCGGCGTTGTAGTTGATGTGCTGCACAACGCGCTCTTGCAGAAGGCTAAACACGAAGATGTCGCCGTTCTGGTTTCCCAGCAGAAGGTGCGGCTCTACGGTGAAGCGGATCGGCGCGGCTGAGATGGTCTTCATGCCGGGATCGGCGTCTACGAAGCAAGACGTCTTCGAGCGGAAGAAGATGGCGGCCTCTTCGCCAGCGACCGGGATATCAACGAAGCCAATCCGCGTGCGCTTGGTCGGCATTGTCCGGGACAGTGTGAAGGGGTCCGTCACCAGCATATCCACTTCCTCCCTCCCTACGAGAATGAGCTGATGTGCTGTCACCTTGCGCGTCGCGATGCTGGCGGAGAGGCTCTGTATTGGCGCCGTGTAGAGCAGTTTCCCGTCCTGGTGGGCAACAAGGTAGACGGAGACGTGATTGAAAGTGCTAGCACTGACAAGGGTGTGTTGAACAGGAGCGTTGCTCTGCGGCGACGTTGGCAGCGGTGGCACCTTTGCCTCTACGCTCGACGGGATCGGTGCGTGCGTGGCTGTGTTCACCGGCGCCGAAGGCGTGCTTGCCAGCGTTGTCGGCAGTGTCCCCTCTACCAGGATCTGCCGCAGTGCCGGGGATGAGTTGATACTGTGAATACCCTCCGGGTACTGCGCGAGATGGTGCGCGATGGTGCGTGCCACGGCTGGCGAGTGCGGACTGCCGGCGGCTCCGGTAGGTGCTGCGGTCTGGGTATGCTTCCCATGCGCGGCGGCGGCAGGGACTGTGGTCCCAGCAGTCTTCATTATGCCGTCGCCGCGGCCCCACCGAATAGCAAGCAGAGTGTCCATCTCTACTAGGTTGTGCGCCGGCGTCCTACCAGGGTCGCTGGGATCTCGTGGGGCAACGATGATGGACTGCGACGGCGGCAGCTCAAGGGAGCTGAGGGACGGGTTGCTAAGGTCCACGAAAGAACCGTAGACAGAGCCACGCGCGTTGCCGGTGGTGACGACGAACGGGTAGCCGGTAGAGGTGTAGGCGCTGTTGATCGCATTCACCAGCGATGCCTCCATACTAACCTCGATGTGCGGTTCGGTAGTGCAGAATTCGCTACCCGGTCTGTCGCACGCCAGCGCGCGGCCCTCCGTGTCGCCATGCGCCGCGGCTGCGTCGGTTGCGTGCTCCGCCTGCACGGCGCCTGTAGAGGTGGAGGGCGCCGCGTCGGTGTGGTCGTCACTGATGGCGTAGTGATGGGTGAGGGCGATGCGGAAGCGCCCATCTCTGACAGGTTCCCAGCCACGCCGCTGCGGCTTCGCTTCGGCGCCGTTGTTGTCCGCCGTCACGGGGGTGGTGGCCGGCTCTGACGGCATTGCTGCTGTGGCGGCAGCCGATGCAGCGGCTGCGACAGGGGGAGTAGAGAGCTTCGGCGCAGGTGGCGAGGACAGCGACTCTGCTGCTAGTGGCGTGAGTGGAGTTGTGACGGACGACACACCGCCCGTCGGCTTCGAGGCGCTGCTCATGTCCGTTTCAGAGGAAAGGAGGAGGCGGGGAGGGCGTAGGCGTTGATGTCAATATGGGCGCGGTTGGAGTTTTGATAATTGATGGCTACGCGTGTAAACGTACGTGAGTGGCGAGTAGGAAGAAGGCGGAGGGTGAGGGTGAGGGTGAGGGTGGTGGTGGTGGTGGGGGGGAGGTTGACGAGAGGGAGCGAGGCAGAGGGTAATCATGGTGCTGCTGCTGCCACAGTGGAGCAAGTGCTATGCGCTCAGCTACCAGGTGAACAAGGGCGCGAGCGAGCCGCTGCCGGTTTCCTCTTCCTTTTCCTCCTCCACCTCCCCCTTCCTCCGGCGCTGCTGTGCTTGTTCAATCGGGAGACGCGGAAAGGAGGGGGCGCGGGAACGGTTGATGGTGGCTGGGAGGAGGGGGAAATGGTCGGAGAGAGGCGCGAGCGCCAGCGTGCGGTACGCGAGACGGGCAGCGGAAAGAGAAACAGGGCCTGACACATACCAGCACCCATGCATGCACGCTCGTTGACTCAGAGAGGAAGGGAGACAGAGAGAGAGACATCGTGGAGAGGAATGCCTCACGTCGATAGGGCTATGCATGTTAACCCTGGGCGGCTGGACGGCACTGTACACGCAGACGTCTACAGCCCCTTGTAGTACTTGAGCGTCTTCACAGACGAGCCGTCGAGCCGCTGGAGGTTGTGGAACTGCGGCTCGAGTTCCAACGCTGGGATTGTCTGGTGAAGGTTGTACGCAGCCAGCGCCAGCGGCACGCCGAGCGTGAGGCCGAGCATCTGCAGCAGGCTTTCCGTGAGCACGGTGTGGTGCCTGACGAAGGAGCTGACGCGCATGAGTGGCACCACGCTCAGCGTCGGCAGCAGCATGCACGGGAGGTTCCAAGCGATGCGCGTGGCGCTGCACTTTTTCAGGCTGTCCCATCCGGCTGCGGTGCTCTTGCCGCGCGTGACGCCATCCTCGTCGACGACGCTGATGCCCTGTCCGCTGCTGAGCCACTCGTTCTTGCGCATGCTCGCCAGGTTCACGATCGCGGCGCCGCTGACGGCGAGGAAGGGCACCGTCGCACGGATAAGCGTCGCCTTCGTCGTCTTAGTGGGGATGCGCTTCAGCCACATGGTCGCCATCAGGCTGCCACCGCACGCCACAGCGACCGCTGCCATGTACGCCTTCAATATCTCTGATGCCGGCTGCTTGTCCGACGAGCGGTTGGCGTAGTTGACGGCGCTGTTGTAGCTCTGGTTGAGCCACTGGATCGTCATTGTGCGGCCCACGCTCGTGACTGTCGATGGCAACATCATGAGAGGGACAACAATGTAGTTCATCGGGAGGAACATAGACATGCGAAAGACAGGGAAGATGACTTCCTGCGTGGTGGGGTGGATGCAACTCTCAAGAGCTGCGCGCGCGCGCCAGAGGTCCGCATCCGGGACGGTGCTGGCCTGCCCATCCTTCCACCGGTCGAGCAGCAGCTGATGCCTCTGAAGTGTCCGCTCATTCTCGAGCAGCATCAGAGGGTTGATCGCCTCCGTCCAGTACCGGGCGCGACCCCAGAAGGTGTTCATATCGTGCTTCGATCCCTCCATCGAGAAGGCGGTGGTCGCCATGGCGCTGCTTCTCCCCCACTACACGTAGTTCTGATTAAGTGTGTGTGTGTGTGTGTGTGTGCGTGTGCGTGTCTGCCTTGTCGCCGAAGCGCTGGTGCTGGCCGGCCGGTGAAAGCAGAACTATAAGTGAAGTGCGCAAGGGGGGGGGAGGGGAGGAGGGAGAAGAATAGGGTGGCCAGTGGCAGCGGCTTCATGAGTGCGCTAGGGGAACCCGATGCGCGTGCTCCTGTACGTGTCCGTTCTGGCTGCTGAGACGTAGGGGAAGCCAAGAAAGCGCCGCCATCGCGCATGAGCTCCCCATCCCTTATGAGGGCGCCGAGGATCACTGGGGTGGAGGGCAGTGCCAACGGGGCGAGGGGGGGGGCTCTGGTAGCCACGCATCACAGGTACTTGAAGAACGCCATTCGAAAGGCTTGGTAGTGTGGAAAGGAGGAGGGTAGAGAGGGACTGGCTCGGCTTCGACTGACCTTGTTGCTGATAATGCGGCTGCTGCTGGAAAGCTGCCCCTCACTCCCAAGAGGCCAGCGTCCCACATGTGTGTAGGTGAGTGGGTGTTTGGGAGTACACCCCCCGCAACCGCAACCGCAATCGCAACCGCAATCGCAACCGCAATCGCAACCGCAACCGCAACCGCCATCTCACCGCTCGTAGTTTGCTACCGTTAGTGGTGTCCAGCCGTAACGGGCTGAAGACCATCATGTAAGAAGGCGGCGCGCCACACACCACACAAGTCTGACCACGGGCTCGACGGCGCAGGCAGTTGACGGAGGAACGCCTCTGCCTCCTCGACGACGGGTACCATGTTAATGAAGACCGGCTCCGTCGCGTCATCGCCGTCCGCGCTGTCCAGTCTGTCGTCGCGCTTGTCGGAAAAACCAACCCCGCTCTTGCCGCCCACCGTCTTGGTTCGCTTGTGCAGCTGTCCTGGCGCCTTCTTGAGGTGAAACGAGAAGCTTTCGGCGTCCATCAGGGGCACGCTGCAGAGGCGCACGGCGCGCGTGTCGGGGTGCTCCCACGCCATCTTGCGCAGAATCCATCGATCCAGATGCCGCATTGCCACCTCGCCGCCAGCCAGGACGATCAGCGCGTCGCAGCCGCCCACGTACAGCACAAAGCCACGCAGCAGGTTATCATTTGCGAAGTTGCGCAGCTTGCCGAGGTGGGCCGCGGAGAAAATCGGGAAAACGCGGTAGGCGCGCAGCAGCGGTGCCTCGATGGCGTGACGACGCTGATCACGCGCGCGCTTCAGAATCTGATCCGGCAACGCAGCAACGTGACGGTCGTGGTTGCGTCGCTGGTGCTCTAAGTTGCGCAGCTCGTACTGCTGCAGCACCGTCGTGTCTGCTGCCAGCGGGTTCAGCACACTGGACCCGAAGAGGTTCAAGGCAAGGTTCTTTGTGGAGAGCCGGTCGTGTAGGAGGCGACTCGCCGCCGACGAGGTGAGAGTCATCGAAGCGCTGCTACTACTGGACGATTCAGGCAACGCCCCTGCACCGGAGGCTGCTGCTGCTGCCTTGTCCTGCTGCGCCTTCGCCTGTTTCGCTTTGAGTCGCTCCCGCCGCTCAGCACGCAACTCCTCCTTGGTCTTGTATTCCCGCTGCATAACTGGCTGCTCCAAGTCACGGTACTCGTAGTGCTGCGTGTAGTGAGTATCCGGAATCACGGGGTGATGCACCATGCTCAGCTGCGCCGCCTGGATCGGTGCGCCGCCGCCGTAGCGCGGCATCGTCGAGGTCCAGCGGTCCCAGGGCTCGATGTCAGGGACGCCGTCGGCGAAGAGTTGCCGCAAGAGCGAGTTTGTTTGCGCAGTGCCCCCGTCGGGGAACGCCGTGGCAGGCCCCTCTGCACGCGTATTGCCGGCGCCGTCGCCGTCCACGGTGCGTCCCCGGTGACAAAAGGCGCGGAGTTGCGTCAGGTAGGCGTCACAGCGTTGACGCAAGGCCGCCGCGGAGGTCTGCTGATGCGGCTGCGCCTTCAGGAGGAAATCAAGCGCTGCTTGAGGAGTCTCGAGGGAAGGCGGTGGCGCCGGTTCGTCGTCGTGTGCAGCCGAGGAAGGCTGCGGTGCCTGCGGCTGCACACCAAAGAGAGTCTTCTTGCGTCCAGCGGAGCCCGCCGCGGCGGTCCTGCTGGTGTACCGCTGCATGACGCCTTGCAGGCCCGGGTCGAAGGCGCGCACGTCCGACACGCCCCGGTAGCGACGGCTACTGCTCTGATCCCGGGCATCCCCATCCCCGTCGTTCCCCTGCTGCTGCACTGCCATAGTGTCGAGGAGACTCGGGATTGCACTAGGCGCGGCGGACGCGGTAGCCGCTGCTCCGCTGCTGCTCGCCGCGATGGCGGAGAAGTCGATGGCGACATCATCAATGCTGAGTGGCTTGCGGGTAGACGGCAGCTGCTGGTGGGAGGAAGGTGATGACCATAGCGGGGGTGGCATTCTGAAGAAAGCTCGACACGCACGAAGCGTTCACCTTTACTCCAACACTGCGCAGTGAGAGAGATGGTGAGAGTGGGATGGCAGGGAGGCGCAACACGTTCCCCCCACACACACACTACGATCTGCTTGGCGTTTGCTTTTGCTCACGAGAAACATCGCGTGCAGACGACAGGGATGGTCGGCGAGAGGCAGAGAGGCGGGGGAGGTAGGGAGAAGGAAGTGGAAGAAGGACAGGCAGACGAGGACGCAGAGCCTCACGCACATTACACCTACTCACGCATGCGGACCTCAGCCAGGTCAGCTTCGCCGATGACTTCGCCTTCGTCGCTTCCCCCCTCTGTTTGTCCTTCTCCTCACCTCCTGAGCCGCCCTCACGACTGAAGGAGTCGCGTGCTTTTAGGCAAAGCTCGGCAAAGATGAGGGAGGGAGGGAGGAGGGGCGTTGCGGCGTTGTGTGCTTGTCGTGATGAGGAGGACAGCACGCACTCCACTGCTGCATCACTCCGAATCCTCTTCTTCGCTTTGCAGTGTAGCGCCGGTGCGCGCTATCAGGCTTATTACTGTTGTTAAGAGGCATTCCTAGTCATCATGCACACGGGAGAGGGGCCGTCATCCGTGGTGGGGATGGAGGCGGCGATGTCGGCCACAGCAGCCGACTTACCCACACAAACACCTTTGAGTGAGAGTGTGCAAGAGGGGTTGGAGAGGCTGCCGACCGCGGACACGATCTCTCGCGTTCCTCCATGGGTGCGTCTGTGTGTCTCCCTGTGCCAGACACCCCCCTCCCTCCAGCGCCATGCTGTTCGATCGTGTGAGAGAGAGTGTGTGTGTATGATGCGTGCGCGGATGGCTTACTTGTGTCGCATCGAGCAAGGAGCACGGTGGCATTGGGTCCACCCCCTCCCCCTTAAGAGGGGCTCACCGGTAGAGGAGGGGAGGGCTGCCATCCTCGTGGAGCGGCGCTGCAGCACCACTTCAACACGCTTCCCCCCTCCCCCCCTCCTATCGCTGATCACCCCATCACAGATCGACCGCAAGAACCACAGCGCAGCCCTCCGCCGTTTCACTGGCTCTTACTCGGGCAGTGACGGGAGAGATGCGCTTCGGAGCCGCAGTACCTGCACTGATCCTTCGAGGTACGCTGCACAACGGCCTTCGCCTTCGCCTTCGCCGGCAGCGGCGTCGACGTGACCACCGTCGCGGAGAAGGCCTCGCGATCCGGCTTCTTGTCCGCGTGCGCGGTCACGAAAGAGCTGGCCACCGCGGAGACACTCGCGCTGTTGCTGCTGCTTGTACAGTGACGTGTGAAGTGATCAGCGCTACCGCACTTCTGGCAGCAGTTCTTTGGAAAGCTTGACCCCACCGTCGTCTTCGCAACTGCGGGGAAGGGCAGTGCCGCCGTGGCTGAGCTCGTCCTCGGCGATCCTGTGTCAGTGCCGGCGGCTGCAGACGCAGACGGACCCGCGGCGGCACCGCTGCCGTCACAGTGGCGTGTGAAGTGATCAGCACTACCGCACTTTTGGCAGCAGTTCTTTGGAAATAGAGACTTCGGCGCAGTAGCAGCAGCTGCTGTCGTCATTGCTGCATTCGCCACTACTGCACGTTGATTTGCTGCTCGCGACGATGACGACGGCAGCTCGACAGTCGAGTCCGTGTTGTCTTCGCGAGGGCGCTTGACGGTGCTCGGCCTTTTTGGTTTGCTGTTGCACTTCCCCTCCTCGTCGGCGGAGCGCTTCGTGTGATGCACTGGAACGGCGCCGCCACTTCTGTAGAAGTCTTCCACCCGCACTCCGCTCACCACGACGTGCACGGGCTTGTCACGCCACACGAGATACGGAATGTGGCTGAAGTCATTCGACTCTCCCCCAGCCGCTGCGCCGCCGCTGCCGCTGCCGTTGTTGCTGCTGCTGCTCGGCTGGTGCTCCTGCCGGTGCACAGACGCAGAGGCATGTGAGGATGATCGGGGTGGTGGCAGGAAGAGGTCTGCCAGGGTCATGTGCTCAAGCGCATCGTCATCGGCCATTCGCTCGAGAGTGCTGTGCGTTGCTTCCACGTCTGCGGCCGTACCGTTTGCGTCTCGAGGCGCCACAACACTGTCTTGCTGACCCACGGCTGCTACTGCGGCCTTATGGATGATGGCCTCCACCTCTGCGGCCACCGTCGCGCTTGTCAATTCCGCCACGGCAAAGCGACCGCGGCCGAAGCCGAGGAAGAGACTACGCCTCACGGTGTTGCGGAAGATGAGCTGTAGGAACGACTCATCAGCGATACTGGGGACGGGGTAGACGAGAAACGACGGCGCCGGGGTCGTTGCTGCGCTCGTGTTGGTGGCGCCCGCGTCGATGGCATTTGGCGGGCACATTGCGTGGCTGGCGCTGGTCTTCGCCATGATTGGCGTGCCCCCTCTCGTGCGTTCGCTCCTCGTGACTCAACACGCAATCAGGCTGGAGGCCTTGGGAATGGATCTGTGCGCACGTGCCGCAAGGCGTTGATTGGTGCGAGAGAAAGAGAGAACAGATGAGGAAGAGGAGGGGGAGAGGGTGTGATGAGCGGCTTCGCGACGGGGTGAGAGGGAGATGTCGTGGCTGAGCAGAGCCACACGAACTACGCGGTGAGCCTGTTTGCCTGGTACACACGTTGGTGGGAGTGCGGGGGAGGGCCGTGCTGCCTCCACTGCGCTCAGCTTTGCCTCCCGCCCACACGCAGGCTTGCACACACAGCCAGGGAGAGAAATGCCCTTCGGGTGTCTTCCCTGCAGTCCGCACTTCCTTTGCTCGTGCGCGTGTCTTCGATCGATTTGGTATTTCCACGCGCGGCGTAAAGGAATCGAGAGAGCGCCCATTCGCAGGGAAGACACCCGGAAGAGGCGGTGGTGTCTGTCTCTGTGCCGGCGTGTGTGTGGCCGGATGAAACGAGGCATGGCTGAGTGCAGGGGTGTGTGTGTGTGTGTGGTGGGGGGGTGGGTGGGGCGGTTGCGCCTTCGAGGTCGTCAAGAGGCAAGCGAGGTGATGTGAGCGGAGGCAGTCGAAGAGGGACAGCACACACACACACGCATGCATGCAACAAGGGACGCTGCACAACGACGTGATGCACTACCGACCACTGAACACCCACACCCGCCTCTCGCAATCACACCAAGAACGTCGAAGGCCGCCGCATCGGGAAGTGCACCAGTGAGCTCAGTCGCCACGAACAAGAACGGCTACTATATCAACCAAGCACCCGCACGGCACTAGTCCTGCTCCCCCCCCCCGCATCCTCCGTGTGTGTCTCTCTCGCTCTGTGGCCTTTCAACCCTGTTCCGCTCCCCGTCTCTCCTTCAAACTGTGGAGGGGGGCGGGATGGGGGCGGGGACAACGGGCAGCGCCGTGGAGGTCGAGTAGAGGGGAGGGAGAGGGGGGAAGAGGGGGCTTTACGTGTATATACATCTCAGCGCAGGAAGTACGGGAAGAAGAGGAAGAGACGAACGGGACGACCCCTCCCCCCCCTCCCCAAACCGTTGCACCGACGCACCTACACGGGTGAGGGGGCAGGCGAGAAGGCGAGTCATCAAGGGAGGGGAGGGGAGGGGGCCGAGGAGGAGAACGGAGGGCAAGCGAAATCCACCACAACGCACCGGGAACGCGTGAGCACCACAGGCCAGGTGTTTTGATCGATCGTGTGAGAGGGGGGGGGAGGAGGAGGAGGAATCGAAAGAAACGCTGTGAGGCCAAAGGAAAGCAAACATGAAAGGCCCCGCCCTCTCACAGAATCAAAGCAGGCGAAGGACACGAAGAGGGGCGCTGCCAGGAGACAACGCCGCCGCTGCTGTCTCTCTTCGCAGAACACCCCGACAGTGCCCTCTTTAAAGCGCCATGGATGCTGCTGTTGCCAGAAGCGCCAGGTGTCGGCGGTTCGAAGCAGCGATCGCCCACCACCTCCCCTCCACGCGAGGAAAAGCTAAGAAGGGCCCAGGGACGCACAGATCTACCTGGATGCAGTCAGCAGTTGGGCTGCCATTCCGGTGGCAGCATCACCGGTATCGCACGCCGCTTCGGCTCAGCGCACTTGAGCGGGGATGCGTCCGCATTGGTGAAGAGGCGGCGCACGCGCACTGCATACACCCGCGTCTCCTTCGACTCCGCCGGCAGACGGCACGCCGTGAGCGACTGCTGGTGCTGTTGTTGCGCATCGTGGCTCGTGTACCCGCACTTCATCTGACTGCGGGGGCTTTGGTGAGGGGTGCTTTTGGCGTCGCGCACATGCCGAGGATGCCCCCGATGCCATTCGCCGCCGCTGTAGTTGCTACCACCAGCGACGGTGCTGCCACCCCCATCACCGCAGGTGCGCAGAAGCGTCGGCGAGTCGGTGCTGTTGCCTGTCCGGTAGAGTAGGCTTAGCGAGGGGTGCGAGTCTGGCCGCAGCTGCGCGTTGGAGCCGCTCTGCGACGGTGACGCAGGCGGGGGACCACTTTGGCGGTACTCGACTTGCCCACCGGCCGTGGCAGCTGTGGGAAATGCCCTGGGCATGGCTCCGTCACCGCCGCCGTCGGGGCTGCGCGCCTCTTCTGTGTCATCCATGTCGTTCCCGAGTTCAGCCGGCGAGAGAGCTGGCGGTGGTGCCGCCGTGATGCTGCCCTGACGAACAGTACCGTCGCTGCACTGGGAAAAGGCGATGGCGTCTGAGAGTGCCGCCTCTATTGCCGCTGGCGGTGCCGCACCGGTGATGCTCTCGTTACGAGGGGACCGCGTGATGGTGCGCTCCGATGGCGGCCCCGATACGCCATTGCCGCGATGACTGTGTATGCGCGGCGCTGACGCGTGCCCCATCATGGGTGACGTTGTTGCTGTGGTGTGCGGTGTGGTGCCACTCATCCCCTCGTCCAGCGACGCGGAGTAGCAGTCCGAGACGATGGTAGCGATACCGACGTTCTGGCTGCTGCTGCTGTGCCGCGCTGCTGATCGGCGCAGACGCGACTGCACGTAGGATGGCCTCAGAGTGTATCCCAGCTCGCACGTTGGCACCTCCGTCTTCGCCGCTGCTGACCGTGCTCTCGCTCGAGTCGCGATAAGGTCGGTGTACAGGCCCTCGGCCATCGCCACCGCGCGCTGCTTGACAGCGATGGAGGGTCCCACAACGTCGTAACATGTTTCTGCCTTCGCCGGCGCTGCTCTGTTGACGTCGTTGGAGCTGCTGGCGATGGCGCCGGCGGCCCTCGGCGTGTCGTCGTCGTCATCGTCGGTGAACCTTTCGGCTCCAGCGGCGTATAGGTAGGCTACCGGCTGTTGCTGTAGTTTCTGAAATGGCGTTGACACCGAGAAGCTCAACAGCTCTGTGCGCTTCGCATCCATCGACGCATGCAACTCCCTCGCCCGTGACTCGGCGGCGTTGAACGTCACGGCCATCACCACTCCTGCTGCGGAGGACGCCCGGTGAACCGGCGGCAAGTGGTTGGCTGCTGTGGCAGCGCCGTCACCTCCATCAGGCCGACTACGACGCGTCTTCATCGGATGCTGCCGAGGCTCACAGAAAAGAATTGTGTCGTGTAGGTACGGCACGTACACCCCGCATCTGCCCACACCACGACGAGCTTCAGACGCAGCAGCGCCGAGGTGCGTCTGCGACATGGGCACCAGCGCACTCTTGCGGAAGTAGTCCTCGGCGAACGTGAAGCCGGTCTGCTTCCACATGTGGCGCCGATTAGTGGTACCGCTCGCCGCACCTTCCCACACGGTGGCTGCCGCAGGTCGTGCCGAGTATGCTCTGGCTGCTGCGGCGTTGCCGCTTCCCAGCGTGCGCTGCGGGCTCCACTGACGCCGCGACCACTGCTGCTTCGGCGGTGGCGGTGGCGGTGGCGCGTTGTGGTTTTGCTCTGCCTCATTGTAAGCGGCGTTTGTATCCGCGTTGCGTGTCGCGGCGCGGACACTGTGCGCGGCGACCGGGCGCTCTTTCGCTGCCGGGTTGAAGACGCGCCGAAGCGGGCGGCGCTCGCCCGTGGCAGCGTCGAAGACGGACTCCGCAAAGTCGCGCCGCCACTCATACATCGGGGCGCGCAGCTGCGCCATTCGCTCGCGCACGCATTGCCGCCGCTCCAGCGGTGGCGCGAAGAAGTCCAAATTGGCGCGGGACGTCATGGCGGGCCGGCGCGCGCGGCGCTTTTGTGCTCCACCGCGGTCGCGCAAGAGGCCCTCAGACAGCCGCAGCGATGCGCTGCCTTCCCCCTCTCTCTGCCTCTCTCTCTCTCTTTTCCCCCACCTCCCGTCTGTCTGTCTGACTGCAATGGTGAGTGCGTGTCGCGAGTGAGGGAGGGTGTGTGCGAGTGTCGGCAGGGCTTCGTCGTACGATTGCCTCAGCGCCTGGATACCTGAATGGCAGCGAAAGAGAGGGGGAGGAGTGGGGGAGAGAGACCTCACTCACTCGCTCACTCACGATTTCTCTGTTGTGTGTAGTGTCTGTGTCTGTGTGTGTGTTGTGTGTGAGTGTGCATAAGGCCGTTTCGCGCTATGCATGATGACGTAGCGCGAGTTGTCGCCGCCGTTGGCAATGTTTGCGTTGCCGTGGCGGTCGTACACCGTCAGATGGCGTGGGACGAGAGGGGAGCGTGTTGAGGGGTTTGTGGGCGGTGGACCACCACCACCACCGCCATCCCGACACAGACACGCATAGGCGCACATCGATGCCCAGGTGGAAGGGGAGGAGTGAGAGGGGAGGGAGGAGGATAGTAGCGAAGAGTCAGAGAGAGAGAGAGAGAGCGAGAGGGTCTGTGAAACTGTGATGCACTCATGTGCGTCGGTGCTTGGCAGTGGTGAGGAAGGGCAGGCGAGGCCTCGCCGCTATTTCACTGCTCACGAGTGCTTGTCGATTGAGACGCACGACACCGTGCGGGAGTGGGGGAGGTGTCACTCCGTTCCCTCCTCTCGCCGCCGCCGCCGCCCCCCCTCGATCCGTGCGTGGAGCCTTCTGTCCATGTACGCGCACGTGCATGGTGTATTCTGCAGCATCGCGTGCCTGCCTCCCTTCCCTCTTACTCCTCGCTCGTCCGCTGGGATGGTTTGTGCTGAGTGAGACTTCGCTCTCAACGCATTTCTCCATGCGCCGCCCCCCCTCCCTCCCTCCCCCACCGTGGCGGTGCGAGGGAAAGCCCAGGCAATGACGGCGCGAGAAGAGAATGAGGGCAGGGCCAGGGAGCAGGGGGGGGGACGCCAGACACGCGCAAGCGAGAAGAGTTAGAGCTAGACAGTCGTCTCCACGCCGCCTCCCGCTCCCCTGCCTCGCTATCCCCCTCCGTGAGTGCCGTCAGTCCTCGCCTGCGAAGAGCTCCTGAATGACACCGCTGTAGCGCTGGTGGATGGCAGGGCGGAAGAGTCGTCCCGTCGCGGTGCGGGTATAATGAGCAGCGTCCCACACGCCGTGCAGAACGCGTACGTGCCGCACGCACTCGTGCGGGGGGATGCCGCCGTGCTGCGTCGCCCACGCCGCAAGCGAGGTGGCGGCGACCTGGTTGAGTGCTGAGTCGCTCAGGCACTGCGGCCACTCCCCAATGGCGGACAAAATCCAGCTCCGCTGCTGCGAGGTGGATGAGCTCGGTGGCGAGTATGACGACGCCGGCCTCGCCATGGCCGCGGCGGTTGTCTGAAGGAAGTCCCACAGATGGTGCTCATCAGTGAGGACGAGGGCGCAGATGTACCGCCGGTAGGGATGCACCAGCACGCAGACCCCGCCCTCCAAGCAGAGGGGGTGCTGCGCGTAGAGCGCCTCGAGGGGCTCGAGAGCGATGCAGTGGCCATTACTCGTCGTGGCATGGTGCGGACGCAGGGAGGCGATGCGGCGAAAAGAGCCATCCGGGCAGCGCTCCACGACGTCCTCGGTGTGCAGCCAACCACTCCTTTCCAGGACCGCCGCTGTCCTCTCCGGCTGCCGGTAGTAGCCGGCCATGACGGTGGGGCCGCGCAGCAGCAGCTCACCCGTTGGCCGCTCTGACTGATGCGTCCAGCCACAGCCACCACCACTCGAGGGTGCCGCTGTCGTGGCGAAGACATCGCGCATTTTTACATGTACGGGGCCCAGCGGGCCGCCGATCGAGTCGAGCTGCGTCGAGCAGTACGCTTGTTGCAGTCCGCACCCGGCAGCCTCCGTGATGCCGTACGACTGCACGAGGGACACGCCGCACACGACCGACAGGTACTCTTGGTCCCGTGGGTGCAGCGCAGCGGCACCGGGACCGCCACGGACAAGTACCAGCCGACAGCGGCCACCGAGCAGCTCGCGCGAGGGGGCGAAGATGGTGGTGAGCAGGAACGGTGTGTGCAGTCCGCGCCGCATCGCCTGCCGCCGCGCCTCGTACGCGGCCTCAAACAGCAGCTGGCGATAGCCGGTGGACACCATCGACTCGACGGTGCGGCGCAGGCGCGCCAGTGTGGCCGGTAGCGCGGGGAACACGGTCGGCTTGTACTCGGTGAGGTCGCCATGCGGACGCGCCCACGTGTCAAAGAGAGTCCGGCGCGTGCCGTAGCACACGAGGAGGCCGCGGACGAGCGCGGTGGTCTCCGCCACAAACTCGCCGATGTCGTGCAGGGGGAGGTACGCCATGTACGACGGCCGCCCCGCTGGGGCTGAGCGGGAGCGCAGGGCAGGCATATAGTCCGTCGTGTAGCGGGCAATGCGGCTGTTGCCTTGCCCACCACGTCCGGTACTCTCGGCGGTGCTGCCGCTGTTACTGACGGCGGTGGCGGTCGCCATGTTGCCCACGCCCGCCGCGCGACGCAGCCCGTCGTCGCTGCCGCCGATGTCGGTTGAGTTAAGGTATTCATGGTGGGCAGCCACAGAAGCCTTGAGGGCGCCATGGGTGAGGAGGACACCTTTGGGATCGCCTTCAGTGTAGAAGATAAAGGCGAGGTCGTCTGGCCGGAGAGGTGCGAGTGGCAGCCGCGGCAGCCCGTCCTTGATGGCCATCGGTGGCGTGCCGGTCGGGGCGGCGTTGCCTTCCAGAAGCCATGACGTTCGCATCGTGCGTAGAGAGCCACCGCAGGTCCTGCGCCGAGGAAACTCGGTTAGCGCCTTTCTCTCCTCCAGTGGCACCAAGACGCGCCTTGCGGGAGCGTTGACGGCGTGCCTCGTGCTGTTGCCGCTCTGGCTACCCTTGACGGCGGCGGCGGCGGCACCGAGCACCATGATGGGGGTCGTTTTAGCACTGTCGGATGCTGCCTGCGCTGTGCTTATGCCGCTGTCACTGACGGCGGCAGTGGGGCCGGGCTTGGCGCTGGCGGTCGCGGACGCATTACTCCCATCCTGCGAGGCTGCTGTCGTGGATGTGGAGCCGTAGAGGTCATCCACGCCAAGCCCACTGCTTACACGAAGGCAATGGCGAGAGGAACCTAACGGCGACGAAGGCGCAACAGCACCACCACTACCACCGCCTCCGGCGCGTGCGCAGCGTTGCTGCTCCTGGTAGCGAAGACGAGCTTGCTGCAGCTGTAGCCGCTGCTCTCGTAACTTGCGTTGACGCCACACCCTAAGTTTCTTCTCGCCATGCAGGAGCACGTCGGTCCACCAGAGCGCCTCTTCTTCGTCTTCTCCTTCTTCGTCCAGGGCTTCATTGTCCCCCTCCATACCCAGGTCGTGGGACCGGTGCGACGACCGCGGCTCTCGCACGTTCGCACGCGACCACCACGACCCCGGGGCCGCAGCAGATGACGCACAGCTGCGCATCGCTGCGGTGTGGACGTCACCGCCGTCGCTGCGGCAGTCGCGCGGGGGTCCGCTGCGCCGGATGACGATGAACATGGCAGGATGGACATGCCGCTTCTTTCGCAGCTGAACTGAAGTCCACTGAGGCGGCACAGTCCCCGCTGCGTCACCACTCGCACACGCGCCATGACTGCCATCATGCATGTCGCCCTCATCGCCATCGTAGTCCTTCATGCTGCTCACGGACGTGGGTGTAAACGGGGCTGGCGTGCGAGCGCTGCGAGCTGCCGCCGCCGCCGCTGCAGCAGCATCGTCGAAGTGCCGGCGCAAGGCACGGTGAACAACAGGACTACACACGAGCGCCTTCATCTCCGGCGCTGTGTCCATGGCAACCCGCGCCATAGTCCGTGCCGAGCTGTCGAAGACGACGACAACGAGGCCGACACTCCAAGCTGCGTAACACGTGACAAGCCACTCCCAACGCGTGTCCTCGACAATGCCGATCAGGTCACCAGGACGCAGGCCCATGCTGCAAAGACCAAACCCGAATGCCTCCACGCGCGACCACCATACATCTGCGGTCATGTACTGCTGCGGGCCAAGGTAGTAGAGTGAGAGTGGCTCGGAGTGCTGCTGGTCCTGCTGCTGCTGCTGCAACGTGGGGAGAGGAGCTGCGGCGCTGCTGCCGCCATCGCCGACGAGGGGAGCGGAGGGGTGTGAGCAGCGCTTGCGTAGCACATCGCTCACTGGCGGGCACGACGTGTCGTCCTCGATCTCGCCACGGGCGTTGTCCACCCGACCACCGCCGCCGCTGGTAAGACGCCGCCAAAGCGGATCTTCCGGTGGCAGCTCCGTCACGCGATCAATACTGCGCCAGCAGACGAGCGGTGCGGCGCCAATGCGGCGGCAGGCTGCCGCCATCTCCTCCACCAGTGAAATGAAGCGGCCGGTGTCGTGCGCGGTGCTGTCGAGGCCCTCTCCTGTCGTCAGCAGCGCGCGTGTCGTGCTGGTGCGTGGCGCGTCACGCCGGCTGGACGGAGTTTCTTGAGGGTCGTGGAGTCCCTTTAGCGGCTGTTGTTGCGTCGGTAGCGGTGGCGTTGGAGACCATGTGGCTATCTTAATGGCCATGTCCTCGCCCCCGGCATTCGCCGCGGTGTCTAGCAGGAAGACGCTCGGGATGGTTGGCGCCATGCTGCCCGCTAGTACCGAAGGGACCGACTGCGTCGTCAGCGCCGCGGACGACGCCTTCTCCGCGTACAGGGCCGTATGCTGGTTGAGGTAGTAGTCCCGCAGCGTGGGCAGTGGCACGCGCGCCATCTGCGGTGCGGCGTACACAACGCTCTCGACGTCGCGGTACGCCTTCTCGTCCTCGTCGAAGAAGTACTGAAAGGCGTCCGCACAGTCCATCGGGCCAACCTCGTCTTCGTCCCCGTCGCCGCCGCCGCCTGCGTCGCCCTCTTCGTCCGTCCTCGCGGCTGCGGCATTACCACACGTGCCTGGCGGCGCTCGGCAGTGCAGAGCATCACCTGGTAAGACCAGCCCTTTCACATTGTCGCAGTCCTTCACAACAGGCGCACCAGCCGGTGGGCTGATCGTCAGCCCACCGTCTGGTGCGAGGTGTGGCGTGGGCGTCTGCGTTGAGGTCGCTGTTGTCAGCATGGAAAGGAGCGGCTCCGCGTTGTTGCTGCGCTGTCTCCTTGGCGAAGCAGCCGGTGTGAGGGGGGCGGTGGCCGTGGCACTGGGCATGAACACCATTGTGGAGGGTGACGGGAGGCGATCTTGCGGCTGCGTGGGCGGAGTGGTCGAGGGGGAGCTCGCCACCCCTGCCGATGCCAGTGGTGGTACTACGGGGAGCGAGCTGGTGTACAGAGCGTTGTCTGCTGCCGGCTGCTCTATCGCATGATGGTGCAGCTGTGGATGCACCTGACTTGCTGAGGGCGGGATCGGTACTGATTTTATGGCGAGCAGGCGTGCAAGGAGTAGACGCGAGATCTCGGCGGCCGCGTCGGCGTCGGCATCGGTGGCGCCGGCACCAGTGCTGTCTCCGTCGTTGCGGGCCTTGGGAGGGTTGACAACGTGCTTGTCAGATGCACGCATATCGCTGACAGCACCTGCGAAGGATGTTGGTGGCGGCGCGCCTGCTTCGGTTTCTCTTGCCCGTCTCTCCACGGCTGTCCGTTCAGCGGCCTCATCGCTCACCGCCCCGGCCGGCGTCGTGGTGGTGGTGGTGGTGGTGGTGGCGGCAATCAAAGGACTATCTTGGAGTGAGTGCTGGTTGTAGTGGCACGCATCGGCCAGCAGCGGGACCGAGCACTGCTGCTGAAATGAAGTGTAGTGGTTGTGCTGAGTGGCGCGGAGGTTTGGGTAGAGGGACTGGCTGTTGCGGCACTGCAGCAACGTTACGAGCAGCGTGCCCATTGACGAATGCTGGCCGTTCCAGACACCCACACCTCAGACACCCACTCACCCACCCACCCACACACAAGTGCTGGCGGCGATGCGCAGGAGCCAGTTGAGGGAAGGGAGTGAATAAAAGGGAGGAAGAGGGAGGCGCTGTGTAGGTACGGGGCAACTACACGCCGGCGCACACTACCGGTGTGAGTGCCCACGCAGAGGAGGACCCACAGTCGTGACGGGAAAGATGAACAAGCGAGTGTGTGTGGGTGTGTGGGTGGGTGGATGGGGAGAGAGCAGGGTGGAGATGGACGGCTGCGACAGAGGGATGTCAGGACGGCACTGAGAGAGCAACTGCAGGAAATGAAACGCATTCCTCATGGTCACTGGTAAGGCACGGAGACAGCGGATTCAAGTATGTTAAGCTTCGTGTGTGTGTGTGTGTGTGGGGGTCCACCGCTGCCTCGCACCGCGCAATGGTGTTCCCCCCTCCCCCTCTCTGTGGCAGGTCTGGTGGGGTGGAGTGGAGTGGGGGGAGTTGGACCACGCGCGGTGTATGACAGCGAACGGGGTACGTTGAAGCGAAGTCTCTGCACGCCCTGCCGGTCGTGCATCACCTAAGCAACTCGCTTGTTAGTGCTCTTGCACGTTTGGTTGACCCATTTCGTGTTCGAGTTCACTTCTTCTGCTCTGTATGTGGCAACTACGGCTTCGAGCCCACACTCGGCACCTCTGTGCGTTTTAGCTCGAGTGCCGTGCTCCGGCACAGCTGTGGGAGCGAGGGACCCTGAGTCGGATAGCGAGCGATCGCTCTTTTCAGTCTCCTCTGTTGGGGTCTCGTGGACAAACGCGCCCAAGCGGGATGGTGCGGTGTGGAGCTGTCGCATCGCGATGTCTAGTGTGCGCTCGAGTACAGAGGCCCACGTGCAGACCCCCGCAGCCATCGCTGAGGCGCTGCTGTGCCATGCAGTTGGCAAAGGTCGGAGGCAGTTGTGTCACCATCCTCGAGGAGGGTATGCATGCGTACCGTGTGATTATACAAGACGAGGACTGAGTCGAACATACGCAGTTGTGCCTTGTCGGGCGTGCAGGGGGGGGTACATGGTAGCTTCTCTCTGTAGGTGCTGGCTTGGTGGCCAGTCATGCGCACTCGCAATGGAGTGGCGTTGTCGTGTAGTGTTGAAGAGGACCAATCCAGCTCGTGGGTTGCCCGCTTCCTGTGTGGCCCGCCACCTCCTGCGAGCATCTCCCATTGGCCTTCGCTGGCATCGTCTCTCTCTCTCTCTCCGAGCCACCTAAGGACCATCTTTGCCTCTGTTTGCTTCGCGAGGGTTGTAGCCGCTGGTGCTGCTCCTCATTCGCCTTCTCCGCGGAATCCACCTCAGCCACCCCCCTCAACCTCGGCCACACGACCCCTGTGACCATAGCACTCTGGAGTAACCACCGCCGTCGTCGTGGTGGGATGAGCTTTGCCGCATGTTTGTCCTCAGATCCGGTGGCCTGGCGATTCATCTTGTCGACCACACCAGGTGCGAGAGCGCTCAGCTGCCTTGCCATCACGCCCACGCCTGCCACACCCGCCTGGCTCCCTTGGGCGTCGAGGGCAGGAATACGTACCCTTCACCAAGTAATGCCTTGTCCACCAGTTTCTTGCGAAACCCTGGCACAGCACTCTCCGCGGCCGCCAACCAGGCCGCCGCTTGCCGCCTTCACCTCAGCCGGTTAAGAGGGGAGTGCGTTGAGTAGACGTCGCTTTTGTAGGGGAAAAGAGGGCACTGCAGTCGGGCAACTCGCTCACCAGCGGGAAGCCGCTGCATCCCGTGTCCCCCGGAGGCTGGCCACAGGCCAATGACGTACAGCGGTGCGTAGCCCACCTCGTTCAGGTCACTTGAGAAGAGCACGCACTAGCCCAGCCTCACCGCCATGGGAGTCAAATGACCTCGCCGGGCGAGACTCACGGAACTCTCCTCTCCTCTGCCTCTCCGCGAGATGCAGGCCTTTGATGCGTTGCTGCTCCCCTTTCCTCCCCAATGTGCCTCAGCCTTGCTCTGCTCTTGCCATCCACGGGTAGCGTTTCAGCTGATGCTTGCGCAGACGTCTCTCCTTCAGGAGGTACGTCACGCTGCCAGGCTCGTCCTCCTTCTCTGTCTTCAGTTCCTCCACCGCTGCGGTGTAATCTGCCCCGTTTACCTCTCCAGAAGTGCAAGAGCCGTGCGTTGCCGCAGCCCTGCTACGCGAGCCATGGAGAGGACGGGCGCAAGGCGATCATGCAGGCTTGAAGAAGAGAGGGGTGGCGGTTCCATCACGAGACAACAGTTCACGGCCCTGCTCTGGACCATTAGAGAGATGACACATTTCTCAGCGGTCGCCACGTGCCAGTCCGTCTGAGCCCGGCCAAAGTGCATGCCACCTCTGGGCTTCTCTTCCTCATCTGCGGAGGCTTTGAAACACAAGGGGGGGGCGGGGATGCAGGTGGGAAAGAGAGTGGAGGACGAGTGCTGGCTGTCCACCACCACGACCATCCACCCTGTGATGGACGCTGTGGAGGTGAGCGTGTGTGTGTGTGTGTGTGCCTGTGTGTCGTGGGCACGCCCATGTGCTCAGCAGGAGGAAACAAAAGAGAAATCCATGAGGAAGAGGGAGGAGAGAGAGAGGAGGGAGGATGCAGGCAGCGACGCTGAGGTACACACACACACACACACACGCACACACACACACACACGGTCACCTACTCACAGCCACGCAGAGAAGGCACCGATTGGGTGGGAAGGGGGTGGAGGGAGAGGCAGGGCGGGTGGCCGTGAGGATGGATGTTGTTGTTCTTAAAGACACCGAAAAGCAAAGAGAAGGTGGTGGTGGTGGGGAGGGGGAAAGAGAGGTTGAAGGCAGAGAGAGAGACACACACACACACACACAGGGCTCACAAGAATCCCTCCGCGCCGAGGGAGTCAGTGAGGGGGGGGAGTGCACGGGATGGGGAAGGCAGAGAGGGACAAGGGGTGCGCATGCGGTTGACGCGTCTCCCCGCAGTGTGTCGGCCGTTGACATGAAGGGGGTACTGGAGACCACCTGTAGAGCCCAGGGAGGCGCGCCTTGGTCATGCCGAACAACCCACTTCTCGAAGCAGAGAAGACAGCGACGACGGGGGTGAGTGGGTGGGTGAAACGACATGAAGGCAACAGTGAAGCGTAAGGTCCATACGGCGAGCGCGCGCGGGGGCGGGAGGGGGGAGGATTGGTGAGGGTACTGACGTGGGTGGAGGTGAGGGGTGGGAGAGACCGCTGGGCGGATGCTCTCCCTCGCCCAGAAGCAGTTCAGCAGAGAAAAAAGAGCGCTGATCAGCCCAGGTGACCCACACACACACACACACACACACCCACTCGAGGGAAGAAGCACATCAAGGCACATCAACAGACAACGACATAGCAATAGAGAGAGAGAGCACAGAGGGCGAAATCAGGAGGGGCGGAGAGACGCGCACGGATACCCGTGCCTACACCAGGCGCGGAGGGCTCTGCAGAGAAGAACGCCACAGCCGAAGAGAGAGAGAGAGAACAGAGAGAAGAGAGGAGAAAGAAGAGAGAGAGAGGAGAAGAGATGATGTATGTGTGTGTGTCTCCGTAAGAGAGGGAGAAGAGAGAAGCGAGAGAGGGGGAGCGCCACGGAGCAAAACGTGTCTGCGTCGCGGCTCTCTCACTCACACGTGTGTTGTGTGCGCTGAGACGAGAAGAGGCGCGGCAGGGGCGTGCGTGTGTGTGTGGGGGGGAGGACGAGGAGAAGGAGCGCGCACACACACGAGAGAGGAGCGCACACACGTTAGGGGGGAGGGGTGGGGCAGTAAAACGAAAGAAGGAAAACATGGATAGGGATCCACCGAAGGAAGAGGCAGTGTAGAGATGACGGTGTCGCCCGGCGCGCGCGTCGGTGTGTGTGTGTGTGTGTGTGTCTGTTGGTGTGCGTGTATCGGTGTGTGTATGGAGGGGGGGGAGCCGAACAGAGAGGTGGGTGGGTGGATGGAGAGACACGTCTGACGCTGCGGAGCTTCGTTGATCACAAGTGCATCATGCGCACAACGCCGTTTCACCACTTGGTGGCGTACTGTGCAAGCTTTACCGCTTCGCTTCCTCTTCTCCGACTAATCCACCCACGCCTGGTCCCTCGACACACACACACACACACACACACGCGGCCCACCTAGTCATCTCTGAAGAGCTCTTCGATCGTCTGTGCGTACTGTGCGTCGATGACGCGACGCTTCAGCTTCTGGGCAGCCGTTAGGATCTCATTTTCTGGGGTCCACTCATCGTTCATCACGCACACTCGCTTCACGCACTCGAAGGACGCGCGGTTCGAGGCGCGAGCAGTATCGGCCATCGATATCGCAGCCGCCTGCTGGAAACGGTGGTCCTTCAGCAGGGCTGGATACTCGCCCTCGATACCGTGCTTCGCCGCAAAGCTCTTCGCACGCGCCTCGTCCGTCAGCGCCAGTGCCGTGATGTACGGCTTGTCGGGGTGCACCAGCACACACACGCCGTTCGGCTGCAGCAGCTCGTTGCCAGAGTAGACCGCCTCCAGCGCCTCCAGTGCGATGTACTCGCCGAGGCAGTTCTTCGCCAGCGCCTTGATGCGGCCCACTATGCGCAGCTTGCCATCGACAGTGAAGCTGCCAACGTCGCCGGTGTGGAACCAGCCATCCGCGTCCAGCACCTCGCGCGTGATCTCGGGTTGTTTATAGTAACCCTTGAACAGGAACGGGCCGCGCAGGCAGATCTCGCCGCGCGGCTCTGGCGTGTCTGTGTGCTTGTACTCCTCGATGTCGAGCAGCTTAATCTCCTGGCCGGGCTCCATCAAGCCCGTCACGTTCGTTTCCAAGTCACCGGCGATCTGAATCGCACCGACGCACACGGACTCTGTCAGACCGTAGCCAACCACCACGCGACCAAAGACGACGTTCACGAACTCCTGCGTCGAGGTCGACAACGGACCACCACCACTAAGCATGATCCGCAGGCGGCTGCCGAGCAGGGCGCGCGGCAGCTTGAACACCTTCTCGTTCCAGTACGGCGTGTCCTTGCCCGCCTTCAGTGCCGCCAGCCGGCTTTGGTAGGCGTGGTCGAACACCTCTCGCTTGAGCGTGCCCACCGGCGGCAGCTTCGCCTCCACGGCCTTCTTGATGGTGTCGAAGATACGCGGCACGCCAGCGAGCAGGGACGGGTTGAAGGTGAGCAGGTCGCCGTGCGGCCGTGCTGTGGTGTCGGTCAGCGTGCGCGGGGTGCCGAAGCAGATGAGCGAGCCACGGAAGATGAACATGTTTGTAATGGTGAACTCCATGATGTGTGCCATGGGCAGGTAGGAGAGGTAGACCTCATCCGGCTGCAACTCGCCGACGAGGTCCAGCATGCGCGGCTCGAGAGTGTGCAGGCCAGCGGTCAGCGTGCGGTGCGTGTGCATGACACCCTTCGGGTCACCAGTCGTGCCGCTTGTGTACATGATCAGCGCCAGGTCGTCGTCATGTAGAGGACCCGAGCCCTTCGCCGCGCCGCTCTCGAGGTGTGCCGCGCCGAGCGCCTCCACCTGTTCGAAGCTCACCACCTGCACCCCGTGGGTGTCAAGCGAGCCGGGCAGGGAGCCGACGTGGATGATCGGCACCTGCGGCATGACGCCGTTCTTCATCAGCTTCAGCACATTTGCCACATTCACCGACCCGCACAGAATCGCCTGGCTCTCCGTCTCGTGCAGTGCGTGGGCCAAGGCCGCCTCTCCGAGGTTCGCGTAGACGGTGGAGGCGACAGCGCTGCGGGACCAGATGCCGTAGGCACCAATGAGCCACTCAACACACGTATCGAGGTAGATCGAGACGTTGGCGTTGGCGGTGACGCCGAGGGCGTCAAGACCGGCGCCGAAGTTCTGTATGCGCTGTTCCACCTGTGCGTAGGTCACGTACACGGGCTCCTCGAAGTGCGTAATACTCATCATCCGCACCTTCCCTGCCGGCCCTTTACTGCTACCGCTTGGCGACGGTACCGGCTCCTGTGTAACGCACTTTACCGGGCGGTAGGCAAGCACGCGCTGGTCTGGCCGCTCGGCGCAGCAGCGCATCATTGAGGTGTAGAACGTGGGCCGCGTGACTGCCGCCGTAAGGATAGACTGGTGCTCCTCGGCGGACACGCCGCCCATGCGGTAGATGGCCGAGGCACGCTCGCTTTCCGTGTTGGAGACGCATTGCACAAAACTGCCGCCGCACTCGGTGCGCCGGTGCTCGAACTCCTCGGCGCGCGGGTCGGACGTCATTTGCGCCGCGTTGCGCTGCGCCATCAAAGACACAAGGCAGACGCCCATCGTTGCGTGTGTGGTGTGGTGTGTGTGTGTGTGAGGGGGGGGTGGGGGAGTGGGGGCGAGCGTTGTCTTGGGGCACAGACAGATGTAGATGCAGGTAGTTCCTGACAGGGAGGAGGGGGGGGGAGGGGAAGAGCAGTTCAGTGATCCACCGGGATGTCCCTGCGTGGCGTATTCAGTGCTCGTGTGACTCGCTGCGATGTCGTGCGAGGCATGCGTGTGTGGAAGGGGGAGAAGAGTGATGAAGGATGAGGAGGCAGTTCGTGCCGATCTGCACGTAGGCGCGCATGGCACCTTCCACGAAGACCGAGAGGGAGAGACACACACGCTGACAGAGCATCTGGCGTCACTCTGTGGCCAGGCAGGGTTCACGTCTCCACCGCTGTTTCCCAATCGGATGAAGCAAAGCAAAGGAGGTGGAGGTGCAGCAGCGCTCTGTAAGAGAGAGACACACACACACACACACCACAAACATGCGCGCCGCTTCACTGTGGCCGCGCCAGCCTGGCCTCTCTGCTGTGAAGAGGAGCGGAAGAGGCAACTCCCTCCGTGTCAGGGCGCACTTTGCCGGCTCAGCCATCTCGCGGTTTCTCGCTTTATGTTTCCCTCATCTCTCACCCCCTCTCTCTCTTCCTACGAAGAAATGCGCTACACGTAAAGCGAGCGAGGGGGGGGGGAAGAGCAGAGCGGCTGAGAAGGGAGGGGGATGCGCTCAGTCATCTCGGGAGGTGTCGAACACTCTTCCGGTAGCATTGACTACATCGCTCACACCTACACACACACACACACACACACACATACGCTAGCGAGCAGGCGCACCTCGCCGCGCGGCTCCGGGATGGCTGCGGCGTACGGTCCTGGGTGTCCACCAGCTTCATCTCACAGGCTATTTCCTTCTGGCCGACACACACAGACTCGAGGTTGCTAAGAAGCTGCTTCGGCCCATTGTCAGCAGTTTCAGTGAGTCTCTGTTCCCGGATGAACCCACCAAGGACAGCGTTCATGAAGTTCTGCGTTGGCGCACTGACCGGGCTACCGCCGCCCACCATCTCGTGCAGCGACGCAAAGGCCATCTCGTTCCAGAGCGGCGTCTTCATCCCGGCGTGAAGGCACTTGAGGCGGGAGACGAAGAGGTGTGCACAGGGATGTCGCGCTCCAGCAAGTCGCGCAGTCTCAGAGTCACCCTTCCCCATCGTCTTCTTGTGTGAGCGTCGAAGACGCACGGCACACACCAATCCAGAAGATCCACTTCAATTCAACGAGGCCGTCGTGCGGACGTGCATACGCTCCCAGCATCGCGCGGTTCTGGCCAAAGTCGATCCAGCAGCCGCGTATGAGGAAGACGTTCGTGACCGTCAGTGCGAAGATGTGCGCCAGTGGGAAGGAGGCGCAATAGTGCTCGTTCCGGCTCAATCGCACCGCAAAGCCCGTTTAGGCGGCCACCCATGCCATTGATGTCCACAGTCAACGTGCCGTACGTGTGCAGGATGAGGGGGGTGGGCAGGTGAGGGGTAAGCTCGAAAGCCCCCCCCTGTCCTTCACAACGTCCTGCCACGCCCATCGCCTGGATGTCCTCCTAGCAGCGCGTCGAGGTAGGTCAAGATGCAGTACGGCATCGCACCGCACTCTATCATCGCAATCAGGGACAGCACACGCTCGCTTACAGTCACAATGACAGCGCACAGCTCCTCGCCACGAAGGCCTCACCGAGGTTCGCGTTCACCGTGCAAGCACCATGCACTGCGACCACACACCGTATGCCGACGCAAGCCACTCCCAGCGCGTCTCGAGGGGCATGCCGATCTTGCACACCTGCGGGATGTCGAGCGCGCGCAGGTCACGGCCATCCACACCTCATCATGCGTCAGAGCACTACATCTTGTTGTAATAGGTCATCTCAGCCGGCCGCTCCAGCCCGGCCTCCGGCTCCCTTACCAGCTCGTGCGACACGCAGAATGCTTGACCGGTAGGCGAGCGCACGCTGGTTGCCATGCGGCTTGCGCATCTCGATTCAATACGGGTGGACGAAAGTTGGGCCTGTTGCGGCTACGCCCTTCGTTCCAGACGGCGCCGCATCGTGTTCATCACCTTCGCCTGGCGGTAGATCAGCGCTCCGGGTCTCGTCTCCAGGTGCCCCCCTCCCCCCAAGAGCGATGTTCTCGTCATCGAGCTGCTGCTAGCGCATCGCACGAGGGTTTCGTACGATGTGACGCGCGTTGGCGTCGTCTCTCAGCTGGAGTTCCGTCGCCTTTGGCTTGCTGCGGTGCGAGGGGTCCGTCCGTGGTCGTCATCGCAACTGGGGGGCGAGTGCGTGTGTACGGTGAAGGTACATGTCGGCTCGCTTGAAGGGGAGGGAGAGAGTGGGAGAGAGAGGGACGGGGATTGTGGCAGTAAGGGAGAGCGGAGCAGAATGCGGCCGGCGGCATTCCATCGTCCTAGTGGACAAGGGGGGCTCACCCACGCATCGAGATTGAAGTCCAGGTACGCGAATACGACGGGACAAGTCATCATGCAGGCGCGACTTGAAGCACGTGTGCTTGCATGGTGCCATGGGACTGCCTCAGCATTCTAGTGACTGGCTGACTGGCCTTACGCGGCTCACTTCTCTTTTAGGGATTCAACAGAGAGGGGGGGGGAGGAGGAGGAGGAGGGGCTCTCTTTTGAGCCTCTCAGCGTGGCCATTTAACAACAACTCAGTTAGCACGCACTTACGTCTACAGTTACATCCCCTCCCACCCACCCATCCACCCATGCCCCTGTGGCACTGCGGTGATTCGTCAAGGAACTGCCCTCCCCTCCCCCAAACACCGTTGGGCGTTCGCCAGGCCCAGTGCAATTCCCCTGCACCCCCCCGCGCAGGCGAAATCACAACGAATTGCGCTCGACCTGAAGAAACAAACAACACCAAAAGAGAGTGGCCGGGCGCAGGTGCTCCGCTTGCTACACCATCGAACGCGATCCGTCGTGGGCTGGGGCACACGTGATCATCATGGCCGCACGTCTCGTCGGCGCAGTGCCAGCCCCCAGACCTGTCCACAGAGGCCAAGCGTGTCCGCCGAGTCGTGTACCAGATGGAGGAGGGGCGCCGAACCCTCGAAGATGCCGCGTGCCGAGGTGTGCCCGGCAAGCATCCTCAGTGCGTGTGTGTGTGTGGGGGGGAGGAGGGTGGCGCAGAGGGACTTTACCAAGCATAAAGCAAACAGGGGAGATAACGATAGACTTACAGACATGGCCACGACCATAAACTGCGCCGAGGCGATTCCAAAGTTGTGAGAGGGGGAAAGAGCGTGCGAGAGCGGGAGCAGGTGATCAGCATGGTAATACATGCTGCGAACGCCCCCCCCTCCCCCCTCTCGGCATATCTCCTCCTCCCACTCCCTCCCTCACTCCCACCTCGCTTATTCCGCAAACAAGCTTCTTATCTGCTTCTCATACTGTCTTGCAACAACGGCACGCCTAAGTTTCAGCGCCGCTGTTAACTGGCCGTTCTCCGGCGACCACTCGTCCTCGATGAGGCAAATGTTGCGGACCACCTCAAAGCTGCTGCGCCGCGCCGCGCGGGCCATCTCCGCCATCGACGTGGCAGCCTTCTCCAGTAGCTCCCTGCTCCCTAGCAAGGCCGGGTACTCGCCGCTGATTCCATTCTTCTCGGCGAAGTGCGTCACCCGGCTGGCGTCTGTCAGCACGAGGGCGCAGATGTAGTTCTTGTTTGGGTCTACCAAGACACAGAGGCAGTTGTTCAGGACCAAGGGGTGGTTGCTGTAGACCGCCTCCAGCGCCTCCAGTGCGATGTACTCGCCGAGGCAGTTCTTCGCCAGCGCCTTGATGCGACCCACTATGGAGACGCGTCCTTCGCTGTCGACGCTGCCAACGTCGCCGGTGTGGAACCAGCCATCCGCGTCCAGCACCTCACGCGTGAGCTCGGGTTGCTTATAGTAGCCCTTGAACAGGAACGGGCCGCGCAGGCAGATCTCGCCGCGCGGGTGCGGTGTGTCTGTGTGCTTGTACTCGTCTATATCCACTAGCTTCAGCTCTTCAGAAGCAAGAACCTGGCCTACAGCAGACGGCGTCAGGTCGCTGAGCCGCTGAATCGCACCGACGCACACGGACTCTGTCAGACCCCAGCCGTTGGCTATGATCCCGAAGACGACGTTCACGAACTCCTGCGTCGAGGGCGACAGCGGACCACCGCCACTGAGAAAGGCACGCACACGACCACCCAGAGCAGCGCGCGGCAGCTTGAACACCTTCTCGTTCCAGTACGGCGTGTCCTTGCCCGCCTTCAGTGCCGCCAGCCGGCTTTGGTAGGCGTGGTCGAACACCTCTCGCTTGAGCGTGCCCACCGGCGGCAGCTTCGCCTCCACGGCCTTCTTGATGGTGTCGAAGATACGCGGCACGCCGATGAGCAAGGTCGGGCGGTACTGCGTAAGGTCACCGTGCGGCCGTGCTGTGGCGTCTGTCAGCGTGCGCGGGGTGCCGAACCCGACGTGGGCGCGCCGGGCAAGAAGAATGTTCACCACACCGAACTCCATGATGTGTGCCATGGGCAGGTAGGAGAGGTATACCTCTTCCGGGCTGGGCTCCATGACGCTGTAGAGCCAGTTGTCCATGGCGAGGATGCCGGCAGTGATGCTGCCGTGCGTGTGCATGACTCCCTTCGGGTCACCAGTCGTGCCGCTTGTGTACATGATCAGCGCCACCGCGTCGTTGTTCTCTGGCGGCGCGACGTTGTGGTGCGCACCCGCGCCGTGACCCAGCGCCACCACGTCCTTCCACGACACTACGCGGCACCCGTGCAGCTCCGCGCACCCTGCTGTCGGCAGGTTGTCAAGGTAGATGAGCATGCACGCAGGGAAGGCACCACTGCCGACGCCGCGCAGCAGGTTCGGCACGCTCTTGCCGCTACACACAACTGCCTTGCACTCCGTCTCACGCAGCGCGTAGAATAGAGCGTCCTCGCCTAGGTTGGCGTAGACGGTGGCGACGACCATGTCCTGCATCCAGATGCCATAGATGGACGCCAGCCACTCCCAGCGCGTCTCCTCGTAGATGGAGACGTTGACACGCCTCGTGAGCCCCAGCTCGGCGAGGCCACGGCTGAAGCCAGTCACGGCATGCCACAACTCGCGGTACTTGAGGTTACACTGCTTGGAGAAGTACGTGATGTCCATTGGCCGCGATGATCCCGCCACCTGCTCCTTCACAGTCTTCTCAATCCTGCGGTACATGAGAGCGACGTCATCGAGGTTATCTTGGCATAGCTTTGCAAACCTCGCTGTCTGGTTCGGGCCATTGTAAAATGACTCCGCACACTTCTGCTGATCTGCCGGCGTGGGCTGCTTGCCGTTCAGGTAGATGGCAGAGCTCGTAGACGTCTCCGTACCGGCGACCGCTACGCTCAAGGGGCCATACTTCTTTAAGTTCTCCGCATGCTGCCACGGCACCTCTTTGCCGCGAGCCTTGTAGTCCATCAGCGACGTGACACAGCCGCCCATCGCTCTGGCCTATGCGTATGCGTGTGTGCGCGCCTACGGTAACGAGTGTAGGGGAGAGAAGTTGGAGAGAGAGAGAGAGGCGGTGGCGGTGGCGGTGGTGGTGGGGAGGGCACGTGGGTGCGTGGCGAAGACGGAAGACAGTGACAGTGGCACTGGATGAAGAGCCAACCCCCCAAGCAGCAGAGCAAGCTGGCGAAGAAGAGGTGGGTAGGAAGGGAGGGAGGAGACGCGAAGAGGAGAGACGCACCGGCAGATGACCACCGCCTGCCCACTCACGTAAGGCGCAGCGATGGTGGAGTGTGGGGGAAGTGGCCCCCCAAAGAAGCGGTAGGGTAAGGGGAGGGGGGCGACGAGGGAGGGAGGGAGAGAGAGGGAGACATAGCGAGGGCGAAGGAACGACAGTCTCGTTTCAAAGCCGATAAGCGAAGGGGCCTTGTCACGGAGGAGAAAAGGGAGGACGGCGGCGGCGGCGGCGGCGGCAGCGCGCATGCCTCAGCGTGTGGCATCACCAGGGACCCAGCACCCCCCCTCCCCCCTCTCTCTCTGTGGCAGGGCTGAAGGGGGAGGGGATACAGTGGAGTTTGATGGATATGGCGGGTGATAGAATAGACGTGCTGTAAGAGAGAGAGGGAGAGGAGAGGAAGGGGAGAAGAAAGCACATTGCCCCTCGTTCTGCTCCATCAAATGCATGTGCAGCTCCGCGTGTGTGTGTGTGTGTGTGTGTGTGTGCACGTGTGCGTCTGTGGAGCGGAAAGCGGTGGAGGAGATGCAGACGCGAGGAGGGAAATCACCGTTAGGTGAAGGGGAGATGTTCGTTTTAGTTGTTGTTGTTGTGTTTCTTTTGCGCCTTACGTTAGGCGGTTGAGGTGACGACGCGCTTCAGCACCTCTACAAAGCGGTGGCACTCCGTCTCTTCCGTCGACCACGACGTGCAGAGTCGGATGATACTCGTGCCATTTCTCAAGGTCTCGACGGTGTCGAAGTCGAAGTCCTCGCGCAACGCTTCAATCATGGCGTCTGGCAGGATTGGAAACTGCTGATTACTCTCGGATGGCCAGGCAAATTGAATCCCGCACGCCTCCAGCCCGGTCTTCAGAATGGCGGACATCCTGTTCGAGTGAGCGCCGAGCTCGAAGAAGAGGTTGTTCGACAGGAGCACCTTAAACTGAAGGCCGAGCAGCCACCCTTTTGCCATCAGCGCGCCGCGCTGTTTGATGAGATGGCGCGCTTTGGGCTTTAGGGTGTCGTTCAAGATGATGAGCGCCTCGCCGAAGAGGCCACCGGCCTTCGTGGCGCCAATGTAGAACATATCCGTTAGGTCGGCGATATCCGCTAAGGTCAGGTTGTTCATGGGGCTGCTGAGTGCCGAGGCGAGGCGGGCGCCGTCCAGGAAGAGATGGAGATCGTGCGCTTTGCAGAAATTGGAGAGGTCCCTCAGCTCCTGCTGGGTGTACTGCGTGCCAACCTCTGTGGTGTTGGAGATGTAGACCAGCTTGGGCACCACCATGTGCTCCGAACGATTCTCATGCAGCGCGTTCGCGATGTCGTCGACGCGCAGCTTTCCGTCCTGGCACGGCACTGCAAACACCTTGTGCCCGGTCGCTTCGATGGCTCCAGTCTCATGCGTGCTGACGTGGCCGAGGTGAGTTGCGATGACGGCTTCCCACGGGCGTAGCGCCAGGCTGCAGGCGATCAGGTTCGTCTGCGTGCCGCCGGGGATGAAATGAACATCCGCGTTCGGCTGTTCAATCAGCTGGCGGATCATGTGTGCGGCCTCAGCACAGTGGCTGTCCAGCCCGTAGCCGACGTGCTGGGTCATGTTGTCGCAGACCATTAGCTCCAAAATCCTGGGGTGCACGGCCACGCAGTAGTCATTCGCTAGGCTGTACCGCTTCGGCTTGTTCGTCATCGTCATCGTTGACGCGGGTGTCGACATCAATGTTGTCCTTGGCATGCTTGCCCTGTTAAAGCAGAAGAGAGGAGAGCACACACGGAAGAGGGGAGGGGGAAAGAAGGGGCGGGGGGAGGGGAGAGAAGAGGGGGGGGAGAAGGAATAACAACTACACAATGGGCTACTAAGTGAGTGAGCGGGGATAAGGGGGGGATGCGGTGGACAACAAGAGTGAAATTTGTTAGGAGTATTCAATGAGCACACGCACACAGAGAGGCGCAATGCAGAGCGGCTTTCTTTGTAGCCGTGGTGCGAAGTACGAGTAGTGCGGAGGGGGGCTGGGAGAAGGTGTGTGTGTGTGTGTATGTGCGTGTAGAGCAGAGTGGGTGGGTGAAGCAGAGCTGAGGCAGGCAGCGGTGGTGGTGGTGGGCAGAGGACGTGGGGGTTGGGGAAGGGGGGAGTGCGTGTTGGTTGCGCGAGATAGAGGGGGGGGGGAGAAGAAGAGAACAGTATTGGGTGGCCCGCTAGCGTACGTAGGCTTGCGTGTGCGTGTGTGTCAGGGTAGCTGCCGAAGAGATAGGAAAAGGTTAAGATAACGCGCGCGAGGACAGGCCCAGGCACACAATCGCTCGAGTTGCGCCGCCATCTCTCTCTCTCTCTCTCTCCAGCACGATACTGAACGTGGGTGCCTTTGATCTTCCTGTTTGCTTCCTTCTCAGCTCCCCTTATCGCGCTTGCTGTGGTGATGGTGGTGGTGGTGGTGGTGGTGGTGGTCAGCTTTGATGCCTCGAGGAGAGATGAGGATTTCAGCCTCTCCTTCCCCCCCCCCTTTCGTACTCGCGAGGCTTCGAACACCTCCACTTTCCTCCTGGTTTGCTACTCCACCTTGATACCCTCACCAGGGTGACAAGACCTCCCAGCTGCTCGTGCGGCCACACACACACACACACACACACACACACACACACCGAGTAAGATGTACGTCAGTCTGCCTGGTGGAGTGTGATGGGAGCAGAGAGCTGAGTGCGTGAGATCGAAGAAGTGGCACACGAGAAGAGGGAGGACAAGCGTAAGTTTCTCTTGCTGTGCTATGCTCGTGGCTGTACGGAAGGGTGCACAGAGGACGCTGAGAGGCGTGATGAGAGAGCTAGCACATGCGTCCGTGCCCTTGCACGCCACAGCCCACTATAAAGGGGCGGAGAGACATGCAGAGGGAGAGAGACAGAGAAGGATGCGGGGGGGGGCGAGCACACCCCGAAAAGCCAAACAGCAAGAGCATTCAAGCACTCGTCTTCACAGGCAGCGTGTCCAAGAATGCCGGCAGACACATTACACACGCGTATTGACGAACACACTCACTGTGTTACGCGGCAGGCAGACGTGGCGGTGGTGGGGGGGGCAGGGAAGGCGTCGTTGATCAACGGCGCCTGCTCTACTCCCCGGTACTCCTTGAAGAGGTCGGCAATCACCTTGGCGCGGCGCAGCTTCAGCGTCAGGAGGCCATTCTCTGTTGCCTACTCCTCAAGCATGACATGCACGTGCTTCACCACCTCGAAGCTTTGCCGGCTGGCTGCCCTGACTGTCAGTGAGAGCGACACCGCCGCCGCCGAGTTGAAAGTGTGGTTACTTAGCAGCGCCTTGACATCACTGTTGCTGCTCGCTCTCGCCGCCGTCCTTCACAGCGATCCCAATCTCGGCAGCAAAAACCAATGCGCGCTTCGGGTCGGTGAGCGCCAGTGCCGTGATGTACGGCTTGTCGGGGTGCACCAGCACACACACGCCGTTCGGCTGCAGCAGCTCGTTGCCAGAGTAGACCGCCTCCAGCGCCTCCAGTGCGATGTACTCGCCGAGGCAGTTCTTCGCCAGCGCCTTGATGCGGCCCACTATGCGCAGCTTGCCATCGACAGTGAAGCTGCCAACGTCGCCGGTGTGGAACCAGCCATCCGCGTCCAGCACCTCGCGCGTGAGCTCGGGTTGTTTATAGTAACCCTTGAACAGGAACGGGCCGCGCAGGCAGATCTCGCCGCGCGGCTCTGGCGTGTCTGTGTGCTTGTACTCCTCGATGTCGAGCAGCTTAATCTCCTGGCCGGGCTCCATCAAGCCCGTCACGTTCGTTTCCAAGTCACCGGCGATCTGAATCGCACCGACGCACACGGACTCTGTCAGGCCGTAGCCAACCACCACGCGACCAAAGACGACGTTCACGAACTCCTGCGTCGAGGCCAACAACGAGCCGCTGCCGCTGAGCATACCGTCCACGACCCCGTTGAGGATCTTGCGCGGCACGCTGACCACCCTCTCGTTCCAGTACGGCGTGTCCTTGCCGCTGAGCAAGGCGGTGTGGCGAGACTCATGGGCCCTGTCGAAGATGTCTCGCTTGAGCGGGCCAGGGGGTGGCAGAGGCTCATCCACAGCCTTCCGAACCGTGTCGAAGATGCGCGACACGGAGAGGATGACTTTATGCTTGAACTCCGCGAAGTCCCCGTGCGGCACTGTGTGGGTATTTGCCAACGCGCGCAGCTAGGCGAAGCCGACCATGGTGCCGCGGTCAAGGAAGATGTTCACGATGGCAAACTCAAGGATATGCGCCGGCGGCAGATACGCGCAGTAGACGCCTCCGTCTTCGCCGGGCTTGTACAGATCGAGGATGCGGTGGCTGAGAGCTTCGCAGCCGGCTGCAATGCTGCCGTGCGTGAGCATGACACCCTTCGGGTCGCCAGTCGTGCTGCTTGTGTACATGACCAAGCAGACGTCGTCGCTGCTGGGAGTGGTGTGTACCGGCACTGTTGTTGCTGCGGCACGGCCCAGCGCCACCACGTCCGTTCATGACACAATGCGGATGCTGTGGGTGCCTGTGTCAGGCGACACTTCATCAAGCACAGCAGTAAGCGGAGCCAGCCCTTCCGGCCCGAGGAGCTCCGTCAGCACCCCGACCTGTGCGCCGTTGCAGATCATGGCGTCGCTGCGCGTCCTGTGCAAGGCGTAGCGCAGGGAATCTTTGACGAGGTTTGCCTAGACGGTGGAGGCGACCGTATTCTGCGTCCCGATGCCGTCGATGAGCACGACGGCGTTCGCGGTCAGCCGCAGTTTTACCAGCCCACGCCCGAAAGAGCGCATCATCTCCTGCGTCTCAGCGTACGAGATGGCTTTGTGCGGTGCGCTGTGGTAGTCGCTGAACACCTCCGTCTGCCTCCTCAGCGGGTCTGTGACGCTGCGCTTCGCGACTCGCTCAACGACTCGGTAACGCATCGCTGGCTTGTCGCCCGACAGCACCACCTGACCGCCCCAATCGTTTGATCAACCCAAGTCCGCCGTAGTAGTCCATGCGGGAGCCGTGCCTGCTCCTCTGTCCCGGACTGCGCCTCAGTCTCCGTGCCGCAGAGAAGATAGCCACTAACCATGTCGTGGTTGCGCCCCGACTGGCTGCTGCGTCACACGGGCAGCGATGAAGCACACCCGCTCCTTTAAGCTGTGTGTCTCTCTTTCCTGATGCAGAGAGAGTGTGTGTGGGGGGGGGGAGGGGGAGGAGGAGGAGTGGACAGACGGGGTTCAGTCGAGGTTTTGTTGGTGGTCGATGGGGAATCCAGAGAGGCGTGAAAGAGGGAGGGAGGGAAGAGAGGCCAAAGTAGACGCGACGCGGACGGAAGCGCAGCAGCAACTGATCGGAGGTGGCCCTCTCGTCGACTCGGCTGTCTCCCCTTTCTGCTGCTGATGTTTGAGGGAAGGTGGGTGGTGGCGCACCTGCCTCAGCACGTGGCATCACCAAGGGCCCAGTACCCCTCCCCCTTCCCTCCCTCCCTCCCCGTGACAGGGCCAGAGGAGGGAGGCGTGCAAAGCGGAGTCGAGTTTGACCGCGCGTGGTGTACGGTTGTGAACGGGAGACTTTAGAAGGTAATGAAGACGATTGACATGAGAGGGGAGATACGTGGGCGAGTGGGGAGCACGAGGGATGGAAAGGGGGCGTTGATCGACGCCAATACTACACGTAAAGTACGAGCAAGAGAGAGAGAGAGAGGAAGAGAGATGCACACCCACCTGCAGCGCCGCTTCTTCACCGACTAACCCGTGAATAACTCCTTGATGATGTCAGCGTAGTGCGTGTCAATGGTGCTTCGGCGCACCTTCATGGAAGCTGTCAGAAGGTTGTTCTCTGGTGTCCACTCATCGCACAGTACTCGCACCCGCTTCAGCAGCTCGAAAGGCTTTTTGCCGGCTCTCTTGCCGATCTCGGCGAGTGACGCGATCACCGCGTCCAGAAACTTGGAGTCTTTCAAGACATCCGGCCAGCTCGCGTTCTCGACCTTGTGGGTGCGGGCGAACTCCATCGCCTTGGGCTCGTCTGTCAGCACGAGCGCAGTGATAAAGGGCTGGCGCGGGTCCACAAGTACACAGATGCCGTTGGGCATCACGACCGGGCACTCGCAGTAGAGCGCCTCCAGGTTCTCCAGCGCAATGTACTCGCCCATCGCGTTCTTGGCGAGTGCCTTCACGCGGCCAATAATGCGCATCTGGCCAGTCTCCGCATCCATCTCGGCCACATCACCGGTGCGCAGCCACCCACCAGGCAGTACAGTTTCTTCTGTCAACTTTGGCTGATTGTAGTAACCCTTAAAGACGAAGCGGCCACGCAGCAGCACCTCGCCGCGTGGGTGCGGCTTATCCGTGTGCTTGTAGTGCTCCGTGTCGAGCAGGCGCGCCTCGACACCGCGCAGGAGCTGCCCTGCTTCACATGTGAGCTCACCGGAGCGCTGCACGGAGCCGTTGCACACGGACTCTGTCAGGCCGTAGCCCTGCGCCACGGGGCGGCCCAGCACGACGGTCAACCATTCCTGTGTCTTGTCGGACAGTGGGGCGCCGCCGCTGCAGATCCCGCGCAGCTTCGACCCAAGAATCCCGCGCGGCAGCTTGAACACCTTCTCGTTCCAGTACGGCGTGTCCTTGCCCGCCTTCAGTGCCGCCAGCCGGCTTTGGTAGGCGTGGTCGAACACCTTTCGCTTGAGCGTGCCCACCGGCGGCAGCTTCGCCTCCACGGCCTTCTTGATGGTCTCGAAGATACGCGGCACGCCGATGAAAAAGAATGGGTTGAAGGCCTGCAGATCACCGCACGGTCGCGCAAAGGTGTCTGTCAGCGTGCGCGGGGTGCCGAAGCAGATGAGCGCGCCACGCAGCAGCATAATGTTCTCACACGTGAGCTCGAAGATATGCGCAGCCGGAAGATAGGCAATGTACGACTCGTTTTCCTCCTTACCGATCAAGTCCGTCAGCCGGTCCTCCAGACCGAGGGCGCCCTGCGTCAGCGCACCAATCGTATGGACGACGCCTTTTGGGTCGCCAGTCGTGCCACTGGTGTACATGATCAGTACCTCCGCGTTGTTGTCGTCCTGCAGCTTGCACGGCACTGTCGACTGCGTGCCCTTTGCCAGAACATCGGTCCACGCAATTACTGTGTGCGACTTTGTGTCCACATCCAACGGCAGCGTGTCCAGGTAGATGATCGTCGCGGTCTGCACGCCAGACTTGTCCATCAGCGAGATGAGCTTGCCGACGTTTTTGCCGTTGCACACCAGCGCCTCGCACGCTGCTTCCTTGAGCGCGTAGAGCAGCGCGTCGTCGCCGAGGTTTGCGTAGACGGTTACCCCTACCATCCTCTGTGACCACACGCCGAACATTGTCACCATCCACTCCCACCGCGTATCCTCGTAGAGCGCCACATGGCTGTCCTTATTGAGACCCAGCTCTACCAGCCCGCGACCGAACGCAACGAGCCGGTTCCACACCTCCGCGTACGTGATGTACGTCGGCGCGTTAAGGAACGTGTACTCCCACTCCTGCGCACGACCCGTCGCATCCCGCGTGGTCTCCTTCACCACCTTCTCCACTGTGCGGTACGCCATGGCATGCTGCTCACTGCGTTCCTTACAGATTGTCGCGAGGCGCACCAGCAGATTTGGTCCATCGTACCAGTTAGAGCACTCAGCGTGTTGCTCATCTGTCAGCCGTGCACACCGGTACACGCCAGAGCGATCCTCTGCATCCTCCGTGACACGCTGGTTGATGACACCGTAGACGCGCCGCACCGCGAAGTCCGGGGCCTCGGTGAGACTGAGGCTGTTGCGCATATCCATCACGGAGACAACGCAGGCGCCCATGTTGCTGGCTCGTGCTTTCTCTCTCAAGTACCTCTACACGTTGGAGGGAAGGAGGAGCGAATGTGTACGGAGCTGCGGCGCGGGAGGAGGTGAGGGGGATGAGACACTCACTGAGAGAGAGAGCGCACAAAGAGAGCAGACGAGCGAGCGAGCGGTCCAAGACGCAAGCGTTGGTGAGCTGTGTGTATTTGTGCGAAGCAGATTGGCAGTGAGAATGAGCCACAAAGCCAGAGAGAGAGAGGAAAGCAAAGGGAATGGGGGAGGAGGGGGGGGGGCTGAGAAGGTGATGGCTGAGTTGAGGGGTTCCCGTCCATCCATTTCCCTTGTGATGGGCGATTTACCACCAACACCCGCTTGGACGTCGCCCGGCAGAGAGGGAGGGCGGGGGGGGGGGCGAGAGGCGCGCGGGCTTTCGGTATTTTCCAGCTCGCATGGAACTGCTGATTTTCTTTTGGATGGCTGCTGCGAGCGCGCAGGACTGCAGCACCCTCCTCCCCCCGTTCCGTGTGCTCATCACGTCTCTCCACCCGGTGGCTGACAGGACGTGGGAAGGGAAGCGGGTGGGGGGGAGGGAGGGAGGGCGAGAGGAGGTGACGTAAGGAAACAGACGAGGTCGCCACACCAGCTGATCTCCTCCCCCATCATGGCAGAGCCGAGGGAAAGTGAAAAGGCCACCGAACTTCATGACTGGCGTGCGCGAGTAACTGCGGCCGATAGAAGAAAGGCCCCAAAAGGCGAGAAGCGACAGCAGCAGACGCGTGCGCGCCCCCTCTCCTCCCCCTCACTCCCGTACTCCATCACAACCCGCCACTTCCGGTAGTGTGCGCTATCTGTGGGTCTAGCTCTGAGCTTGGGTATGATCTGCGGGGACTGGGGCGATCGGAGCTGGCTTGGTGGCCGGTGGTATCGACCCAGATGACGAGGGTGGGGGGGGAAGGGCAGTGCGTACTGGAGGTCTCTACGATGTATGGCCTGCGTGCCCTTCTTTTTCGAGTTTATCCGCCCTCCCTCCCTTTGGCCTCTCACTCTTCGATGATGAGCGGGGGAGAGGGGGGGGGAGGGAGAGGGGGGAGCAAAGGTGTGTGTGTGTGTGTGTGTGTGATGGGCTCATTGGTATAGGCCGCCACGCACCGGTCCCCACAACGAAAGGGAGCGGGGGGGGGGGGCCACACAGGCCGCTGGGGTTATTGGGATGAGGGGAAAAGAGGGGGAATCGAGGGATCGAATCGACGCACATCGAGGGAGCACCACCGATATAAGGGGGGGGGAGGAGAAACAGACCAATCCGAGACGGGGGAGGGGCGTGTGTGTGTGTGGGGGGGGGGGAAGGGGGAAGGCTGATGAACATGGCTCATTAACACCTCTCTCCCCCCACACACACGCATGTAAGCCAGCACGTGCGCTCTCACCTTCAAGTGAGCATGTGCACGGGGACTCCCTCGATTTTCCCTGCGGCCGCGCGGTTACCTCGATAGCGGTCTGGTGTCCCGTGAGAGAGAGAGAGAGAGGCCGCGAATAGGGGGGAAAAGGCGATCGCAACAGCACCAGCGAGGTCGCTACTCTACGCACCTTCCTTCCTCCTTACCCACACGGACATCATACACGCCAGCACACCGGGGGCATAGCAGGCATGCATGTACGGTGGTGCATCTGCTTTAACGAGCGACTTCGATGGCGTACCCGTCCACTAGTGGTCGGTGTCGTCGTCGTCATTGTGCTGCTGCTGCTGCTGCTACACATCACACGCCCCCCTCCTCCTCCTCCTCCTCCTCCCTCCTTGTCGCCTAGTCATTTTATTTTCTTTTGCTCTTTGATGGTAAAGCTTAGCAAAGTACGAAAGCCCAGCCAGACAGGAACATCGACGCTCATGAGCGCAAGCACGCGCAGAGAGAGAGAGAGGAGAGAGAGAAAGAGAAATCGAAGCCTAATGGATTCAACAACAACAACAAGACAATAGCGAGAAGCGGAGCCGCGCTCCCCCCGTGACACATCAAAGCCAAATCCCCCCCACCATCTTGAGCCGCGCTTCTTCATTTCACCAAATCCAATCCAACTCATCAGAGAAAACGTCACCTCGATGAGCAATACAAACTCGCATGCGCATGTAAGACGGAAGCTACGAAGAGAGAGAGGGAGAGAGAGAGAGAGAGGGGGGGGGAAACGAGCATCGAAAGGCAAGAGGAGGAGATGAAGAGAGGAGATGAGAACAAACCAGTGGAGGCTGCACACTTTCACCCACCCACCCACACACCACACACACACACACACACACACCGCGACAACAACGACAGAGGCACAAACCGGTTGTCATTGCCAACGGCAGCAACAGGACAGGACAGACAGGACAGACAGACAGAAGGGGGAGGGGGAGAAGGAAGATAAAATAAAGCGTACGCGTGTGTGTGTGTGTGTGTGTGTGTGGGTGGGTGGGTGTGTGGGTGGGATGGCGGCTGCATTCGGATACCCACACACGCACTGCAGTTGTTTCGAGAATCGCCACATCGGCGATGCGAGACAACTTTACGAAGAAGAGAACAAAACAGCAAAACATTCGCGACGGCAGCGGGGGGAGGGGGACGAAGAGGGCGAGAGCGGAGGAGGAGAGGGGGAGGAGAGGAGGAGCGTTTGTGCAGGTGTGAGTCAGTGATTAGGTGTTGTTTGTGCTTTCGACCGTGCGAGGAGGAGAGGGGGGGGAGGGTGGTGTGTTGGAGGGGACAGGGCATCAGCGAGACACTTGGAGAGCGAGAGCGACACGTGCAGACACAACGAGACTCGAACGATGACCGCCCTCCTAAGCGAAGAACGAAGGAAAGAAAGGGGGCGTGTGAAGAACCCCTCCCCCCACCCACACCCACCCACACCCACACCAACGGGTACAGTAAAGGGTTATCGAGAGACGGAAAGGGAGCGAGAGCTACGTGAGACGGCGAAATCGCAGGCGCTCCCGCTGCTTAAACACACAAGCACACAAGCACTGGTCGCCAGCTCGATCGCCAGCTCGGTGGTTAAGGGCAGGGCTGCATCAGAGGACAGTCACCACTACCACAGCGGGGGCGGAGGGGAAGGGAGGGGGACGCGCGTCCATGATAAGCCTCCGCCCTCCCCCCGAAAGAGAGAGAGAGAGAGGCAGTACAACACAGCAAAACAGCCGGAGGACAGCTACAACGGCGTTGAAATCTGCAGGGAAAAGGGAGAAGATCGCCATGCTGAGCCACCAGCACGCAAGACGGAGAGTAAGAGAGGAGCGACGAAGACACAAAAGGCAGAAGAAGAGAAGAGGGCGATGGGTGGGGGGGGGTGGCGCATCCCGACGAGGAGCCGCGCCGGGCGGTGATGGCAAACGCATGAGAAGATGCACGCGAACAAAGTGGAAGCAGCAAGAAATCCGATTTACCGTCCCTCCCCACCCACCCACACCCACACCCACACACCCACACACACCACACACACACACACACACACACACACACACACACACACGAGCAAACCAGAGCGAAGCTAAAAGGTAAAGTGGCGCGGATACTGACGACGACGGAGGGAAAAAATGAGGGAGTGAGGGAGGAGGAAGGCGTGTGTGTGTGTGTGTGTGGGGGGAGGGGGGAGGGGTGGCAGCTGTAGGGGGAGGAAGAGAAACCGTTAGGGAAGACAGGAGAGAAAGCGAGAGGCCGCAACAGGTGAGCAGTAAGAGAGGGTGACAAGCGGCTCGAGGCACCCTTTCGCTCCCTCTTCTTCTTGCGTCGCTGGGGTGTTGTCGGCTCAGTAGACGACGCAAGGGGTGAAGACGAGAGACGCTGAACAGCGAACAACAACAACAAGATCCACACGGCAAACGATCAAGCGAAGCAAATAGGGAAAAGGAAAACTACAGAGGCACGCAGACACATCCGCACAGCTTACCCCCTCCCCCCGCTGTCCTCGCCACACCTCTCCCTCCCGCCAACGCACACCGTAGCAGCGACTACGTACACGTGAGGGTGCAGAGAAAGGGGAATGGGGCGACGGAGGAGGAGGGGGGGGGGGGGGGAAACAGGAAAGGTGAGTAGAGGGAGCAGAAAATGCGCTCACTTGGTCGCCACAACCGCATTATAAACCACAGAGGTCACCACCACCACAACACCGGTTGGCGCAGCAGCAACAGCAGCAACAGGCCCAAAGAACGAAAGAGAGAGAGAGAGAGAAATCGACACGGGAAGGGTGTCGGAACAAGACAGCAAAGAAAAAAAAAGAAGAAGAGGACAGAAGGTGAAGGCGGAAGATTCTCATCAGCATCACCTTCATCTCTGTCGTGGTCGTGGTCGTCACGGTCGACGGCATTGACAGCAATAGAAATGGAAGAACGCTAAGCGCAAAAGAAGCGGGGCACACACAGAGACCCGGATGCGTCCAAGCACCACTGCCGCTCCCTTTCTCCTCTGTGAGAGCCGTGCCTTGCTCACACCACACACACACACACACACACACACACACACACACGCACACACTCTCTCTCCTACTCACCCCGTATGCCCTCCTCCTCGGAGAGAAGGGGGAGACGTTTACGACGCGTCCCTTTAACGTTGTGCCCGCTCGTTCTCTCTTTTTTTTTTCTGGCTTGCTGGGCGGCTGGTGATGATGACGTCTACACTACTGCGGACGGCAGCCACTACCACTACGCTTCTCTTCATGCACGTCCGCCTTGGACGGGTTCTGCACAGAAGGCGGCGCGGCGGATGTGGTGGGGCAACTACGACTTCCGTGGGCGGCTCGCGGCCACCGCGGAGTGAGCCGCAGGAGCTTGCGCTGCCGCAGGGGCGGGCCCCGGCTCAGCGACCGCCTGGGTGAGTAAGCTCTCCGTCGGCTTCTCTGACTTTGGCTCTTGGCTAGGCGCAGCTTCCGTTGCCCCGTCCGGCGACGAGTCCGACATCGATGTCTCAGTCGGTGCGGATATGCTCTTCCTGTTCCGTCTCTTCTTCTTTGCTGCATGCGCCGCGTCGCTACCTTTACCAGACGTCGGGCTCGGCGCTGTGCTCTCCGCCGCTGCCTGGCTGCCGGTGTCGGTATCCTCTGCTACCTTATCCTTGCCGCCTGTCGGTTTCACTTCCGCCGCTGCAGGAGTTGCACTGCCCGTGCTCGTAGTGGTCTCAACAGCTGCCTCCGCTGTGCTGCAGCAGGGGGGGCATCAGCAGCCTTCTTCTTGCCAGCGGCCTTCTTCCTAGTCTTAGCGGGTGGCGCTGTATCGGCTTTAGCTTCCACAGCCGCCGGTCCCCCCGCCGCGCCAGCAGCCGGCGTTGTGGAAGCCAAGGCCGTGCTCTTTGGCGCCACCACCGCAGCAGTAGCCGCTGGTGTGGAAGAGGCGCTATTGATGGCGGCGCCTGCGGACGCCGCCATCGCCGTCTTGCTACATGGCGCGCACACTGCCGACCCCTTGTGGCGGCCCCTTGTCGCCCGCCGTACTTCCTTGAACTCGCCACAGACGGCGCAGAAAGCATACCCGAGCTCGGCCCAGCACGAGTAACAGTAGTGCCGGTGGTCGCGGCGATCCACACGAAGGTCTTCGCCTTGTTTGGGCTTGTGGCACTGCGCACAGTTGCGGCTGCCATCACTGAGCACGCCACGTGTCGCGCGCGACACCGCACTCTTATCCCCCGGCACCGCGACAGTGCCGTTGCTGCTGGCCGCCCTCTCCTTTCCGCCATCCACAACGTGGAAGGACGGGACAATACTTGCCAACTGTTTCAACTGCGTCTCTGTGCTCATCTGTGCCAGCGGTCGCGGGGTCGTGACAGCGGGCGGCGACTCTGCATTCACAGAGACGGCTGCCACGCGCGACAGCATAGCGGAGGCAGATGGGTAGGCGAAGCGAGCCGAGTTCGTCGCCCCGATCGGAATGGCGGCGGCGGCGGCAGCGGCGTTGAAGGCGGGTGGGGCACCGATGTTGTTCATCGGCGGCGTCAGCATGCCATGTGCAGGCGGCGGCATCACAAGGCTCTGTATCATGCTCATCGGCCCAGCAGCAGCCTTGACGTTCGCTGCAGCGGGCCGCAGCAGCCGCATCGTACGACGGCGGCGGCATATTCGGTACGTTGGGGGCGCTAGCGATGCCACCAGCACTGCCAACGGCGCCGCTCCCGTTCACCTCCGACTGAATATCCGATGGCACGATCTGCTCCTTCATCAGCCACGACACTACCTTTGTGCGCGGGATCAGGCAGGAGCCAAGCAGCTCCACGAGGTCCAGCTTGTAGATAGGCCGCAGCACGTCATACCGAATGCAGCGGAACGCCCAGCGTCGCGGCAGGGTATCCATAAGACTGCACGTGACGATGCAGCCCTCCACCACGTCGGGGTGGCGCACGTCAACCGTGGCGTCCTCGTACTGCACATACATCTTCTCTGTCTTGTCGTAAACCTCAAGGGTGAAGGTGCGAATGGCATAGTCGCCGAAGCCGTCAGCGTTGCCGCGGCGCGTTGTCAACGACGTCGACTGCTGCGAGGCGATGTCGCTCATCGTGGTGGTCACGTTGGTCGCCATGTCGTCGGCGTCTGTTTCTGGCGGCTGGTGCGTAGCGAGGAGCTGCCCGATGCGGAAGTCCACGCCCATGCAGGGCGGCGGCTGCCATACAAAGATGTGGTCACTGCGGTGGATCGGGTTGACAGGCTGAAAGACAAGACCGTCGCTCGGGTACTCGTTGGAGTCGAGCATGTTGACCGCCTCCGACATCACCTGCGTCGGCTGGTGCACCACCACGCACTCGACGCCGTCCTGCGCGAAGAAGGCCTTCGTCTCGTTGGTCATGTTTGCGGCGAGGAAGGCCTGCCTCTCCGAGAAGGTCATGCGGATCATTTTGTTGGAGCTCGGCGGTGACGCCTCACTCCAGTAGTATGCGTCGTACACCAGGAAGAGCTCCTTCTGCCGGTCGCGGGTGAGCCGCGTGAGGTCGCCCTCGAGCACAAATGTGCCAACGTTGTCACTGTCGAGGTGGCGTCCATGCCACGCCTGGGCCGGCATCTGCAGGACAGCGCGCATGTGCGGCGGTATAAGGTAGAGCTTCTTCTCCCGGTAGAGGAGGAGGTAGCGGTGACCGTTCACCTTCCTGCGGACGCCGTAGCGGCTCTTGATGGCGTTGATGCGGCCCTTGTCTTTCATCTCTTTCTCCGAGAAGGGCACGAGGTCGGTGCTCCCTGGGAACTGCGAGCCGCGGTTGTTCACGCAGCGGAACAAGTGTGTGAGCACCTCGCTGTACTCTCTGTAATCGTCCACCATGATGTTGGCGCGGGAATCGTCGTACTGGTGGTTGCCAATGCTCCGCGTCGGTGGCTGCGCGCAGCAGCCGAGCACCATCGTACGTAGCAGCTGGATCACCTCGTCCTTGCTCTTAGTGGCGTCGACGTAGCGGTACATGCCCGCGCTCTTGGCGAGGCTAACGATGCGGGCGTGAATGACGCGGTGGAACTTGAGCTTCTCCCGGAGGTAGTCGTCGCCGCCCATGCGTTTTACCAGCACGTCGTCGTCAGCGCACTCCAAACCAACGATGCCGACGAAGGGAATATCCTTTGACAGCAGCAGCGCGTTCAGGTAGTAGATGTCCTCGATGCCCTTGCAGTTCTTATCGATGACGAGGCCCTTGATGTTGCGGGCCTGGTGCTGCCTCTCCAGCAGCTCGTCCAGGCGACTGCTGAGCGCGTCAAAGACGTCCTTCGTTGTTTCCCATACGGACCGCTTGCCCTGCTGCTCGGTGAGGAAGTCGGCGCCGCTGAAGAATGCCCAGCCCATGCCGTCGGTCTTGAGGCTATTCACGAGCTCACGGCCGAGCGTCGTCTTGCCAACAGCCGGGATGCCGGAGAGCAGCACACACGAAAACTTCGGCGGCTTATTCGAGTTCAGCGCAGCCAACGTGGCGTTGCCGACGCTCACGCGCGCGTTAGCCGCGACGGACGGCGGTAGCGGCGTCGGCAGCGGCGGCATCATAGAGCCTACGTTGTGGTTCACCATCATCGGTGGCGGCGGTTGGGGCGGCATCGACATGGATGTGGGCCTGTTTGCCGCAGTCAGCATACCGGTGTTGATGTGATTCTGAGTGTTGTTGATGCTGTGAGCGCCGCCGGTGATGACACTGCCCGAGTGTGGATGGAAGGGCAGGTGGTGCGGGGGAGGGGCCATCAAGCCTGCCGCGGGCGGTGTAATTATTGCGCCTGATGCTGGACCGGTGGCGGGTACGGGCACGCGCGGCATCATCATACCCGGCGATGGAGGTGTCATGTTCGGCAAGGGCGGCATCGTCCCGTGTGGTGCCTGTGGTGGTGGGTAGAAGGGCATCATCATGCCTGGGTGCTGTTGATGCTGCTGCGATGGGAGCGAATGCGGGCCGCTGCTGCGCTGACCCGGCGACATTGGGGAAGAGACAGCACCCATGGACATGGGCATCGGCATCATGCTGTTCATGGGCATCATCATGCCTGGTGCCTGCTGGAGCTGCTGCGTGTGCGGCGGCGGCGGCTGCATCCACACAGGCATCATGCCAGGCTGGAGCTGCTGCGGCGGCGGTGGCGTCGTCATACCGGCGGGGTTGTGGTGGTGCGGTATCCCAGGCGGCTGAAACATAATCCCGCTCGGCGGTGGTGGCGGCATGAGGCCGGGTGGCATCATGTATCTAGTCGACGCTGCTCCTGGCATCGGCGGCGGCATGCCAGGAACCATGCCCGGAATCTCCAGGAACCTCGGCGGCGGCGGTGGCGGTGGCGGTGGTGGCGGTGGCGGTGGCGGCATCATCATGCTCTCCCTTTTACCTGACTGTGCCGGGGGGAACTGCGGGACTGGGGGCACCAAATTCTGCGCGCCACCCGCCGGCGGCACCTTGCCGCCTGCTCTGACCGGTTGCGTCTTGCTGCCCGCGTGGTCCGTCTCCGGCGGCTGCTTGGCAGATGGAGGAGCAGCGGCTACAGCACAGCCGGAGGCAGTAGAAGTCGATGGTGGTAGTGGTGCCTCAGCAGCAGACGGGGTGAACGATTTAGCGTTCGCGTTCAGCCGCGTCTCGGTCTGTGCTGGCGGTACCGGCGGGGAGGCCTGCTGCTGCCGTTGTTGCCGCCGCGGAGGCTTCCCCGCATCAGTGGCGAGGTCTGACATACAGGACTGAGCTACACGCTTGTAGACACCTCGTTCGAACACTGATGCGCAGGGGGGGGTGAGAGCGAGGAGGTGGACACACGCGTGGGTTGATGTGCGTTCTGCTGCTCCTCGCACCGCTGCCGCACTCGAGCTTGCCTTTTCTGTTGAAGGGGGGAGGGGGAGGGAGGGAGGGAGGGCTTATATGAATCTGCGCTGGTGTTTGTCCCTTGTACACGTGTGCTTCGTCTCTTGTCTTCCCAGCAGGCGACCAACGCGTGAGGGTGCGAGGAGGCGCGGACAGACACACCCACACACCCACACACCCACCCACACACACACACGCCAGAGAGTGAGAGAGGGAAAGTAAGAGAGCGAGGGCCGTTTGGGAGGGGAATGTAAGACACTCACAGAGAGGAAAAGCCAAGCCGAGACAGAGAACAGAAAGAGAGGAGAAGAACGTGTCGCTAAGAGAGAGAGAGAGAGAGAGGGAAACCAACAACAACAGAAAGGCCAAGTAAACACAGCTGGGGGGAGGGAAGAGGGGAGAAGTGTGGGAGAGAGGACAGGAAGAGGGGAGCAGAGGAGAAGGACGAGGAGGGTAAGTGGGCAGGGTGAGAGAGAGAGAGAGAGAGTAGTGGAGATAGGAAAGAGAAGGGTATTGATGCTGAGGGTCCACACACACACACACGCACACACGCACACACACGCACACAGACACTCGCAAGAGAGAGAGAGCGAGAGAGCGAAGGAATTGTGAAAGAAAACTAAGAAATGTGGTTCGCCCGTCCCACCTTTGCGTAGAGAGGGAGAGGCGATGCGGGGGAGAGGGGGGATGTGGTGGCGGTGTGTGTGTGGGTGTGATGAGAGAGAGAGAGAAAGGAGAGAAGGAGAGAGAGGGGGGGGGTGCTGGTAGTGATGATTCCTCGTTCTTTTCAGATTTCTTCTCTGGTGCTTGAGTGTGTCGCATGCACATGCGGGGTGTGATAGGGAACGGCAGCGGTGACGAGGGACGCGTAGAAGGTGTGGAGACAGGGTAGGGCAGGGGGGAAGAGAGTAAGGGATGTAGGATGAAGGAGATATGTGATGGGGGGGTGGGTGGGAGGACTTGACGAGTGCTGTATGGAAGCGCGTGTCGATTCCTGCCACCGTGGTTGGTGGCTGCTGCCCCCCCTCCCCACCCCCCGCTCACCCCAGTTCGTTCCCCGTTGCATGGATGCTTGATTCACCTCTGAGGGAAGACAAGAAGGAAGGGAAGACGGGTCCGGCCAGGCCTTCCCCCGGCACACAGCCGCGGATTCCTATCGGCCGCACGAGCAGCACACGCTGCTCTTCGTCCCCGCCTCTCTCTCTTGCTCGCTCGCTCTCTCCCTCTCTCTCATCGCGCCGGATTGCAACAAAGACCCAGACCAGTACGGGAATAGAGGGAGAGAGGAGAGGGAGGGGGGGGGACGCTGGCGACTCTGGACGTAAAGGGGGGCGGCAGCAGAAACGGGTGGGTGGGTGGTGGGGGGGGGTAGCTAAGAGGGCTACCTGCAGTGCGCAGCGAGAGTCGGACCACCGTGACCGACCGTCCTTCCAGTGATTTCCGCTTTACTGGCGAGGGTTTCGCAGGAGCGTTTGGCCTTTTCGCGCTTACGTAAGTGCAGTGGTGCAGTAAAGATGGTAGAAAGACCTCGGCCCCCCACCACCCCCACCCCACCCCCACCTCCACCTCCACCATGTTAGGCCATGAGCGAAGGTGGGGGGATGGTGGGGGTGATGGTGGGGTGGTGGGGGGGGGCGAGGCCTCAAATGGACGCGAGGAACTGAGGGCGGTCGATGGACGCTTGTGGAAGAGCGACAGTCACGTGCAGTTTGTCTTTGGCGGCCGAAAGCCCATCGCCCATCCGGTGGTGAACACACGTGACACCGAGACAGAGAGGAGAGAGAGCGAGAGAGACGGGGAGATCGAGGAGAAAGGGGGGGGGGCAGGTGGGGGCACAGTAGCGCCTCCCTTGTACAGACTGGCACTTCGCTGTGGCGAGTCGCCTCCTTTCCCTCTCTATCCGCTCCTTCACCTTGCGCTTGCTCACGTCTGTGAACCATCTGCCACGAGTGCGGAGCTCTGCAGCAGCACAACGCCGGCCTTCTTCAGCTCCTCTGTTCGCGCCGGCCACGCCGCGTCGTCCACGGCGGCTGTCAAGTTCTCCAGTAGCACGACCTTGAAGCCGCTCTTGCACGCGTCCATTGCTGTGAAGAAGACGCAGAAGTCGTAAGCCACCCCGCAGACAAACACGCGGCGAGCGCCAATCGAGTGTAGCAGCCCGGCGAGTCCCGTCGGCGACCCATTGTTGTCTAGGAAGGCGGAGTAGCTGTCTACCGCTTGCGAGACACCTTTGCGCATAATCATGTTGACGCGCTCCGTGCGGAGCCCTGCGTGGAGCTGTGCCCCCGCCGAGCCCTGAACACAGTGCGGTGGCCAGGGGCCGCCCTGGGCGACGAAGGAGCAGTGGTTTGCAGGGTGCCAGTCCTGCGTGGCCACCTGGTAGCGGAACGGAAGGCTGGCAGAAATGGCGTTGATGCCAGCCAGCAGGGACTCCCCCCCCTTGACAAAGAGAGGGGCGCCGGGCACCAGAAAGTCAGCCTGCATATCGGCAATGATGAGCACATCGGTGGAGTTGCTGACAGAGACGCACGGCATCGACACCGACGGCGGTGGTGGCGTGGCCGTGGCAGCAACGGTAGCCGTGCACGTCATGCGGTGCCTTCAGGGAATGATAGAGCAAGGGGGGAGTGCGAGAGAGCTGGGGGGCGACTGGCGTTGAGGCGGAGAGCACGAATGCGTGGCTGGTGTTGTGGAGCAGCTGCTGACGGCGGTGATGGAAGAGTCGAGGTATGTGAGAAGAGAAGCGGCAGAAGGAGAAAAGGGGGAGTGATCGGGGGCGGCGCGTATGAGTGCCGTCGTCAGTACCGGGCGAGTTCGGCGCACGGTGGCAGACCGCTGTCATAAGCGATGAAGTGCAGCTAACGTGCAGCGTATTTTCTATCTTCTTCGTGCGTGCGTGACCCACGGGGGAGAGAGAGGGGGGGGGTGGATGGATGGATGGGTGGGTTGAGATGGACGGACGGAGAAGCGAGGGGCGCATCCCAGACGCTCTCATCTGTCCCATTGCCCTTTCTCCTCCTCTTCCTCCTGCCTCCCGAAGCGAGTCTCCTTCGAGAGGGCGCGTAAGAGAGAGGGGGAGAGGCAAAACGTGTGGCATCGCCTCGCTGCTGGTTTTCGTTTCCCCATGCTCAGCACCGCTCCGATGACAAGAGGGGATGAGGGGGGGGAGGGAGAGACACTCCTCAGTTTGCGATATCAGAGGGTCCAGCACTCCCCATAGATCGAGTGAGGGGACGCCAAGCAGCCCCCTCCCCCTAACTATCCTTTGCCAATGCCGAGTTTACTTCTGGTGGCGACAGAGTCAAGCACGCACGTCGTGTGTGGGGGGCATGAGCGCTTCATCGACACGGATGCCGGCGGTCAGGGCCTGAGCCGGTGCGCTATGTTGAAGCGACTTGGCGGTGACCAAGTTTGCACTGGTCCACAGCAGACTGTGCCCCTTCAGTGGTCACAGCTGCAGAACGACCCGTGGTCGGTGCGATGCGCAGTGTCCGGCCTCTGACTCCCACCAGCTCTTCTGACAGCAGGGACTACAGACACAGCATCGCCGCTCGGGCTCTGTGTGTGTCGAGTGCTTCGCTGTGAGGTACCCATGGTTCGCCAGCGGGTCCGCAGCCCACCGTTGCGGCTGGCCTCCGCCGAATCGGCCTGTCGGGCGCACGTCTGTACCAGCGCGTCACGTCCACAAAGAGGCGCTGCGGTGGACGTCGACACTTCATCCGCTTCAGCAGCAGCAGCGCGTCCTCTCGCGGCAACGGCGCCCCTGTCGCATACGGCCCGCGGAGCCTCGCACCCTTTCCATGGCGGGTCGTGGATGCGCACACTCAAGTCGCCGGCAAGTTCTCCGAGCCCTCGGATATTCAACCATCCTTCGTGCGGAGTGCCACACCAGCTTCAGGACGAGTGCGTCGCGCGGCTGGGTTCCCGAGATCTCCTTCTGAGGTGTCTTCGTCTCCTCGAGGAGCAGCGGGGCAGACGGGTGCGTCTTGGTTTCTCGCCCCAACCTCCTCGCGGCGCTCGCTGCTCAGAGCTCCGGCGACATCGATCAATCGCATTGGTCGGGCTGGCTCCCGTGCAGCGGAGGGTGGAGTGGGCCCACCACCTCCTTTACCAACACAGGGGCTCTTGAGGCGGTTGACCTCTTCCACCCTCGCGCCCCTGCCGCTCGCACGCCCAGGTGGAACTGACCGCCTTCGCCAGGTCGAAGCTCAGCAGGGTGCTTGGCATCAGCTGCAGCTCTCTCAACCATCGCAAGTGGCCTGCTCGAACCGCTCGTGATACTGCTGCTCACGCCACCGCGCTGACATGTGCGGGTCAGTCCGAGTCGATGCACCGCCCTGGCGGACAGGCGCGCCCCCCTCCCACCCGCTCGCGTCATTGTTGGGGAGGGAATCGCATCGCTGTAGAGCGCCGCGTGTTGCTCACGAAGAGCCGTTCCCAGCGGCTGTGTCGGTGGTTGCGTCGGCTGCGTCTTTCCCAGTCCCCCTCCCGTCGAGGGCCAGGGAAGGGGTCTACTGGCGGCTTGCCTTCTTCGTCGATTTCCGCTGCTTTCTTGGCCACCATTCGAGCTGCCGCGGTGCGCAGGGGCATCGTCCTGCCTCCCCTTCCTGGTCGTCTGCTGAGTTGTGGTGCGGAAGAGCCCCGCCGTGTAGTGGTGCTTGAGGTCGTCCTCCTCGGCAGCCGCGCCGGCGGTCATGTTTGATGCCGCTTTTCCTCGAAGCGTCAACCCATCGCCTGGGCAATTTCGCTTATCGTGAGAAGCGGGTCTTCCACTTGTGCGATGCCTGCATCGTTCCTGCAAACTCCCTTGGAGGAGGAGGAGGAGGGTGGGGTGGATGGAGAGACGACTTCAGCCCCATCAAACGTTGTAGGCGCCACAACGCTGTGCTCAGCCCCGCACAGCGCCTTTCTGGTCGGACATCGTCGACACTCCCCCTTGTCGGCGGAAAGGGGGAATTTTTGCCTGTGCCCCCCCTCCCTCTTTGGCTGATCTCCACTCGAATTTCTCCGGCAACCCTCGCAACGCCCTTGACGCGCACGCCCGCCCGCAGGCTCGAAGCACACACACACGCACGCACGCACGCACGCAGGTGTGCGCGGTAAGATGCATGCAGAGAGTGCACGTGTACGGGGTTATGCGTGCCCTCGTGACGGATAGGGGGGGGCCCAGAGGCGGATTCAGCAACTCAGTCACCGAGTAGAAACGACGCACGTGAGTGGGCGATCGGCTGAAAAGCGCTGATGAGTCTTCCCCCACAACCTACGAGGGCAGTAATGGCAAGTGTAGCAGATTGAACGGCAGCAGTCACCAGCGACGACGCTGATGGAGCGCGTCCATCGCAGCGGCAACGGCAACATCAGAGAGAGAAGGGCCATGCACGGAGGCACCTGAACAAACGGTCCCCAACAGCATGCTGCGGTGAGTCAGCCCACATCTACCCTACGCAGCTTCATCGAGGCGTATGCGGGTCATGAGAGGTAATCATGCCCGAGAGCCGATCTAGGGGAGAAGGAGAGAGAGAGAGGTGGAGGAAGGGAGAGGGGAACAGTAAGGGAAGTCGGCGCATGCGCAACGCAGACGCGCCATTTGCCACTGACGTCATAAGCGTCACCATCAGCTGCTGATTGCGCGGGGTCACGTAACGAGATTCACCTCGCTCGCTCAGCTACCCAACGACGAAGCGCTGTGTCTTTCCCTTTCAGGCAGCGCCACCTTTCTTCCTCCTCCTCCTTCGTAATGCTTACCGCCGCTCCTGCAGCCCATCCCCCATGAGACGCATTTACATCCTCGCGAGCTCGGCGTCATCATGCGGCGTGTGTGCGAGCGTGGCAATCAGCAAAGACAACGTTGTCCCACCCTGCCGCCAGCCCCCCTTCCACTATGCCGCTGCTGAGATCCTTGACGTTACCGCTGTCCACCTGGCTCACTGTCGCAGCAGCACCAACGGTGCCGCGGTTGCAACGGGGGCCGATGCGCGCGACGATGTATTGCGTCAGCGCCACGGCCTCCACCCACATCAGCACCCACATCCACTGCGCCTCGAAGACGAAGGCGTCCTCCATATACTTGCCGTCGATGAGGTTGAGGAAGACCCACCCGAGGACGCCTGTGCAGGCCTTTATCATGAACAGCAGCGTGAGTGTTGAGCTAGAGGCCGGGTGCTCGGCGCGCCACAGGCTGCCCGTGGTGAGGACGCAGCCATATGTGAGATGCAGCACGATGCCGCTGAGCATGATCGTCACTGGGATGACGTAGTTGCGCGAAGTGGAGAGGGTGCGTTCGCTGAGGCTGAGGAGGACCACCACCGCCGCCTCCGCGCCGCCAACGGCCCAGACCGGGAGCGAGAAGGTGCTGCCAAGGAAGGTGGCTATCATGAAGAGCTTAAACACAACGCCGAACGGGATGCTGTCGTCGAACAGCTCCAGCGTAGGCACCCACAGCAGCGACGCCGTAAAGAAAGTAGCGCCAAAGACGATGTCTACTACGTGGCGAGCAAAGTGGCGCGGCAGGCACAGCGCCCGGATCGAGGTGCCGTAGGAATGCGCGTAGTGCCACAGAATGCCATGGAAAGACGCCCTTTGCGTGTGGCCTGCGCTGCTGCTGCTGCTGCTGTTCAGCGCCATGCCGGGAAGCAGCGGCGCAGCCGCGGTGCTGTCGGACATCACAGCGCTCGCTGGTACACTTTTCTCGCTTGCGCTCTTCGCATGTACTCCGTTGCCGCTGCTGCTCACGTGGAAGGAAATGAGCTCCGTCCACTGGGGCCATCCGGTAGCCGACGCTTCAGGTAGTACAGTGAGGCGGCGGGCGACGACGAACACGCCGAGGTAGCACAGCAACGCCGCCCAACATGGCGCCAACGACACTGTCGGTGTCACCACCATAACATACTGCGACGCGACCATGGACAACAGAAGCATAGCAGGACGTACTTGATGGAATAGCGTGAGTATGCCGCTGTTGCTGAGCTCCTCACCACCGTTACTGTCTGCCATATCCTTGTCATCCCTGTCGGCGGCTGGGCTGCGGTGAACGTGCGACTCGTGGTAGAGCGCGCACTCGACCCACATCAATAGCCCAGAAGTGGCTGCTGCGCTGGCTATACGACCAACAAGGGCGAAGAGGACAGTACTCTGCCCGCTGCCCCACGCACCAACCATGCCCACGACGGCCAGTGTCATGCAGGAACGCCGACACCCCCATATCTCCATCAGCGGACTCAGGGCTAAGCCGCCAAGCCAGTAGGTGACGGTGCCGGCATAGAAGAGCGCCGAGTTGGCGGAGAGAGAGAGGGCGTATTGATGCTGCAGCGGAAAGGCGCAGCTGCCCAGGAGACCATCGGCCAGTGAGACGAGCGCGGCGATCGTGAGCAGCTTGATAGGGGTGCGGCAGCGAGTCCGCATGAGCATCAGTATGGGCCATACACTGAGCACCATTGCCGGGATGAGAAATGGCAGCAGCGTATCTTCCCAGGCATCATAGATGGACGGCGACGGCTTGTACGGCTTGGTGGTAATGGTCCCCGTCGGCTCCATGGCGCTGGCGAGTGTATCTGCCTGTATTGGTGTGGGTGTGTATGAGGGGGAGGGGGGGTTGGCGGTGGCGATAGAACCTCAATGTGCAGGGAAGCTCCGCGATGCTTCCAGAGAGAGAGAGAGAGAGCAGAGATGGATGAACGGCGGATCAGCGGAGTGAGGTGGGGAAAGCATAATGGAGCCAGAGGGCGAGAGGTGTCCACACAACGCACACACGGACCATGACAAAGAACACCAACAGCAGCGCGCTGTTAGCGTGGGCACGTAGGTGAGCAAATGCCTCCTTTCCTTCGCCAGCGTGAGAGAGGGGGGCGGGGGGGAGACACCGGCACTGAAGGCACAGGCAGTCGGAATAGTGGGAGAGAAGGGGCCATCAGGTGACGGGGGCCCTTTTCTCAGATGAAATGGAGATGGGAGGTAACGCGGACGGGCAGAATAAGCGAGAGATCGCCTCCATTGGACAGAGAGGCGATGAAAGCTCGACTGTGATCCCCCCATCTCGTCGCCTCGTTGTGTCCCGCGAGAAATGCCTGCCAAAACACAAGTGGGGGGAGGGAGGGAGTGGCAAAGGAGATGAAGCTGTCTGCGTGCCTCCGTAGGACCCTGCGGACTCACTCTTTCTGGCTAAGGGGAAGGCGAGGCGAGAGGGAGGGTAGTGAGGGGGTGAGAGGCAGAAAGCTGCTGAAAGTGCAGCCAATTACTCCCATACAGACGCACAGAGACAAGAGGCACACGCACAGAACCGCCACTCCCCACTAAAAGTGCCTCCCCCCCCTCACCTCGAGGAAGAGGCAGTTGAGTAGACCGGCGGGTTAAACAAGTTCACAAGGCCACGGGACCCCCGTGTCGGGGGTGCTGGTGTCGGGGCCGTGGGGTAAAATGATCAAGCGAGGGAAAAGGGGAGCCGAGAAGCGGCGGCGGCAGCAGCAGCAGCAGCAGCAATGCAGGGCAACAGCAGAAAAGCCAAAGGGGCGCGCAGTGACAGGAAGGGCACACACATCCCCCACACGCACGCCAAGCAGAACACCGTTGATGAGACAGGAAGCACAAAGGATGCCGTAGGAAATTGGCAGGGAGTGTGAGTGGAGGGGAGAAGGGACGGTGCATGGGGCGTTGGCCGAGCTCGGGTACACACCGTGGCTAAATCACAGTGACGACAGCGCCTCGTCCACGAGGCGCTGCAGGTTCGCCTCCTCGGCCGCTTTCCGCTGTGAGGTCTTCTCACCCTTGCGCTGCAGCTCTCGTGTGCGCTGACGGACTTGCTCCACCTGCTCCGATAGGCCAGAATTAAGGTGCGAGCGGAGAAGCACCTGCTGCTGTACTTCATCGTGCGCGGCCTTGAGCTTGCGAGTCATGCCGGCGTACTTGCGCTGGGCCTCGTGGAGGAGGCTAATGGTCGTCTGGACGTACTCGGAGACCACCCGACGCCGCTGCTGCCGCTCGTCCATGACAATGTGGCGCCGAGTGGTCTGTGAGAACGTGCTTTCTCTGCGACAACCACCAGCCGAGGCGCCCGCTGCGGCCACCTGCCTCTCGCTCTGGCGGCCGCGTCGCTCCGCCAGCTTTGCCTCGTACCACCGCTGCTGCTCCTCGGCCAGCTGATGAAGGAATTGTGTGTAGTACTGCGCTACCGCCTCCTCTTTGCTCTCATTCAGCGCCTCGTGGAGGTCATGGTCCATCAACGAGTCGCTCCAAGACATGCACAGCACGTGACTCCTACCAGACGGCGGCACTACACTAGTTACTGCGGTCTTTGCCGTCGAGGTGTTCTCTGAGGACGTCCCAGCCGCGCTCGCGCCGGCATCAGCGCTGTGGAGCCGCGCAGCGGCACCTCTGCCGTACACATTCTCCGCCATCGACATGTCTTCGACGTCATCCTCTTCGAGGAGCAGCGCCACCTCCTGGTGGAGAAACATGCGGGAGCTCGAGTTACGGATGCGGTTCGTGGTGCTCTGCCACGAGCAGGAGTGACCTGAGCTCCGGTAGTGCTCTTGCTGATGATCGCGTCGCGCCCGGCCGCAGGCGACGTGGCCGCAGATCAAGCACACCCACAGGTCCTCGTAGGTGCCGCACACCTTGCAGCGTGCATCGTTGAGTAGGTCGTACACGGAGAAGCGACAGAGCGGGCACTCGGCCGATCCGGAGGGAAGTTGTGCATAGCAGTTTAAATGAAAGGCGTGCTGGCAGAGCGTCGTGACGCAGGTGCTGAGGTAGAGGGGGTCCAGGCAGATGGGGCAGAAATCGCTGCTCAGCAGCGGGCCCAGCCCACCGCTGCCGCCGGCGAGGGGCAAATGAGGTGGCGTGTGGGCCGTACAGCTCAACGCCGCTCGCCCCACCGCTGCTGCTGGGGACAGTGGCGCGTGGTTGCATGTGGACGGTGCCACGGCGGAGGTGTGCCGCGACGGTGGCGGGGCTGCGCCCTTGCGCACCGCAGGTGTTAAAGCAGGCGATGGCCGCGCTTGAGAGGGCGTTGCAGGACCAGAGGACGCGGTATGCGGGCTACGGTGCAGGTGGTGGGGACGGTGGTACTGATTGTGCCGCTGTAGAGACCCGCAAGTGTCGTGGAGCTCGTCATCACCGCCATCCGAGGCGTCGTCTCCGTGGCCCTCACCACCAGCGCTATCGCCGTTGCCACGGATGGGGTAAACAGTAGCGATCGCTTCCCATAGAGAAGCTTTGTAGGTGCCGGTGCACCAGCGTGCGCCTGCGTGCGTTTGATGGTGGTCGCCGTCGAGTTCGTGGTCGCTGATCCTGGGATCACCAGCGCCGAGTTCCTCGGCCTCCGGCTCTCCTCGTGGCTCTGCGAAGGCACAGTGCGTAACGATGACTGGCTGTGCGTCACTCACGTACTCCACCGGCGCCGTCAAGCCTAGTGCAGCGCCCTCCTCCAGCGCAGTTTTTATCAGTGCCGCCTGCGCCGCACGGTGGCACTTCAAGAGAATGCAGTAGGCGTGAATCTCGCTTACAACATACCCCACACGCACCAGTTCGATCCAACTCATCTGCTTGGCTTCGACGGTAGAGCACATCAGCCGTGTCCTTGCTGAGAGAGCGGATGAAGTGGAAGCGAGCGACGACGACGATGACGAGGCCACGGAGGACGAACGCACGTTACGATCTGGCGAACGAGGTGCGGAGTGGCAAGGCGCTACAGGGTCTGCTGTGTCGCTCTGCGGTACAGCTAAAGCCCTCTTGATCAGCAACTGAGGTGTCGTGGCAGTCGCCGACGCAGCTATCGAGCCAGCCATCGCCGGTGACAACGGCGGCGAAAGGGCGACCGTGAGCGACGACGTTGTCTCCAGCGGCGCCTGCGCCATCGCGGACGCCTCGATCGACACGAGGCGACTCAACGTGCGAGATAGGCTGGCAGTGATTGGGATCGTGTGCCACAACAGCCACGGGGACGCCACTGCCCCGGGAGTGGCCGACGGAGGTAGCAGGCGAAGTGTAACGGTGTTGATTGCGTCGCGATCGAGCGCCATTGCCGCGAGGAGCTCCATTCTTTACTTTGCTTCCTTTCCCTCGTTGCTCCAGCGAGAGCAGTAGCAGCAGCAGTTGATAAACGAGTAAAGGTCTCGGAGGGTAACACGTTGGCGCCGGCCACACACGCACACACACACACACACGCACACTCATGTGCGTGCAGAGAGAGAGGGCGTGAGATGCGACGTAGGAGGGCGGGAGTTGTTTTGGTACCCGTATGATAGCCGAGGTTGCTTTTATGGAAAGCAGAGCAGAGAGCAAAGCATGAGAGACACCAAAGCGGCGGGGGAGGGAGGGTAAGAGTACGACAGGTTTGGAGTAAGAGGAGGGTTGTGTGCGTGTGGGTGTTCCTCAGTTGTTGCGCGTAGGAGGGAGACGCACATACACACACACACACGTACGCGAGATGTCATTCTCGCCGCGGGGCTCATCCCACCCTTCCCCCTCTTACCGTGAGAGAGAACTAGAGAGCAGCGGGGTTGCCGGCGGCTGCATCCGTGTCAGCAGTCCTAACGGCGCCTCCCCCCTCCTCCCCATTGTGTGTGTGTGTGTGTGGGGGAGGCGCCGCTTGTTGTTGTTGGCGGAGGCGGACCGATTTTGAAGAAAAAAATGCACCGGAAAACATCAAAAACGGCGGGAAAAAAGCCAAAAATGAAGAACACGTGAGAGGGCGAGAGGCGGCGGCGCACAGTCACTCGCGCGTGCACGCTGCTGGGCGCGCACAAGCGCCGGTGCCTGCATGCCCGCCACTTCGCTTCCCCTCCTCCCCCATTGCTTACTGGGTCGATACCTGCTGCAGCTTTGGGTTCCACATGAAGCCGAAGGACGCGCGGCGGTGCGTCAGCTGCTTGTACACGTACGCCACAGCGCGCAGGCGGGACTCGATGCGCTTGCGGTCGCGGGCGTCCAGGAACACCTTCATCAACTTGCTCCCGTCCGTGCGGTAGCGCCAGCGGCGGCCCACCACGTCGCTCGGGTAGATCAGGTCGTTCAGGATGTTCTCGAACACCGCACTGCTCGTCTTCGAGCGCTGCACCTTCTGCAGCTTGTACACGTCCGTCGGGCGCTTCGTGATCTTGCGCTGCGCAACCAGCATCACCAGGTAGCCGGGGTGGCGCTTCTCCAGCTCGGAGGTCAGCGCGCGCTGAACCTTGCGCACCAGCATCAGAAAGCGCAGGGGGTAGAAGACCACCATCGCCGTCTTCTTCGAGCGCGGCACCTTGACCTCGCGCGCGCCGTTGATGTGAAAGCGCGGCAGCTCCTGACGCAGCGTCTTGTGCGACGTCTCGAGCTCGAACAGCGTCTTTGCAACGCTCTCCTCGAGGCTGCTGGGCTTGCTGCGCTTCAGCTTGCGGAGCTTGCGGAGGTAAGGCTGCATGATGTCCTACTCACTCAGGCTACTACACCGTTGTTGGTGATTCGAGGGAGAATACAACGTACCCAGCGTGAAAAGCAACGTTAGTGGGTGACGATGGTGATGAGACGGGAGGAAGGAAAGGGGGGAGGGGAGGGGTGCGTAGGTGAGGCCACCCGCGATGCCGCGTGGGTCGTCAGCGGCCAGTCCATGGCGATGGAGAGAGAGAGAGAGAGGGATGGAAAAAAGAAACCCAGCAGTGGAGTGAACTCGCGAGAGTCATCGATGATCGCGTCGTCGCCCAATAGCGGTGATGCCGCATCAGGCCAGAACAGCAGCGATACCGAAGCTCATGGATCTCATTCATACGCGAAAGCCGCCGTATGTGTGTAGGTGTGGGTGATTGTCGGAGGGAAGGAGGGGAAAGATCGAGGGGGTGGGTGGGCGGAGGCGGTCGAGTAGAGAAGCAGCGCTCTGACACACACTGCGCCGTGACTTTCCGCCGACACCTTCAACTACTCAACAATCTGTTAACCACTCGCTTCGCTTCATTGGCTCCTCCTCCACTTTCGGCTCTCCCCTTCCCTGTTGTCGAGTGGAGAGATGGCGCCGGTCCACCCTCGCGACGCCTCCTCGACTGCACTGACACAGACACACACATACACCGAGAGAGAGAGAGACCTACACACCCGTGCACGCCATCCCACTGCGCTTACCCCTTCGGTGCCCGTCACTTCTTCTCTCGTGTTGTTTTTCTCCTCCTCTTTGGCTGCTCGCTGCCGTTTCAGCGAAGTGAAATGAAGAAGAGGGGGAAAGGCAGCGCGGCGGCAGTAGTGAGAGGCGAGGGAGGGGGGGGGAGGGAGAGACGAGACAAGGGTGGCGCAACACCGTCTGCCCCCCTTCCCTCCTCCCCCCCTTCGGTCCCCACCGCCTCGCCCCGCCACACACACACACACACACACACGCACTCACGCACAGACACGCATAAGCGGAGGGGGGACGAGAGACGCGCTGTTCGCCCTACCCACAGGCTGAAATTAAAAAGGAAAAAAACAACCAAACAAATGCTCGTACAGCCCGCGAAGCCGGCGCGGGTGATGCAGGCTGGCAGACGATGACCGTTGGCGGGAGAGTGACCACACATCTTGTCAGAAACTCACAGGCCACGCAAGACTACCGCGCGAGAGAGGGGCGAGAGGCGGCGGCGCACAGTCACTCGCGCGTGCACGCTGCTGGGCGCGCACAAGCGCCGGTGCCTGCATGCCCGCCACTTCGCTTCCCCCCTCCCCCATTGCTTACTGGGTCGATACCTGCTGCAGCTTTGGGTTCCACATGAAGCCGAAGGACGCGCGGCGGTGCGTCAGCTGCTTGTACACGTACGCCACAGCGCGCAGGCGGGACTCGATGCGCTTGCGGTCGCGGGCGTCCAGGAACACCTTCATCAACTTGCTCCCGTCCGTGCGGTAGCGCCAGCGGCGGCCCACCACGTCGCTCGGGTAGATCAGGTCGTTCAGGATGTTCTCGAACACGGCACTGCTCGTCTTCGAGCGCTGCACCTTCTGCAGCTTGTACACGTCCGTCGGGCGCTTCGTGATCTTGCGCTGCGCAACCAGCATCACCAGGTAGCCGGGGTGGCGCTTCTCCAGCTCGGAGGTCAGCGCGCGCTGAACCTTGCGCACCAGCATCAGAAAGCGCAGGGGGTAGAAGACCACCATCGCCGTCTTCTTCGAGCGCGGCACCTTGACCTCGCGCGCGCCGTTGATGTGAAAGCGCGGCAGCTCCTGACGCAGCGTCTTGTGCGACGTCTCGAGCTCGAACAGCGTCTTTGCAACGCTCTCCTCGAGGCTGCTGGGCTTGCTGCGCTTCAGCTTGCGGAGCTTGCGGAGGTAAGGCTGCATGATGTCCTACTTCTGTGCGCGTATGCGAGCTTCCCATTCGTGTGAGAGAGAGAGAGGAGGTCGGCAGTGGTGCGTTGTGGTGCACGTGCGTGCGGTGCAGGCGAGGTGCATCGCATGAGTAGATGGAGCGCAACGGTGGCGTGAGGGCGACAGAAAAAAAAGAAAAAGGGGGGCCGAGCAGCAGTGGAAGGCGGAGGGCAGAAGGAGAAGACAGCGGTGGTGTTGGTGGTGGTGGTGGTGGCGAGGGATGCGATGCAGAGCGAGAAGCTCGTGCCTGTACCCGTGCGTGACAGTGTACGCGCCGTGCACCGGCAGCCCTTCCGTGGCAATGTCGTGCCTTGCCAAGGCCGTAAAGAGCCCATTGAAGATGGCAGGTGGCAACGCCCGTACACTTCTTCAGCACGCGGTCGATGTGCCCCGCGTTGCCTCCTCTATTCGCCTGTGCGTTGAGGTGTGTGTGTGTGTGTGTGTGCGTGCTGTCGTTGTGGTGGTGGCTCTGGTTGAATGGCCGGTAGAACGGCAGTAGCAGAGAGATGTGAGAGGCCTGTGCAGGGAATATGAGAGGGGAGGGATGCGTTAGCGATCAGCTGCCTTTCCCCCACCCCCCTCGTTTCCCTCCTCGAGATAACATCACAGGCGATTTCGTTGGCAGTAGAGGCCGCGCAACATCGGATCAACGTGAGGCAGCCCCGCCAGAGAAAGAACTTCCGCTTCGTCTTGCACGATCAGCTGCTCGACAAGGTCCCCGCAGGGCCGCGGCGGCTCTTTGTGATGCAATGGCGGCAGTACATCATCATGAGCCTCGCTCGCAGCCGTAGCGTGGGCAGGGGTCGTGTAGCTCACTCCGCCATCACTGCTCGATGCACCGGTTTCCCCAAACAAGAAGACGCCGGCCATGTTCATGTCGACACCGTGCGTAAGTGCCTGCAGAGTCACGTGGGTGGTGAAGGCGGCCGGCCCTGTCAGGAACAGCTGACGTACCCCGAACGCACTCCACGGACAGACGCGTAGAACGAGTTGATGCAACTGGAGGCGAGAGAGTACGGCAGGGTCGGTGCATGCCGGCGGTGGCACCTGCATGGGCAGGCGCGGGTCATAGCGGGCTGTCAGGTAAATTGGCTGGCGTCTCTCAAGCTGCAACTGCGATGGCGGAAACGACTTGGCTGCAGACACGACGTAGCCGCATCGGACGAGGCCCTCCAGTGCACGCCGCACCCGGTATGAGACCTGCGGGCTTACGCAGTCGGTGGACGAGAAGGCAGCGCGCCGGCTGCAGTAGCGCCGTCGAAACCGCTTGCCGAGGCGCCGATGGATGTGCTGTTGGCGATGGTCTCCGCTGCCCCTGCCGACGACCATCGTTGCGCCGCCATCTTCTGCCTTGGCAGCGTTGTCTGCGGCAGCCGGCGACGACGCAGATGGCAACGTCTGTGGACGCAGCATCAGCGCATCACGCAGAATCGTCGGCCTTGCGCACCGTTGCGGCTTCGTTTCTCTCTCCGCCCATGCTTCGGAGCACCGTGCCTCACGCGTTGGGCGATCGGTAGCGGTGGTGACTGCCGTGCTCACTGCAGAGGCACCGATGGCACTGGTGCTGTAGTCGTGGTTGTTCATGGCATGTTCATCTGCTCCATCGTCCTTCTCTATCCCGCCAGCGCCATCTGGGTCCACCGCCTCCACCTCGCACGTCGCCGCCTCCGTGAGGCAGAGAAGATACTCAGCTTGGAAGGCGTATGGGCAGCCGCGCCGCGTGGCACCGGTCAAGGCGACGTGGACGCCGTACGGAGCGAGCAGCTTCGTCAGCAGCGATGCGTGGTGCACTGCGGCATCGTAGCTGACGGTGTCGTGGGCGCGCCGTTGAAGCGGGCGAAGGAGAACAGGAGGGGCGTAAAGCGCGACGAGTCGGGCGGGAGACGTGAAGGCTAGAGCACGATAGGCATCTACCTGCAGCCGCTGCTGCTGCTGCTGCTGCCGAGCCGTGTTGAGCGCTGACGACGGAGGCACCAATGAGAATGACGCGCCAACGCGATAGACCGAGGGACCTTTTGTCAGCGCCACCTCGGTCGACTGTACGGCGCGGCTGCCGTCCACATGACCGGTAGCCGCCGCTGCTGGCGGGTGCAGCACTCCGCGCCAGCAGTGCGACAGTCGCACAATATGGCGTGGGCCGTACTGCCCTTCCCAGTCATAGCGCGTGTGCAGTCGTGCGATACTGGCGGCCATGTCATATTGCCTTTGACGGGCGCAGTCTCCGGTGACGCCGTTGACGCTGTCTGAGCTGAAGGCGGCGTGAAGGAGGAGACACTGCACAGCGAGGTGGTTCGCAGGGTGCAGCGTCAGCGGGAGCTTCATCTCACCAGGGGTGGGTGGGGGGGGGGGTGCGGAAGGGCTGTGGCGTGCGCTCAAGCGAAGCGACTGCCAAAGGTGTTTTGATTCGCTCTCACTCGCGGTGTGCGTGCGTGTGGGTGCGAGTGGCACACACGTCCCATTGTGGGGGAGGGAGGGAGGGGGCCCGCTGTGTTGCCAAGCAACCGAGTAGGGAGGGAGGAGAGGCGATGGGAGGGCGGAGAGATCCGGAAAAGGAAAGATCGCCATCACATCGATATACGAAGGCCGTGCGCTGCTGTTGTCCTCATGCGATTGTAGCTCTCGCCTGTGCGCTCTCGCTTTGCTGCACGACTGGGGGAGGGGGGAGACACGTTAGAGCCCACCGACACACACACACACACACACACACACACACACCGACTCACTCACTCACTCACTCCCTCACTCACCCACACACACACACCCACTCACTCACACACACTCACATGCAAAAATGCTGGCTTCGCCGGAGAGAGAGAGAGAGAGTGTGTGTGTGTGTGTGTGTGTGTGTGTGTGTCGGCCTCCTCCTGCTGAGCGCATCGCTGCCGCAGCATCTGCACTCGTTAGCGCGGTAGCACTAGGCTCCTTCCCCCATAATCCACTCAGGGGCGCACTACCGTCTTCTGGCTCTGCCCGCCCCTTCTCCTCGTTCGAGTTCTCCAGTAAACATACAGCCCCTCTCATTCTCCTTCAAGCAACTCTCTGGTAGAGAAGGTGGCGTGGATAGTGGAAGGAGGGGGGAGGGGAGGCGAGAGAGGGAGGTGACGGCTAGACCCTCACACCAGTTCAGTTGTTTCGGGGGGAGGGGGAGTGGCTATACATACAGGTACTTCATGCATTCCTTCTCCCAGTGCCTCAGCAAAGCACGAGGGGAGGAGAGCGTAGACCCTTGAGGAGGATCTTGCGCGACTCTTAGGCGCCGCGCCTCTGACACACAAATCGCCTCCCGCTCTTCCCGAAGAGGGGGATTAAGGGAGGGAGTAGCAGCAGCAGCAGTGGCAAGGGCAGCACGTCCTGCCAGAGGTCCATCTCCATCAACGTCATACGGATGTGTGTGGGCAAGCACAGAGAGGAGGAGGGGTGGGGGGGTCGGCGAGGACGGGGTAGAAGGTGAGAAGGGCGAGGAAACGCAGGTCCCTTGTGGCTGTCAGCGGGGTAAGGGAAGGGGAAGAGGGAGTATAGTGTACATCAGCCGACGAGAACTCCCCACCCCTCCCATGCAGAACAAGATATGCACGACGCGCAACCACACACACACACACAGAGAGGCGCATAATACACCCACCATGATTTACACAAACCCACGATACGAGAGAGAGGCCACCGGCGAGGCAGTTGTGGAGGGAAAGGTGGGATGGATGGGTGAAGCGCGAAGAGGAAGAGAGAGAGAGATGCGCGCACTCCATCCTCCCTACCTTTACTCCCGCTCTTTCCCCCACTTCATCTTCATGACGTCGCGTACAGCTACGGTGCGGGGAACGCCGACGCGTGTGCCGTTGCTGCATCGCGGATAAGGTGGCGCACAGCCTGCTGACCACAGCCCGCCGCCGGCCGCATCACTGTCGAGGTGTGAGTTCGCAGTGTCGGCAGGCGTCGCTGCAGCGATGGAGGGGCGTCGAGGTCGCACAGCGTCGATATGAGTTGCTGCCACTCGGGTGTGAGCACGTGTGCGTCCAGCTGGGTTGGCTCCAGCTCCAGCTCCGCTCGCAGCGCACACACTTTCTGCCAGTCTTTCTCCAGCTGCGTGAGCTCAACGCGCACGTCGCTTAGATTCGCTGCAGCCCAGTCGCGCCCCCCGGAGAGCAGAAACTTCCGCTGCCACGAGTCGACTGAGCGGGCCTCGAGGGTGGAGTAGCGTTGCTCGTACAGTGCCGTTATCGCGTGCAGGCAGCGACAGTGCTGCTGCAGTGCCAGCGTGCACTGATCCGCAAGTCGGCACTGCGTGAAGTGGTCATCCGTTTCCATGCGCCGACAGTGCGCCTCGCAAGCGTCAAAGAGGCGCCTCACTGCCGTGTCGCTGTCCGCCAGCAGCTGCACGAGCGCAGCGGCGTGCCTCTTGCTCTCCAGCTCGCCGCCGTAACGCAGCTGAACAGCCTGGTGCAGCTGGTCGTGGCTCGCCTCCAGCTGCGCCAAACTGAGATGGTCCTGCAGAAGCGCCTGCGAGACCTCTTCGTACTTGAGTTGCTCCATGAAGAACAATTTGAGCGCTTCTCGTGCGCGGCGCGCACTCGTTTCCTGTTGCTTCTCGAGCCGCGTCAAGTGCGCCTCACCCTGAGCGATGGATTGGCGAAGCCGCTCATGCTCTGAGATGAACGTCTTTTCCATTTCTTCCACCGCCGTCACGATGCGCTGCCCGTTGCGACTCATCATCTCCGCGCACGCCTCCGAGTCAGACTTCATGGTCGCCATTGTTGTATCGCAGTGACTGCGGTGGGTATGTACGGACTGCCGCAGCGAGCCCATCTCTGCGGCAACACACTCGCGGAGGGCGTCGCTGCAGTGGATTGCGTCTGTAAAGAAGAGCTTGCACGTGTCCAGCTCCTCGAAGAGCAGCGTCCACAGCGCCTCAGCGGTAGCCCCCCGCTGCGCCAAGTCGGTGATCTCGTCCTCGGCGGAGGACATTGTTGACACCGGAGAACTCGCCTTCGTCAACCTCTCCGCCGATGCGGTGGACTCGTGCGCGTGCACGAAATTCGTCCAGAGCCTCCCATGCTGCTCCAGCTGCCGATACACCGGCACCTGTGCCATCTCCACCTCCGGTGCGGCGCGCCTCTGCTGCACACATGACTCCAGAGCCGCCCGTGCAATGCGAAAGGGCTGGTGCAGCGGCACCGTGAAGAGCAACAACCCCTGGACGCGCTTCTCGAGGTCTGGCAGCGCTGTCCTCTGCACGTCGTGGACGTCGTGCAGCAGCCGTGCCGTCCACTTGGGAAGCGAGCCCCGCGCCCGTTGCAGCGGTGCGAAAATGCGGCGCAGGAAGTGCGCGCGGGCGTAGGGGTTCAGTCGATCGTCCGCCGTCATCTGCGTATCCGGACTTGCCGTCATCGGCTGGTGCTGCTGCTGATGGGAGGCCGACATCAACCCATTGGCGGCACCCTCAAGGATACCATCCTTGCCCTCCTTCTCGTCCTCGCCGCTGCTGCTGTTGCTGCTCGCGCTGCGTGATGGCGATTTAGCGTCACCGCCGTGGTGGCTCCTACGGCGATCCGCACGAACACCGCTTTGGACGACGGAGAAATCCAGAGTGACACGCGCCCTGTCCGCTTGCCCAGCCTTGCCAGTACCACTCTCCACAGCCACCTCGAGCCCGTAGCGCTGCACAACGTCCTTTGCCTGCCAGTAGAGCTTCTCCCGCACCTCCCCCCGCCACGCCGCGTCGGGGTTGGCCAGGACGTCTGCCAGCGCGGCGCGGCGGGCTACATTACGCAGCTGGACCTGCTCCACACGGCGCCACGCCGCCTCCACCGCGCTGCGTAGCGATTCAGTCTGCGCGCTCTCCGCCTGTAGGAAGGACTCAAAGTCATGCCGGAACGACGCAGGGGTGAAGTACTGCCACAGTGCTGCGTCCGTCGCCGCATCGTTCGTCACGCGCATCGGCGCGCCGGCGTCTGCGCGGGCCATGGCCTGCACCGACGCATCCGCGGTGCGGTCAAGTGCGTTAGTCTTGACACCGGGCAAGTACGGCGAAGGCGGCGGGGATGAGGACGGCGAGCATGCAACGAGGGTAGCGGGCACTGCTGCTGGAGTTTCGGTGCGTAGAGAGGTGCTGCACTGAGGCTGGGGCCCGCTGCTTACTCGAGCTCTGCGACACCCTCTGGATGGTCTGCGGTGTGTGGGACGTGAGACACAACTTGGTGGAAAAAATAGTCTGAGAGCCGCGTTGGCTCTGGCCGCGGTGGTCGCTGCATCGGTCCCTGCGTGTAGGTGCGCGTGTAGTGAGTAGGCGTATGCGCTCGGGTCTGTCTGCCTGCCCATCGATGAGAGGTGCAGAGTGGAGAGAGAGAGAGAGAGCGAGAGAGGGATGTGGAAGCAGCAACGCGCAAGTACGCAGTTGTTTAACCAGGTGACACCGCGTTGCTGTGGCTGTGGATGATGCATGCACACGGGCAGCGTTGATGGGTGGTGAACACTCCCACAGTGCAAGGCCGAGATGAAGGCGCGACGCGATCCATCACTCTACGAGTGGACGCCAGTGCGTGTGCGTGTGTGGTGTGTGACTCCACATGGAAATCCCTGTGGAGTCACACGCCTCTCACTTTCCTTCAGCTGTCGTCGTGCGGCGGCTGAGATTGTTGGAGCCGAAAAGGGGGGAGGGGGGAAGGCGCAGAAGGAGCAAAGCGGGTGGGATCGCTGCGGGTGGCGTGCGCGTCGCCGCAAACACAATACCACGCCTCCGCCTCCTTCTCCCCGTCCGCGCGGACCCTTACACGCACTCCTGCCTATGAAGAAATGAGCCTAGCGCCCAGCATGGGGGTGCCGCGTGCGGCATGTACGCGGCTCCTCCTCTCTGTTGGTTTCAGATAGGTGCACGTACAGCACGCCTCCCATGCCCTTTACCCCCCCCCACCCATTTCATCGCTGAAGTAGCGAGTGTGCCTGGAGAGGAGCTAAGAGGGGATTTACAGGAGGAGCGTGAAGGAGGGTGACCTGGCCACGGTCATCGTCACACAGACACCCCTCCCATACACACGTGCGGTGGGCCGGGATGATCGGAGTCTGCATTCCTCACCCAGCCCCTGCAGACATCAATGTGGAAACAGTGGGAGCTCGCTGCTGTGGCGGCACCACAGCGCTGCTCCAGGCAACTGGCCGGCGCTCAACAACGTTGCCCACACAAAAGGCCCGAAGAAGTCGTAGCTGTGCGGCGACTCCTCATAGCTGTACACCAAGTCGACGGAGGCGCCATCTGAGCCTGTCATCGCGTCTGCACCGATAGTCACCGCCACGGATGGTTCAGCCATCAAACTGTTGGCCCTCGATGCGCTGACATCCGTGTAGCGACCGCCGCCGTCGTCGCCGCCACTTGCGTCCTTGCGATTGCCGCCGCTGATGCTACCACTCTTGCCTTGGTCGTGCTGTTGCGGCTGCTGCTGCTGCTGCTGCTGTGCCTGCTGACCACGCCGCAGAATCGCCAAAATCTCCGGCGGGCTCTGCGCCTGGTTGGAGCTTGCGATGTCGGCTTCACAGCTCCGGATCATATCGGCCAAGTTTGCGAGCAGCTGCTTTGTCGACTGGGCGTGCGGGTACTGAGCTTCGACGGCGGCATCGACATCGTCAATAATGCGGTTGCGGACGTAGAGCAACTCGTAGATGAGATGCTCGTTGTGCCGGCTGGTACCGCGCAGCAGCGACTCAACCCCTTCTACAACGATGCGTAGTTGACGCAGGTACATGGTGAGGATCGCCTCCAGCGCCCGTACATCCTCGGCAGACGTCACCACCGTGGTGATGCTACCTCTGGTGCTGCTAATGGAGCTGCTGCCCACGTCGTCTGGCGCGGCAGTCGGTTGGCCGCCAGTCTCCGCTGTGGTACTGGCGCGGATGTCCCCTTCGGCGGTGGTCGTTGCCGTAGATGCCATCAAGAGTGCGCTCGCGCGATGAATCTTCTTTAACGCGAGCGTCAGCAGCGCCGACACGCGTTGCGCCGTGTACGAGTCCATGCCTTGAACAAACGGTGCGAGGTTCACCAGGCATGGCGCGAAGACAGCGATGAGCGCCTCGTTGCGCTCTGTCAGCCCCTTGAGGATGCCGAGTGAGAGCACTACGACGGCAAGCGCACCAACAGAGGCTTTTGCATCGTAGCGTTCTAACAAGTGCTTGCCAAGGCACGGCGTGTTGCACAGCAGTCGGTTCACCACACGGTCCTGCGAGACGAGCAGCAGCAGCGTACTGGCCATGAAGTTGATGAAGGGGTACGAGAAATGCGCAGCTGGAAGATGATCCGCCCCAGTACGGCGTTCTGCAAGACGTCGCCGGTCGCACCAGCAGCAGCGGCCTGCGATGGCCGCGTCGTGTTTCTACATGTTCTGCTCGTCATCTCCAGCAGCTCCTGCATCGTTGAGACAAGCAGCGCGGCATCCTCGGTCAGCACCGTGTGCAGGAACGTGCAGTGATCGTGCAGCAGCACATACAGTAGGATCAACACCTCAGGGAAGCTCGTCAGCCGCGACCGGATAGCTGAGAGCAGCGCGACGAACGACACCGGGGTGCCATCCCGTATCGCCGTCACGTACTCGAGGGCCGAGTTCCGGGCGCCGCCTTTTTGATAAACGACCAGCACGCACAGCAGCGCCGTGGCGTGGCGGCCCACCTGCTCCCAGCAGCTACAGCTCTTCATAAGCACCGCGGCAGGGTCTGTGGGGTGCGCGCTGGTCGAAGCGCTAGGGGCACCAGCGCCGCTGGCGGCGGAGGCGGCATTGGACGTCATCGAGCACGGCACTTCAAGCACATACGCGCCCTTGTCGCTTGCGAGCCCAGGCGCCGTGGCGGGGGTGCTAAAGACGTGGAAGAGGTTGAGGAAGGATGGCTGATGTCCTTCGTGGTAGAGCGCCGGCGACTTTGCCGTCCAGCTCAGTTTCCCCCACGAGACAACGGTCTGGAGCAGCGTGGATAGGCACTCTTCTAGCAACGGCGACGACAACATCAGCTCCGTGAAAAGGTCCATCGTGTCTTCCTGGAATTCCGTGCCGTGGTGCAGCGCCGTCGACGTCATTGTGAGTAGCAGTCGCAGCACACTGAAGTGTGTTGCCACCGTCGCCGCGTCAAGCGGCACGCGCACCATGAAAGAGAACGCCATACGGCACAGCAGCGCGGCGGTGTCCTCAAGTGGCGCATCACCCGACGGTATCTCCTCGCCACATTTCCCCGTCGCCTCCAGGACGTTAGCAAGCGCTGCGGACCACCCTTTGGTCAGCCGCAGGATGTGGCGCAGCAGCAGCTCAGTGAGGTGTAGCACCGCCGGTGTGCTGGCATCTATGCTGTGGGGGGCTTCAACACACTGGCGCATGACCTCGCTGCACAGCCGCAGCAGCCAGCGCACACGCCCCGTCTCGGCGGTCTTGTTCATCACCGCGGCGGCAATCGGCTCCGCTACGCCGTAGAGCTCTGAGCCATTGCAGAGGCTGCGTTCATACTGCTTCACCTTAGAAAGAAATTCTAACTCGTCAGGGGCAGTGGCAGCGTCGGACGTCAGCGCCGCCGTGAAATACTCGGACGCTTCCTTGCGTTGGGCGGCACCCATGGTTTACCCTAGCTTGCTTTACCGCCCCTGTGTGTTTGGTTCCCTACTGTGCTGTGCGCTCGTCGTTAGTCAGGCAATCGGCTCTTTCCTTCGCCAGCGTGTGGGTGTGAGAGGGGGCGGAGGGGTCGAGTAGAGGAGAGGGAGAGACGATGTTGCCACAGGGAGAGGGAGTGACGGAGGGTCTAAAAGAAAACATCTGCAGGAAGACCACCACATCCACGAGGAGGCGCTGGTCTGCGTGTGTGTGTGTGCTCGAGCGCATGTGGGTGCCCCCCCACCACCACCACACGCACACAGACCAGCACCTCTTCGCTCTTGCAACCTTCTCCTTCACGCCGATAGGGTTTTAGGGCAAAAAGTGCGGACAAATCACCAAAGGGGATGTAAAGAGCGAGATGGAAGTCACGAGAGCAGCGGCTGCAGGGGTACCGACAGCACTCAACTTACACACGCACGCACACACACACACACACACGAATACGTCCCTGCACGTCACTACCTGTATGTGCGGGCTTGCGTCTGTGATTGGGGAGATGGGGAGCGAGGAGAGGGGCAGCCCCCCTCCTCGCTCCCTCGACTTCCACCCGATGCATCAATCTGTCTCTGATTTGCCACGTCGCGCCGCCTTGCGCTGCTTCAGCTCCTCCTTCCGTCGCTCCTGGCGATTGCGCGGGGGGCTATTGCGACCACCGTCATCTGCGCCAGTTCCGGCGCCGTTCCTGCCCAAGTAGGTGGATGCTAAAGGCTTCAGCACCGTGTCCCACAGCTTGTAGATGAGTGTTGCCGGCACAGGGAGGTAAAAAACAATGAAGGCGGGATGCAGGATGCACAGCGCCTGGACCACCCAGCACACCCACAGGATATCTTGAACCAACGTGTAGTAGCCCAGCTCCTGCGGGTTGGAGACGTCGATACAGTCCAGTAAACCGCCTTCTGGGCTAATGGTGGGCTGCGCCAACTTGTTCAGCGTCGAGTAGGCCAGATACTCCTGACCGGCCCAGAAGCCAATCGCCACGAGGTTGTAGAACGATGGCAGGCTGCCGTTGCGGTAGAGGATGGCGAACACGTAAAGGGCGTTCACTGCAGCGGTGATCATCGCGAAGACGCGCATACGCGCAATGTTCTTCTTTAAGTTCTTCTTCGCCGTCTCCTTTGCCATTGCTGGTGACTGCCGGTTACTGTGTGTTTCTCTGTGCGTATGTGGGTGGGTGTGTGGGCTCGTTGTCGAGGCGAGTCACTCACGAGATAGGAAATAGAGAGAGAGAGAGAGAGAATGAGGGGTGAGGCGAGTAAAGGTGAGTAGCGGGAGGGGGGGGAGTAAGGAGGCCTCAAAAGCAAACGGCGTGGCTGGGAGGATGTGCGTGTGCGTGTGTGTGTGGGTGGGTGGCGCTCTCTCTCGCCAACAGGTGACCCACACATCCATCGTCCCTCGAAGCTCTTGTCCACCGCTCAAACACCGCTGGTAGAGATGCATGTGTCTTCCCCAGCATTCCACACGTCAAAGACTCAGCACCCAGACTGCAACAACACAAGACAACGAGAGAGGAAGAGAAGGGGGGTGGGGTGGGGTCGGCCCTTTCCTGCCTGTGTGCTGCGGTACGCAGACCAAACACCCATTGACAAACTCGCAGCAAAACAGGCAGCGGGTACGCGTGTGTGTGTGTGTGTGTGTGTGTGCGGGAGTGATGTACATACGTATCATGCATGTCGCTCCTCTATATCAACCGACTCCCTCCACTCTGCATCCCTCTCTACGCGAGGGGGTCTGATTGCCTGCACCTCTTCGCCTACGCTTCCACCGCTGCTGCTGTTGCGACAGGCGAGGCTGTCACGGCCGTACACCAGTTTTTGGTTCCGTCATCCCGTAGCCATCAGGACGGCTGTACGGGTCGCCCCGGTACGGGTTGAGCAGATAGATCCCGCCACCAAATGCCAGCAGGAGGGCGATGCAGAAGATGCGATTGATCCTCTCGGCGCCCTCAACCGCATCTCTGTTGCATCTGCGCAGCTCAGCCGGGACGCGCTGCCGGTGCGGGCCCTTAGGGAAGTCCTGAAACATCTGCTCGGGGCCCTCGGCGTCACTACCGTCGCGCCTCTCGCGAATTTTATCGTAGAAGTTACGGCTGCTGCACACGAGCGCGCTCGACAGAGGCGCGACGGCGGACGCCGCAGTGCCAGTGGAGCGAAGAGAGGCACCGCGAATAGCGGTTACAAGAGGGCGATGGTGTGGCGCGGTGAGGAAGGCCACGCGCATCGACGAGCAGGCTACAGCACCGGTGGGGATGCAGCCAAGTGGAGGTGTCATGGCTGTTGCAGCTTCTCTCTGTCGGAAGCCTTTCTGTTTCTCGTTCTTCTTGGTGCTAGAGATGATGGTTCCACTTCTTCCACGATGGCCGTGCGGCGGTCTTTGGAGCGGTGAAAGGAGGGGGAGAGGAGGCCGCACGAGGGGCGGTTAAGATCAAACCGAGGGAGAGGGAGAGGAGAGGGAGAGACAAAGACCCGAGATGAGGGGCGTATACGCGTACAGAAAGACAGAGAACGGGAGGCAGGCAGGAAGTGGGCGCGCGGTGTGTGTGGTGTGGCGCCGCAGCTTCTTCTCAGCTCTCCCCTATTTTGCTCCAAGTGCGCCTGTTGCTCAAGCGCCGACACACCACCATGTGCATCACCGCCACTACCACCGCCTGTGCCCCCCCTCCCCACTCCCCACCATCTCTCTCGCACCTCTTCGTTCATCACCGCTTTCTCTGATACGCACGTGTGTGTATGCAGGCAAATCTATGAGTGCATCGAGCTCGTCGAGTGTGTAGCTACTCGACCATCTCTCCACCCCCCCTCTCTCTCTCCGGAGCACACCGGTGTCATGACATCACACACCAAAGACATAAGGCGAAACCTGAGGTCGAAGAAAAGCGTACCAGAGGACAGGAGGCGCGAGAGATGCGCTCAGCAGCGCGCTGACAGAGGTCAAACACGCCCACGTCCCTCAGCTGTGCAAGGGCTTGAGGGTACGTAGGACATCTTCCCAGCTCCTTCCCTTCTCTTCTTCCTTCGCCCTCGCCGCACCCCCCACCCCCGACGTAGCACCTACACGACACCGCACAGAGGGAGCCATATACACCAACAGCAACGCAGTTCACATCGAATGAACAGCAGCAAACCACACACACACACACACACACACACACGCACAAAGCGTCGGCAGCAGCGGCGGCGGTGAGTGGTGGTGACGATGACGACGATGGCAAATCGCCTAATTATCAGTGGTGCACAACGCAGCCTTCTTTTTCGAGCCTTGTGGGTGTGTGTGCGCGCGCTCAGGAGAAGTCTAGGCGACGCTCCTTCAGTGGCTGCGGCTGCTGTGGATGCTGCACTTTCTCAGCTCGTCCGTTACGAGTGCCTCTCCCAGCGGATCTGACAGCACCCCCTGCCGCGGCAGTACTGGGACGAGCACCAGCAGTGCCCACCACCACCGCGCCGCTGCTGATGGCCTGCATGTGTTCTGTGATGTACTGTGAGACGGCGCCAATCGCACCGCTACCGACACCGGCGGGGGAGGAGGCTGACGAGCCCACCGCGAGCATCGTCTCCTCCATGCTGCGCATCTGGGCATCGACGGTCTGTTTGATTCGCGCCAGGAGAGCCTCTTCGATACCCTCTGACTTACCAAGTGACTTGGCGAGTCGCTCTCGCAGCTTCTCCACCTCGCCCTTGAGAAGAGCACCGAGCGCCTGCACATCCTCCAGTTCAGTGTTCAACGCCTGCACACAGTCCGTGGCGCTTTCCTTCAGCACTGCTTCCGACCGTCGAATCACTTCCATGTCTTCGCGGAAGCGCGCCTCGTACTGGTCACGCTCTCGCGCGCACCAGCGATGCAGCTCCTCCAACGCTTCTTTCGCCGAGTCCACGGCGTGTTGGAGCGCCTCGTGCTGCTCCTCCCGGTACCGCATTGCCTTGACCGAGGCAGCATGGTGCACCTCTGCCAGGCACGAACGCTTGCACTGCTCCCCTGTCTCCTCGTCCGCGGCGGCGTAGTCACTGCTGTGGCTCATGCGTGCTGGACCGCCCAGCTCGTGCTGAGCCTGCCGCTGCTGGATCGCCTCACAGCACTGCGGGGGCTGCAACTTGCCACACACAGGGGGCTGCTGCTGATTCTCCATGTCGCCGCCCTGAAGCATGTTCACCGGCCGCTCCGTAATGGTCGCTGTCAGCGGCGGACGCATGGTGGAGCCGATACGGCTGCTGGTCTGGGACGATGACGGCGGTGTGGGTGGGGTTGAAGAGGGAGCGGGTAAGGTGTGAACTGCTCTTGCCGCCTCCCTCTGGCGTGCATCAGTGGGTACCGGCGCCACCACGCGGCGCGGCGCCGTGCGCTTCCGCTCCGCTACCCACTGGTGCACGACAGAAGTGCGCAGCTCGCGCATTGTGGCACGGGTCATCGAAACATGAAGCTTGTCCATCCCGTCCTGGGTGACGCTCATCACGTGCGACAGTTTTGCTGGAATGACATAGAGGCGCAGCTCGAGCTTGTGGTCCTTCGTCAGCTTGACGGAGCGGACGTGCTCGAAGGGGATGGTGAGGTAGTTGCCCCCGCTGCTGCTGCTACTGTTGTCGGGAAGCAGAGCGACTAGCAACAGCGGCGAGAAGTACAGCGTTGTCGCGCGTGCCACCGTCACGCCGGCTACGTCAATATGCAGCACTGCAAACGGTCTGATCTTGTCTGGGTGCACGTCACTGTTGTAGTTGTCCAGCAGCTGATGAATGCGGTGTAAAAGCGCGCTGTCGTTGGGCAGCCCCTCAATGCCTCGGAGCAGATATGAATGGAGGGCCACACTCGCCGTCCTCTCGTTGGCCGGCGCCGAGGATACTGAGGTGAGCGCAGCTGGTGTTGCCGCATGGGTGAGGAAGGAGCTCCGGTGCTTGTACAGCCGGTAGAGCACCTCGACGCACTGCATCTGAAAGAAAAAGTCACTGGAGGCGTCGAGGCAGGCGGCGATCGTGGCGCACTCCGGGCCAAAGCGGTTTTTGTTCTCCTGCGATCCGCGCAGAAGAGAGATGAGGGCGCTGCAGCAGTTGCGTGGCACGCGGTAGTCGTCGGCGTGCATGTCAGTGTCCTTCATAAAGCCGAGCAGCACCTCGCCAAGGCGTGCACCGAGCCGGTCCTTGAGTGACGCTGCACAGCAAAAAAGCTGCATCACCTGGAAGAGCACCTCGACGTCGAACTGCAGGCGAAGGACTGCGGCTCGACGCCCCAGCAGCTGTGCCGCCAAGTCGCAGAAGACATCCATACACGTGCCCTCCTCAGTGGGCTGCAGCAGAGCCAAGCACACTTTATTCGCCTGAAGCTCACCGGCATCACCAATGATGGTGAGCAGCACCCTTAACGGGTGTGGCAACTTAAGGCGGACGCAGTAAAGACACTTATTCAGGATGGCCTCGAAATTGGCGGCCACCAGACGCACATCGCTGGGGCCGATGACGGGGCACTCCGTGATGAGGTCCGCCGGTGAGCACAGCAGTGTCTCCAGCGAGCACATGGCGGTGGGTGGTAGCACGAGCAGAGGGGTGGCAGCAGCGGTCCGTGTGCGTGCCTCCTCTTCTCTCGTATTGCCTCCCCCCTCCCCTGTCGCAAAGCACCGAGAGGGGCGAAAAAGGGGGTTGGGGTGAGGGCGTGAGCCACACCAAAGCGTTGCTGACGTGTGTCCCTCTGCCTCGTATTCTCTTGCTCGTTCCCCCGTCTGTCTCTGGTAAGTGCCTTTGCTGATGTCGTCCGTGGTGACTCTCTATAAGGGAGAGGGAGGAAGGGAGGGAGGGGGGGGGGGAAACGGGGTACGTGGCGTGTAGAGTAGATGATAGGTCTATCGATATCTATGGGTGGTGTATCTCGCTATCGGCGTGTATGTATTGAGGATGTGTGAGACCGGCGCCCCTCCTCGAGGCAGGCAGCGCGCTTCTACAAAGGAGGAGGCCAGCAAAGCAAGGGGAACGGCGAAGAAGGCAAAGAGAAACCGAGGAGGACGAAACACCGCAGCGAATACGCCCCTCCCCCCTTTCGTGTGTTGGATTGGGGTGTGCCTGTCGACTGAAGCCGCAGATGCCAACGCAAGACGGCAGCAACAGGAGGAGAGAGAGCAGCGACGGTCGGTTTCCTTTTGCTCCCTACCGCAGTGAATGGGGGAAGGTGGCCACAGCGACCCTCCACCGCGACAGCAGCACGCACGTACCGCAGACACGCACAGAGAGGGAGAGAGAGAGAGGAAAGAAAAGGAGAGAGAATACGAGAAAAGCGTCCTGCATAGGAGCAAAGCGTTCATTTGGCTTTGCTTCGTTTCCCGACCGCCTCCCTATCAACACTCACCTGCTGGTTCGCTGTCTCCCTCTCCTTTGAGGAGATGCACGGGGGTGCACTACGTGCAGAGAGAGAGAAAGGCGCACCCGTTGCCGCCTCTACGCCTGCAAGTCCACCCGCACACGCGTACACACGCCACCCTCCGAAAGCAAAACAAACAACAGTGAATACGGGGGCGAGGGAGGGAGGGGGCATTCCTCATTTCTCTCCCCTCCCCCTTCTTGGCTTCATGTGTGTGCTGTGCGTGCGTGTGCCCCTTTCGACCATTGTGCACGTCTTCTTCGTACTTCCGTCTTCTCTTTTCCGCATTGGGCGCTCTCCTCCTTCCTCTTCATAATCGCTCTGCCGTTGTCTGCCCATCAAGCGGTCCGCAGAGGAAAAGGAGAACACACATGCTTCGGCTCCCGTCAACGGACCCATTGGACCGCGAACGAGTCGACCAACAGGCGCGCACGCAGTCACAGCACACCCACACCTCCGTGGCACTGCGGCCTCATCCTGGCCGGCCGGGAGGAGCCCTCCACTCGTGAAAGCGGTCCACGCGTCTAACGGACTCCCCCCCCTGTCCTTCCTCGTCCCTTCTTGCGGTGCGCGCTGCGCGATTGGCGCCAGACAGACTCAGGCGGACTCCATGCCCTTCTCCAAGCAGGCAGCATCCAGGGTCCGGCTGGAGGGCGCAAGTGGTGGCGTCGGTCGTGCGGGTAACAGGCGCTGGTCTGGGCGCATGCCGGATGAGCTCAGCGAGGAAGTCGGCCAGCCTCAGGCCAGGGCCCTCTGAGGTCCTGCAGCCCGGCTGTATGCCATACTTCTCCCTGAGCCACGTCGAGTCGCGGCAGCATTTCATAATTTGGGGTGGAAGCTCTCCACATCGACGTCTGGTGAACTCGGCGGTGTGCTCTCGTCATGCACTCGGCATCGGTGCCTCCTCAGTTCACGCGGTCGGATGTAGGAGACGTCGCATGTCTCGCACGCATGTGCTTTGGCGCTGATCGTCATGCACCTCCTCGCGCCCTTCCCGTCGATCCCGCATGCTCTGACGTCGGGATGACTTGCTCGGATGCGATACGCCATGCCAGCGCCCGCGTGTTTGCATCGTCGGGGGGCTGTGCTCCAGGACGGTGTTGTTGCCTGGAGGAGGAGGAGGAGGAGGAGGAGGAAGGCTCGCTGTCTCTGCACCCCCTCCCGCGTCCATCCATGTAATGGGAAACGTCTCTGAGTGGTGTGTCCGCACCGCATGTTCAGCGAAACATGGGACGTCGCTCTGTGGCAATAGGGCCGCTCATCTTTCTGAATCCGCACAGGCCCTTGGCAGGAGGGAATGTGTCAAGCGGAAGGAACCCGCGCAGAGGCGTGTGCCTTGACCATAAAAGGAGCGCGCAGCAGCCGATCGTCCTGAAGGAGCACAGCGGGAGGGAGGGAGGGGGGCGGGCGGGCAGCAGCCGTGGCTATACCCAACCGAGGAAATCCATTGCGGGACGAGTGAGACAGATGTAATCACAACACGGCGCGCATGATAATGACATCGCACAAAGTATGCTCTGAGCCTCGAGGGCTCCGCACATCTCGTATGGCATATCGGGCATAACGTCGGTTCGGACGGCCTCATGGCAAACACAGGCGGAGGTGATGGGGGGAGCACAACGTCAGTGACTGACAGCTGGCAGCGCACCACCTGCACTCCATGCTGTCACTGTCAGTCACCTGCTGCTGTAGGAATCCACAGCGCGGAGAGGTGCCCTTGCGGAGCTGGGCGAGGATGGTCTTCCTGTTGTTTTTGTAACCTCAACATCTCTTGTTCTTTGCTCCGGGACGGTTGCTGTCCAGTAGCTCTTGCCGTAACGCGCCGCATCGTGTATTACGGCGCAGTGAGTTTGTCGGCCTGGCCACAGAGTGATGAACAACCCTGTGATTCACTGCAGTTTGACATCGGTGCCTCTGGTATACACTGCCGATTTTTGCAAGCTCGTCTACTTCGGTGCGATGCTCCAATCCGCCATGAGCATCAGCGAACGGAAGCACGAGGCACATGCGGCGAGGCCCAGTGGCGGTAACATGCGCGTCCATACGTTGCAAGATGGGTAACGAAGCCCACCCAAAAGAAAAGGAAATGAAGCGGGGGAAAAAATACCCACCAGCAGCATAAAGTACGTTCGTACTATTCGAGCAGGCGTCCCACAGGGGATGTGTCGCGTTCAGCGAACGAAGGACACGGGGCGAACACCGTAGAACCCCATCAGTGTCAAGGAGAGGTTGTAGACGACCAAGTCGAGCGCGAGCGACGGAACAGCGTCGAAACAGACGTACACAATAAACATGGGAAGACTCAGCTGTTGTCTCCGCTGTGTGTACAGGACGGCAAGATTGTTGGCGTGTACGAGGTAGCACAAGAGAGAGGGTGTTAGGAGGGTGCCGACTGTGGACGACGGGTCAAGCACCGTGCAGTGCAGCACGGCGACGGCTACCGAAAGGGCGGCGATGGCCACGCAGTTCCAACACCCCAGGAACGACTTTTGGTGTGATTCATTGAACAAACGGAGGAAGAAAAGAACAAGACGGCCGTTAAGCATAGCTAAGGGATTTTCGTCTACCCTCGATGGTGTCACGTGTGTCTGTTGCTCTGCGACCAAAGTCCCAACGCACAGCTTGTCCTTCGAGACGGAGCGCGCCACAGACGAAGATGGTTTAGCGAGTTCCTCGCTAGATGCTGAGGTTGCTACTGGTACAGATGTAGCAACAAAGTGGCCTGGTAGTGGTGGCGACGAAGGTGGCCTTAGCTCTGCGTGATTGGCCTCTAGTTTGTGAATTTCGTCCTCGACAACAGGATCGCTGGTGCCACAGCTCGCTAACGCCTCACGCTCGCGAAGAAGCACCTTATAGCGACGTCTCGCTCGCTGTAGCTCAACGGCACTATTGTTCATTGCATGAGGGGGTAAGAGAAATACCGCTCAGACTTCGTTTCGTGTTTTGGATCCCTTCGCATCAAGAGAGCCCCGAGGAAGATGAAAAGAATTAAACCAATATATGTATTTGCTTACGTGTAAACGAGTGCTGACTGTCCGTGTGACGTGCGTGGAGCGTGGAAAGGAGGTAAATACGAGAAGGTGGGTAAAGGGAAGAAGAAATAATGTTGTGTTTTCGGCAATATCTACAGATGCGCATATCGGTGAAGATAAAAATAATGCTCTTGAGATTTGATTTACCCAGGGATGAGGAAAACGCCACGTGTGGCGCAAGGAAAGAAAAAGAAGCCGCTAGCGAGCGACTCGGCAAGCCCTTCCAGTCAATCTGAATGCGTACAGATGTAGAAGAATCTAGAGTACCAAAGTGCACTGATTGCTGAGAGCTGCTGCGTGGCGGAAATGCAGAGGGCTGAGGTTGAGGAAGGGGCATCTTCGCATTCTCAGAATCATGGCCACTGTTCTCAGAGTCGACTTCCCAACACATAATTTCAACTATCTTTTTTTTTCGTTTGCGCCCTCCTTTGATGGCGATCATTCTTACTGGCCCCTGATTCATATTGTTAGTTAACATAGGAGCATAAGAATTGACACACAAAAATGTAGGGGAAGCGGCACGTTGAATAAATTTCACCTAATAACGTAGCTCGTCTCAAAGCACGTGCTCCTCGACAAGCACCCTTTTGAGGTCCTTGGGATATATATTTCTGACAAAGCAACAAGAAGCTGAATTGAGAATCAGGACTACTGACGCCAAGTTCGATCATTGCCAAATGAAAAAGAGGCTTATTGCACAGAGAGGGCGCCTAGCAGCGTTGCTATCTTTTTTTTCACCCTAATCTATGTCAAGTTCGCTACGTGAAACTGAGCTAAGCCCATTGGCTAGATAAGAGAAGGGGAAAGTAGCGGAGGGCACACACAAAAAAGACAAAAACATCTTACACAATGGCTTTCTTTGGCTTCGTTGCAATGCCGTAGCACCAGCGGCTCAACGTGACAGCTTGCACTGTGCTGTTTGTGGCGTGGCACGCAAAAAGCGGATAGTTCGCTGGACGAATAGCGACAGACCACCGCATAAAGAATATGCTATAGACGCACATAACGCTCGTCATAACTGGATCAATGTCAGACATAGGTCGGGTTGGCAGATTCATAATCCCGGCGATGGGTATGAGCCAGTTGGCGGCAGCACCAGCGTAGCCGATGTAGCGCACTAAATTCTGGGACACCATATTTTCGTCGTTTTGTTTGATGTGGCGTGCCTTTTCTTTTCTGCACCGAGGCAAAAAGGATAAATAAAACAAACCAAGCAAAAAAAAAATTCACAACTGAGGGGAGTCAAGTATTCAGTGCATATTACTACAATGACTACCAAACGTTAGAAAAGCAAAAAAAAAAAATAGCAAACACCCCAAGAAGAGGAAAGGGAGGAGAGTACCAAGAGACCACACAAGGCAGAAAGAGAGAGAGAGAGAGAGTTCGCATATACAGTAGACAGGAGTACAGGGAATAATATACACCGTACATTGGCTACTGGAGTAATTCCCTTGTTGAATGCAACCTCGGTAGCATGCATTATTTACTTACAGTAGGGTTGCAGAAAAACCGCATCTTACGGAAGTGGAGGCTGCACTGCAGACTTAATCATTACTGAGGATCTTTTTTCGTTATGCGATGCCTCGACTTTGCTGCAGATGACGAAAGAAGATAAAACACAAACGCCCATTAAAATATGTAAAGTGGACGACAACAAAAGGTATGTTGCCAGCATAGTGGCGAAGAACCCCATGGAAGGAGACGGCTCTCCAACAGTGATAGTTCGCTTACCTCTGTTTCTTCGAGGCAACCGCCTCCAACATCCCGTCAATAAGCTTCTGTAGCGCAGGCGGAAAGAAGAAGCCGGTGGAACCGAAAAACTGACCATACTGCACTGTTTTTTCAACTCGGCTATAAACAGTAGGCGGTGAAAACATTCGAGACGGTCCGATAAGCTGCACCTCGAACTTAACCACTGGGATAAATATGTTTTCCTGAGTCAAACGAATGCAGATGCGCTGATTCTTCAGCTTACGGAAGCACGGTTTCTGTCCCCTCTGTTGATCTTCAACCACTCTTCCCGCACCTACAAAAATTATATTTCTATTGTGTTGTAGGATAGAACAGACTAGCTGAAACGCTACAAGTGCGCCGAAAAAGAGAAAAGGTCCAGCAAGCAGTACCCCAGAAGCATGCCACTTGCAAAGCGCATACACTGCAACGCCAACACCTACAGTGAGCACTTTGACAAACATGTTCTTCAGAGATGTCGGGTCCTCTTCTTGAATACCTTCGTAGACCAGGTATTCCTGAAGATTAGCTGTGAGAGCACGATACACGCTTCCTACATCATTGGTCTGGTACACACGTACCTGCTTTGAGGCCAGCTCATAACCGAAATCGTACACTGTAGAGGACATCATGTGAACCTATAAATATACCTTTATTATGTATATGCGTATAGCAAGCGAATATTTCATAACGCGAGTGACATGCCCATGCAATGAAATAACATGAAAGAACAGAGACAATATGGAGATAATAAGGAGTTAGTAGGCACAACTCTGAGGGCTTGAACTGCAGGAAATTATCGGCCTCAGATTAGGTTGATTTTCGGCGTGCATCCAGAGGAGCAGAAAGGTTAGTGTTGTACAAAGGAAAAAATAATATTTTTCTCCTCGAATATATTCTTTAAATATCAGAGTCCAACATGTCATGCATTACGAAAGGTAATCAACCACCTGCACCACGAACAAGGATAGGGGAGAAGGCTAATTGAAGCCACTGAAATCACAGGGCACCTCTGAGGGAAGTGCAGCTAATTGTTTTTTCTTCACGACAGCGGCCGAATGTGCACTGAGGTTGGTTGGTTTTTGTAGCCACTCTTACCCATAGCCCAATCATAGCTATGCGCATAGGCAACAAGAGATCCATCCATGCTGATGTCGCCAGCCGATATTGGGATCGCTTGAGTGCCTACTTTTTGTTCGCAGTGAAGTGTTTTGACGATTTTGCGATCAACACGGTTGATGAGTGTCAAATTACCATCGCCTCCACCGGACAGGAGAATTGGCAGCGTAGGGTGATGCACACAAAAATTGGTCTGATTCAGAATATAGTGAGACTTTTCGCTAATGATGTGCGCCTTGAATGTACACCCTTGACCATCTTTTAAGTTGAGGAAGGAGACGCGCCCCTCTGAGGAACCGACTCCCACTCCGTCGTACTGTGGGGCGCACGTGATGCAGCGGAGATTAAATTTCATAACGTCGGGGAGTTTGAGTTCGTTGACCTTCTGCATCTGTTGCACGTCATAAATATGAGCAAGTCGACCTGTTGCGGCAGCCAACATTGGAACTGTTTTCTGTGCATCGAGAGCGAACACAGGTTCCCCCAAGTTATCTTCCCTCACAAAGTTCTGCTGCCTCAGGTCCCACCAACGCAGTTTGCCGTCCCAGCTACCGGTGATAAGCACCTGGCTCATCGTCTGTGGAAGAGTCAGAAAATCGAGACAGCTAATTGGCAAATCATGTGACGCAACGACCGCCTTTTGACTCGAATTCAGGTCCCACATAACTGCCGTCTTCGAGCATCCTCCGAAAAAGACGCGTCCGTCAGCAGAGAAGGACATAGTGAGCAAAGGACTGTCGTGTGTTGTGGTCCAGCTGGGCTGAGATATGACTGCTCCACCGGGATTCCGTGCAACTTGCCAAACAGAGCAAGTTCCGTCCCACGAGGCAACACCGGTCATGAGCATCGGACATTCTTTTGGGGAGAAGCGAACGCAGCTGACACAGTCTGAGGTGGTAGCCTCCAGCCGGTGGTCGGCACCGAGGGAGACGGATTGCTTCATGACTTTATCACCAGCACTCGTAATTCTATAATAGAAAAATAGTAACAGGGCTTTTGCAAAAGCCTACCTTTAACTTACGTGCATGTATGCGAGCTGCTGTTTTAATGAGAGAAAGCCAACGACAGCAACATCAAAAAGTAGAAGGAAGAAGGCGAGAAGACTGAAGGGATCAAAAATCAAAGTTGTGGAGCAAAGCCAGTCTTTTTGTCAGGATTGCATTCGAGGTTTTCTTTTCCGCAGCAGCGACCACGCAGACTCTCCATGTGCAAAGAGAGCGCGAGCGCATTTTGTACAAAGGATGTGCTCAGCCTTCACTTGTGACAGTTAAATAAAATCGCATTACAGGAAGGTTAAGCCGCAGGAGCTTACGTTTTTTTCTCCCTTTCTCTAAAAGATCTAATGATCGGTGCCGAACCAGTGACAAATCTTGCACTTTTGCACGTTCAGAAGAATACAGCAAGTCGACTTAACCTGACTTGCTGCACAACTGTTTTCCTCATGTGGTGTCCCGCAATTAACTAGGCATGTTGCACGCCTGCAGTTAATCTCGGAGGCAGCCTGATGTCGGGGGGGGGGGGGTCAGTACATCATGCAACCGTTCTTGCCGTTTTTCTCCGCGGAAACTGGCGCAGGTGCGTGGGGGTTACCAAGACTCAGTTTTTGTGGTGGTGCCATACCGATCTGCTGGTACCATTGTGTCTGCTTGGCCCAAAGCGCTGGACAAAATGCAGTGCACTTATTCCCCTCGCCGTTTGCTTTCGACATCCTTTTCTTTTCGCTTCACTACCTCTTCTCCGGTCTTTTTGCACGCGTCACCGCTCACAAAGGGCGATTTCACAGCAGCCTGGGGCAAGTTTCATATGCTGCTCAGGCTCATTCGTGTAGTGCGCCCTCTCGCTTTCCAAGCGCGTAGAATGTCCATGAGGACTGTAGCCATTGAGCACGGCGTACCTTTGGCGCTCTACTACTTTATCACAAATGAAATCCTCGTTTGCTTGCTGACGTACTTGCTGCACTACGACTACTTTGGGCAAGATGACCTTATTGGCTTCTTGAAATTTGTCGGAGCCTCGAAATACATAGACCTGAACTCAATCGAAGGAAAAACGTGGTCATTTTTTGACGAACGGATCACTTTGAGTGCACGACTCGTTGCAAACTTCACAGCGGCGTCGCTGTTTATGTCGCTATGGACACCCGTTCAGCTGCCCATTTGCATCACTACCTATCCATATCTGAAGCGCATTAGTCAGCGCTTGATGAAAACGGGTTCTTTCTCTGAACGGATTAAGAGTTGTGGCTAGGTGGTGTAAGGCTGCGGCGAAAAGCTGTATTGCAATGACAACTTGATGTGTGCTCTGCTGATGCTGTTTTTCGCAACACAGAGGGAGATGTACTGACACAGAGATAGTATCTGAATTTTCCAATCCTCTGATAAGTAGACAGATTTGACGACGGGAAAAAAAAAAATGGCTCATCACGCGCATTTTTTTGAGGAAAATGTGAGCGGGATCTCCTTCTACCTATTTCCCATTTTTTTTCTGGGGTGTTGACCTCTCTCTGGGCAGGGAAATGACACGAATAACTCTCCATGAAGTACTACACTAGCTCAGCATAGCCACTCCTCTTTTCTCAACTCCATGATTCATAGGTTTTGAAATGTCTGGCATAATCAACGACTTCTTGCGCCGCTGCCTCAAGAAGGTGGCCGGCAAAGTGCAGCCGCTGACAGTGGTGCAGGGAAACGAGGGAGGCGATATGGATAGCATTGTCGGCTGCATATACCTCGCTATTCTTTTTGACAAGCAACCTAAATTTGGCTTTGAGAACCCTATACCCGTGCTGAACTTTCCAAAAGAGGATTTCGGTCTGCGCAACGATGTCGCGAAGCTCTTCACGGAGCTCGGGATCGATGCATCACTCTTGATGTCGGTGCAGAGGGGGCAGTTTACGGATAAATTTATCGATATTGCTGCTATCAACGCTTCTGTTGTTCTTTATGACCATAATAAGCTGAGGGAAAATCAAAGCAATCTCGCCTCTAGGGTTGTCGGGGTAGTGGACCATCACTTCGATGAGCAGCAGTACATCGATACTGCAGTCAAACTAAGAATTCTGCGGTGTGTCGGATCCGCTTGCACACTCATTACGGAGCTTTACCGCGAATGCGGCGAAGATGTTATGTGCCCCACGCTCCTAACGGCTCCGATTATTTTGGACACCGTGAACTTTGAGCCGGCACAAAAAAAAGTGACACCAGATGATATCGCTGCATATGAGTGGCTGCGTGTCAAGGAGAACGTTGAGGGTACTGATGCCACAACTCTCTTTGCGAAGCTGTCAAAGTGGAAGGATGACGTACTGGGACTTAGTATTCCAGAAATATTGAGGCGGGATTACAAGCAGTTCAACTTCAAAGCCAGGACAAAGAAGGGTGTTATGTCGACGGGAACTAGTAGTGTTCCGTGCACATGTAAGCAGTTAGAAGGCCATTTCTCTGTTAACATGGTTGTGGAGGAGGCTGCCAAGTACATGGAGCAACACCAGCTGGATGTGCTAGTCTTCACATTTTCTGGTAAAGTGAGCGGCAAGCACTCTCGCGAAATCGCGTTTTGTGCAAAACCTGATACAATGTCAGTCTTTGCTTCCTTTGTGACGGAGGCTCCGAGTGGCTTATCATTTACCAAGATCACGAAGTGCCCAACGGCGGACGGATCATACGAGTACACCTCGTACTCTCTCAGCGACCCTTCTATTTCTCGCAAGAAGCTGGTGCCAGTGCTATCCGAATTCCTAGCTGAGGGGACGCGGAGTCTTTTGTGAGTAGACGCAATTTCAATCCTCTACAGTTGGGCTTGAAAAACAATTGTTCTGATTGAAGAGGGAGAACAACAAGAAGCGAACAATCCACAGTACTGTAGAGGAGGTACGGCGAAGAGGGTGTGATGGACGCGTGGGCACTATTGCCACCTCACCTATTCCGAGAACGGACGAAAAGGAAAGTCTTTGCTGCTTCTCCTCAAGTCCTCCTTTGGTAGCAACAGGGGTTGACTCATGCAACAGAGAAACTTTGGGACATTGTTGCCTCCCTCCACACGCTCTTCTGAGGCTATCGCCTTCATGTTGGGGTGTGGATTTTGCTGGAAACGCGGTCATACCAATGCGCGAGCAAAAATCAAGAAAAGGTTGCTTTCCTCGTCGACAGGCACATCACATGTTCTTTCCTATCCACCTTTTAGTCATTTCACAACCAACCAACGAAGAAAAAAAACTCAAATCGACGTCACGTATCACAGCGAAGAAGTATACTTTGTACAGTCTACCAAATTACCTGTCACGCAGACTCAGCTCTTAAGCCTCCTTCATTGCTCCCCTTGGTCAAGAACAATGACCCGTGGCAACCAGCGTGATCTTGCGCGCGAGAAGAACATTAAGAAGCAGCAGGAGAAAAGCAAAGGTCATCGTGACGATGGTCTTTCCCACGCTTCGCGCAGGGAGGCGGATGCCGAGAAGATGCGCCTGAAGCAGGCCGCTGCTAATGAGCGCAAGAACGCTGGGGGCTCGTGACCTTTTGTAACCAATCTGCCATGCCGCTGTTTGTACATTTCTGAAGCAAATATGGATGTCTGTTGTACTCCATTAGCTCTTTCTTATCTCATGTTTGTTTGCTGCCAAAGGAATCGCTGCCGAATTCTGTCAAATATTCAGAATTTCTGATTCGATAGTAACAGATGCTCACTCCACTTCCCAGGCATGATGTACAAACAGTGTGTCTTTGCACTTTTTGTTAGAGTGCATGTTCGGTCAGGTAAGGCACAGATAGGCGTGAATTATCTCGCTGTCAAGGCGCCACTGAGCGATGAACGGTGCATGCAAGCGGCTGCTTTGCAGTGCATGGTTGCAAGTGTATGAGCGTAGTGCTTTTGCATCTTTAATAGATTATGCATGAAAACGAAGCAACGAGAAGAAAGCCCAAATTATGCGAATGCGCTTGTCGATCGTTTCATGACTGCAGGAATACGCATACTCTTCTCTTTTGGTTGCTTTTCTTTTCCAACCTCACTTGTTTCGTCTAGACGTAGCTGATGGAGGACAAGGCATTTGTAAAGAGTCGTAACTTCCATGGTATCCACCCAACGTCACGTATTGGATAGATGTTTTACTCTCCGTCGCCTGCTTAGCAGGTAGAGCTAACCGCGCACCACCATCTCGTTCTCGACGTCCGCGTTTTTCTTTTTTTTTTCATTTATTGTGCATCTTCGATACACACACATACACACAACAACAACAATTTAGTTACCAGCACAACATGTCCACGTACGACAAATCAGATCAGATAGGCTATGATGACACGGATAATATATTGAATGCAGAGCTGGAGGAAATGATGGCGCGCACCCCGCCAGAGGTGCAGCGCCATCTGCAGCATCGAATCCATGATGGTATCTTGCAGCGCATGAAGGAGGAAACGACACGCAAGTGCATTTCTTTCATCCAAAAGTATGAGCAGTGTGTGAACAGCCAAAAGCCGTACAATATGAAGCTATGCTATCCCCATCGCGATGCTATGAACGACTGCGCGCAGGAAGTCAATCGGGAGGAAAACTACCAGCGCTATCGCATCATGTACCTCCGCGGAGAGCTGCTTAAGTACCATGAAAAGCGCGTTGCTAGCAAGATGGAGGCGTTCAAGGTGCAGGCTCCCGACGCGATTCGAGCATGGAAGCACGACTATGCGCCCAAGTACGTGCACATGATGGAGGATTTAGGGGCAGCGCCTCTCGGTAATGCTCTGGGGGCGGCTGAAGAAACCGCAAACTCGAAGTGAACCCCCTCTTTTTTGCTGTTGCTATTCTCAGGACTAGACTATTTCCCCTTCTCTATGGTAACAGCGAAACGCAAAAAAAAATACTAAGGATTCTGAATACAGAGCCCCGCCAACTATTCCCTCGCTCTGATCGACACCGCTCTTCAAGTTCATGAAGCACCCTTGTGCCTCTAAGCGAGCGAGAGAGAGGCCGCTATAAACAAACAAACAACAATGCCCAGAATGCGTCCCACGAAGGTGTAGCCATCATATGGAGCGGCGATGCAAGCAAGTTCCGTTTTGTTTGTGCCGACACAAACAAAACGGAAGAGGGAAGGAGAGTGAGAGGATGGGGTGTGCTTTTCTTTGCATCGTCGTCTCCGTCTTCTCGGGGTGGCGGCAGCGGTGGCGAGTGCAACTGTGAGTAAGCCGGCGAAGTAGTCGAGGAAAACGTGGAAAGGCCGCCCTCTGCGTTTTCTCAAACGCGCCCCATTCTCTGTCATGCAACACAGCAGTGACCTCTTCCCTACTCCACTCTGCATCACCCATCCTCACCCCAGGCCTTGTGTCGCAGAGGCGACCCAATCGTGCGGTGCGAAGCAGCCGTGGACACGCGGCACGGCAGTACCGCGACGCAGTCATCGGTGCACGACCCCTGCCTCAAGTGGCGCCCACCCACCCCCGCTCCGCAGGTCGCCTCGCAGCCGCACCCGCATCATGCCGGTCGCCACCTGGTGCACGCCTCGGGGTGGCCCGGGCTCCCCCACACCAGTGGGCTGTGAGGGCCCGGTGAGACGCGCTCGAGTCACGCCGACACTCTGCCGACCATGCGGGTGGCGCAAGCGCGGTCACGGTCGCAGGTCGCTCCGACACCACGCCATCCGGGCCCTGGCCGCCGATATCCGTGGCGGTCAGTCGCTCTGATCCCCGCCCCCCACCCACCCCCCAGGCCGTAGGTGCGGGGCCCTGGCAGCCCCGGAGGCGGCTCGGCATTGACAGGGATGGGGGGCTGCGGGGGTCTTCGCCACACACGGAGGGAGTGGGGGTTGGCGGGCCCTGGCGATGCCACGCGCTGAGGTGTCTCCCCCCTCTCCTCATCATTGGGGCCGTGCCAACATGTAGAAACAGTAGCATTGTGTGCTTGAGTGTGCCTCTTGCTGCTAATGCGCCTCTTATTGGATGCACTTGCGTGTGTCTTGGCGCCGCCGCCCCTCGCGGTAGGTGATGTTCCCTTAGCCCCTCTGCCCAGCACTGCGGCACCCAGTGTGTTTTGGCACCCTTTCTTTGTCTTCGCGTGCCCCTCATTCGTCCATCCTTTTCCCTGCCTGCCCTTCCTCCCTCCTCCTCGCGCCTAACATCGACCCCCTCGCCTCCCCTCCCCTCCCCTCGCCTCCCCTCGCCTCCCCTCCCCTCCCTCCCCTCGCCTCCCACACCGCTGTTTTGGTGGCCTTTTCGTAGTACTCCTTTTTGTCGTTGCTCCCCCGTCTCAAGCGCTTTTCCCCCGCTTGAAGTACGCACGCACACACACACACGTTGGCTTCGCGTGGTGTGGTGGTGGTGGCGCGGCGAATCGGCCTCTCCGCTACCCCCCTTCGTGGCCATAGCATTCCTTTTCGGTGGTGAGGCATCCTGGCCTATTCAGTCGAGCACTTTGTCAGGGCCTTTGTGTGCTTGCGCGTTACCCTATCCGCTCTCTGTTGTTGTTTTTGCAAGTTAGAGCGTCCTATGCGGCGTCTTTCCCTGCGGCGGGCATGGCAGCCGTCTTTTCTCAAGCATCTGTCGGATGTGGAGCCGGTGCCGCAGAAGGCCCCGGTCGAGAAGCAGCGTAGACAGCATATCCCGCTCTCTCTGCAGGCACGGGAGGAGCTGTCGCGCAAGTCGAATGAGCTGCAGTACCACGTAGTCACACAGGACTGGTTCGGCCAGCGCGTGGACGACTTTATTACTCAGCACCACCCGGAGTGGGACTATGAGACGGTGAAGCGGCTGGTGCAGCAGGGGCACATCTACCGCTACCGGAAAAACGGGAAGAGGCGGTACACTCGACTGACGGATCGTCTTGAGTTCGATGAGCTCGTCGTCGTGCCGACAGCGAGCTTCTGGGGACGTCAGCTCGCGCCGCCGAGTGGGGTAGAGTTGCAGAGCTTCTCGACATCGCAGCAGCGAGAGCGGCGGCAGAAATTTCATCTCTCTGCCAAGGCGCGCGAGATGGCGCAGGAGATGGTGCTCTTCAAGAACGAGCACGTCGTCGTGATCAACAAGCCGAGTGGCGTGCCGATCATGCCAACGCATGACCCGCTCGCCATGAACATCACAGACCTGCTTCCTGCGTGGCGGTACACCAGCACGCAGATGCCAATCGTATGTCACAACCTCGATGCTGAAACGAGCGGGTGCGTTCTGCTGGCGCGCAGCGCGAACGCGCATCGCATGCTAGGCCGCATGTTTGTGAAACGCGTCGTACCGAACAGTGTGTACTGGGGCTTCGCGGTTGGAAAGCCGCCCGTCAACTTCGGCCGCATTCGCATGCACTTCGAGATTCAGAAGGGGCAGGGCGGCGACGTTATTGTTGCTCGCCCAGCCCCCACAGCGAACTCCAAGGTGGGGATCGCCGAGTTCGTCGTGAACGCTTCCGCTCTGGAGTTTGGCAGCTTCATCTCCTTTTACCCGCTCACGACGCGGCGGCATCAGGAGCGCATCATGGCCGCCCACGCGCTGCGAGCACCACTCCTCGGCGACGCCAAGTATGGTGGCGAGAGCGCCTTTCCACATTCCTTGTCGCTCTTCTGGGACCCTGCCCGCAAAGATGTCCCACTGCACCTCCATCATCGCAAAATTCAGCTTCCCTACAAGAACGGCGCTGGGGCGTTTGTCTGCGTCACGGCACCGCTACCGCCGCACATGGAGAAGACATTCAAGCGGCTGGGGTGGCCAGTAGATGCTGACGATCCGCTTATCCCTGGTTGACGGGAGAGAGATGGGGGCGCAGGAGAGGTGGGATGTGGGACGGGGGAGGGTATGCCAAGATGGCGCGCGCTGTGTAGATGTTTTGCTGCTGCCCTCGACGCCCCCCCTCTTTCATTTCTCGCCATTCTTCTCTCCGGCTTCGCGTCGCAGGTTTCTCCGTGCGCGCGCTCATTGGGAGGTGCCTCCTCAGACAGACACACCCACCCACACGCAGGTGCATCAAACGCCTGCGTGGACAAGACGGAGGGGGGGGGGAAACACACACGCAGTGGAGGCGCGGTTGCCCATCGTTTTTGCCATTCCCGCGCCTGCGTCTCGTCGAGCGACGCGGGGGCTCGTGCGGTGTCTACGCACACCCAGGTTCAGGGAAAGCTCACTGCAATACCTCGAGGAGAGGTGTGTGTGCGTGTGTGTGACATGCTCACGTAACAACGAACCAAAAGCTGAGAAACGAAAAGCAAAGCAGTGTGCGTGCGCAGAGGCTTCCCACACCTCCCCTACCGCGCCTTCCGCCATCCTTCCGACCTCTCGCTCTCTCCCTTTCTCTCTGCCGTCTCTGCGTCACGCACCGCTGCCGCGCGCACAGACGGCAACGGGGGCGTGCTAAGCCTACCCCACTCTGCGGGCTTCTGCTGCGTGCACACACTTGTGTAGTAGGGATTGCACGAGGGGGTTAGGGGCGGGGAGGCGGCGGGAATGAGAGCCCAACTGTTTCAATGTGGGTTCATACACCCAGACGCTGGTCTGCCTCGGGGCTGCTGATACGTACGACCCCTTTGCTCCCGCGTCCTCTGCCGCCTTTTCGTCTCCACGTGGCGTTTGTGTGTGCCTCGATGTGGAAAAGAGGAAGGTGCGTGCGTGTGCGTGTGTGTGTGTGGCCGGCTTCCTTTGGACGGGTCTAGCACACGCACGCACACGCGTGTTGGACCTGCTCGCTGCATGTTCTCCCCCCTCCCCCCCTCCTCCCCACTGCCTCTCCGCGCAGACGATGCAGGACGTGTTTCCACTGTGCCCCTCCTCTCTCTCTCTTTCTCTCTGTATGCACATGACGTTCTCTGCCGACACCTTGGCGCGTCCCGCACGCAACACACGGAAATTCCCCCACCTACACGTCAATGAATGCACAACGCGAAGGGCTATTTGTGCGAGAAGGCGACGATCAGGCTGAGAGAACGAGTGAGAAGGGGCGCGCACACGTACACGTTAGACGAGGTGGGATCGCAGTGTGGCTCTGTTGGCGTTTCTCTCTCTCTCTCTCTGCTCAGCGATCTGTGTGCGCCTGTATAAGGGTGCCTGTGTGCACAGGACAGCAGATCGCGAGGGAAAACGAGAGCGCGCGCGCCGCCGCCGCAGCAGCAGCAGGAGCAGCAGCAGCAGGAGGAGCAGCAGCAGGAGGAGCAGCAGCAGTAGCAGCAGCAGCAGCAGTAGGAGCAGCAGCAGGAGGAGCAGCAGCAGCAACGTGCTGCCTCTCCCCCGTTCTCCAACTCTCTTCGTAAGCGACGAGCTACCCGCTCTATCGTCCTCCTCCGCCTTCCAGCTCACGCTCCTTTGTGAGTAGTCTGCTCGGCCTTGCAGACGCTCGGCACACACACACACACACACACACACACACACACACACACACACACACACCACCCATACATACACAAAACCCGAACAAGGGTTGATGTAGCTGCAGCCCTTGCGCATCCCTTCACACGCTCGCACACACCCACACACGGCCTACTCCACTACAGCTTAGGCTCCAGTGCAGGAGAAGTGAACAGCGGCCGTAAAGATGCCCTTTACGGAGGTGTATGGCGTGGAGCAGTTCCGTGAAATCGCGAACGAGCCGACTCTCACCGTCGTGTGCTTTAGCGCGGTGTGGTGCGGTCCATGCAAGACCATCGAGAAGGATCTGGACAGGCTCACTTACGAGTTTTCAAATGTGCGCTTTGCGAAGGTGGACGCCGACAACAACACGGAAATCGTAACCAAGTGCCGAGTGATGCAGCTGCCGACCTTCATGCTGGTGAAGGCGGGGCAGATGCTCGGGTATGTCATCGGGGCAGACTTAGCGCAGCTCAAGGCAAGGATACGAGAAGAGGCGAACAAGTCGTGAGCGTGGACGCGTCAGTATTGTTGTATGTGCGTGTCTGTGTGTGGGGCGGGGACTGTGCACAGGCGCGGATATCCGCCGAGGCGGCAGGCGTAGGAAGCGGCGTTGCGTCTGTCCCTCCTCTGTGTTGTGGCGCCTCATCGTTTTGCTCAACTTCATAGAGCTCCATGTTCTTAATATTGTTGCCGCTTCTTCCGACTCAGCCCCCCCTTTACCGTTAGCTTCTTTGTGCGTGTGTGCGTGTGTGTGAGAGAGAGAGAGAGAGCCAAACGAGCGCTGAGAAGAGCAGATCAGCGGAGAAGCAGCAGCAGGCGACCCACATACTTCCCCCCTCCCCCCCGTACGCACCCCTACTCCAGCAAAGGCGAAAAGTTCTTGTAACCGGTCACACGCATCCACTTACACGCCCACGCACACACACACACACACATATATGCTCGTTGTGTGGATGCCTATGCATCTCCTGGCACCACTGCGTGTGTGCGTCTGTGCCTCCCTCCTTCCTTCTCGGGCTTCGTTGATATATACCCACATTGCGCAGATTTCGGCTCACCATCCCCTCATAGCATGTGCTATGAGGTGGGGGCGCGGCGATGGTACCTTTCTCTCACCTTATTGCTTCTTCCACTCTCCCCCAACCCAATCGACCGTTGGGTCGCCTTCCCATTTATACAGGAGCACACGTACACCCGCAAGCACGAGCGTGTGTACGCATCTACGTGGCTCCTCCTCTCCCGCCAACTAGTCAAACTCCCACTCTCATAGCTCTCCTCCCTTCTCCGTCACTTATACCCACACCCACCCACGCATAACCAAAAGGGCGCGTCCTCTCCCCACTCTCTCTATCGACGGACTAAGAAAACCTCCGTTGTCACTCCGTGTGTGGTGTGCGTGCAGTGCTTCACCGGCTGATGGTATTTGTGGTGAGGTGGCAACAAGAAGAAAATGCCTCAGAACGCAGCGCATTTGAACCGACTGCAGATCCGCGAGCAGGAGGCGCTGAACCAGCAGCGCCGTGTGCAGGACGAGGTGCTGGCACGGCGCGAGGCGGAGGCAGTTCGACGGACGCAGGCCCAATACAACCACGTCGCCTCCCACGGCTACGGGCGAGTTGGTGATCATAGTGGCGCTCATGTTGGAAATGGTGGTGCCGCTGTGTCGAGTGGCAGTCGTAGCACATCCGACGAGGTGCAGATCCGTGTGTACGTGCGCGAGTGCGACGAGGAGGCGAGCCAGTCCTTCTGCTACCGCGAGCCCGCCACTGCTAGCGTCACCTCCAGCACTGCAGGTCGGCGTTCCGGTGCGTCTATATCCACGTCGGTCGCTTCGCATGGCGCCGGACGTGGCGTCAGTGGCGTGCTGCCGCCCATTAGCTCGCCAGGGCGTCGTGGGGCACCGTGCACACCTGGGGCGAGTGCGGCGTCTGGCGGTGGTGGTAGGACTGCGGACATGTCAGCTGCTGTAACACTGTATGGAGTGACCACACCGAACCGGGGACGGGTCCCGCGATACCTACAGCAACGGAAGGCGGAACTGGCGGCAGAGAAGGAGGCGGTTGCCGCGGAGGCGGAGCGACAGCGTCAGCTGTCCCTCATCCCTGCTGGCCAGCGCCGCATTTCAGAGGAGGAGAAGGCGGTTGCCCTGCGCCAAATGGATGAGCGGCAGCAGGAGCTGGAGGAGCAGCTGGGGCGCATTCCCATCCGCTTCGACACACAGTCCATCCAGCAGCGTCGGCGCACCATCGAGGAGGAGCTTCGGCAGATTGAGGCGACACGCAGTAAATACAACAAAAAAGGCGCTCTCTTCGTGCCGCTGTGCTAACGCGCTCGCGGCGGGCTCTACTGCGGCACACCAGCGGTGGTGGTGGCTGAGATAGAGAGAGAGAGGGGGGGGAGAGAGGGAGGGGATGCCGGGGTGCGAGGTGGGGCACATTTGTAGTGCAGTTGTGGATGGAAAGAGGTGGAAAGTACGGCAGCCGCTTGTGCGGGGCCGGAAAAGTGGATGATGCATACCGCTCATACGTAGACACCCACGCACATAGAACCTTCCCCCCCCCCCCCCCCCCCCCACACACACACACACACACACACGCACACCCACATTGGTGCGTGGACTACCCATATACAGAGAGAGAGAGAGAGACAGCCACGGCGTGCCCTTCGACTGCACTTTCCCGCTTCCTCCCCTGCCCTCGCTCCCCCTCTCTCGTTTACCGCCTTTTCCTTCCCCTCCCCCTTTCTGTGTTCTCTCTCTTTCGCCAGTGCCCCGTACGGCAGGGCACCTGTGGTGGTGATGAGGGGGGACCTTGCTTTAGGGAGCGGATGATAGACATCCGGCAATCGCTCTCTCTCTCTCTCTCTTCTCTACTTCCATTTCCTCGGCCTCAAGACGCCCTCCTTCCTCCCCTCCCTCTCTCCTCACAGGAATTCTGCGCCCTGCGTTCTTCTCCCTGTGTGTGCGCATTTTCTACGTTGGTGTTGTCGCCACCGCCGCCGTGCCGTAGCAGCACCGGTACGACGCATCGACGAACGTTACCCGCTTCTTTGCCTCTCCTGTGTCTGCCTGTCTGCCACTATACATGTATATATGCGTGTGTGTGTGTGTGCGTGGGTGGGTGAGGGGAAGGGAAGGGAGGGGGGGGGGCGCTGGAGAGCGCTGCTGGCGCCGCACCTCCTCCCTCCCTCCCTCCGCTGCGCACCTTTCACCCCCCATGCCCACCACCGCTCCTCCCCTTCCCACTCACTCGCGGACAGTCTGTCACGCTCGCGTTCTTTTCTCTCTCCCTCTTGGGTTGAATTACCCACTTGTTTTGGCTGCGCTCGTGTTGCTTCACTCGAGTGCGTGTCTCTACGGGTGCTCGTGCTTGTAATTGAGTGTGAGTGCGAGTGCTCGCCACTACCGCGGTAATCTCTTCGCTTATTTGCGTCCCTTCTCTCTCTCTCTCTCTCTGGCACACCCACCCACACCCACACCCACACGCACCCACACGCACGCACACACTCTTTATCACGCAGGCAAACGTGTGTACCCCCCCTCTCCCCCCCACACACCCACCCACACCGCTACTTCACCTTAGACGTAGATTTGCTTAGACTTACATTGGCCTCGCCTCAGAGAGGGCGAAAGGCAGGCACACCCGGTAGTCAGGCACGTGAGTGCAGTAGAGGTCTGTTTTGTGCCCACCTCTCTTTCAGAGAGGGGGAGGTCGAGCGAAGAGACGTTATGGATGTGCGAGAGGAGCTGGTGCAGCTCTACCGCACCTACAACCCGCGGCGCCTCAAGGATATAGATGCGATCTTGGAACAGTTCAAGGGGCGCGAGCGTGCCATGGTAACGGCACTGCGCGAGAAGTATACTCGCGGTGGTGCGTCGGCCGACTCATCGTTCACTGGCGCCTCCGCTGCACCGCTGGCAGAGGTGCCGTCGCGGCAGACAGTCGCTCGAGAGGTGGCAGCAGCACTACCCGCAGCAGCGGCTGCTGTTGGCGAGGCGCCTTTATCGGCACCCGTTCCCGCACCTCCGTCTTCTACAGCCGCTCACCTATCCTTTGCTGACCGATCAACTGGTGAGGCGGCACTGCCTGCGGCACTTAGCACCTTCATCCCTTCCCCATGCGCTGGCAGTGCTGCAATCGGGCACGCTACCGCCACCGCTGCCGGTACCACTCCTGCAGAGCGCCACCGAGAAATGGCACAGCTGATTGATCAGATGTGCTCCGTGGATGTTGAACGGCTGGCTGGTCGTGTGGCGATGCTGTCGGCGTCCGCGCCGTCACCGTCTCTGCGTACGCCACGACTACGGTGGCGTCAGAGCCGTGAGGCGTCGGTGCTCCAGGTGGACGGCGAAGGCAATACTGGCCGATACAGGAGCAGCAGCAGCAGCAATAGGGAGCTAACCGAGCTGCTGCGACACACCGCTGTCTTCTTGAACTTCTTCTCGCAGTGTGCCCGGCGCTTTCTCCTACTTGCAGAGGAGGAATGGGAACGTCTGGCGGGTTCAGCGATGACAGCATCCGATGACGCAGCATCGTCATGGGTGCCTCCACGGGTGGAGTCGCGCCGAACTGCCGTCGAAGTGCCGCAGCGATCGCCGCACCAAGGCCACCTCAGCACCCGTGGCAGTAAGGACAACGCTGAGCCGATGCGAAGTGGTGTTGATGGGCCTCCACACGACAACGGTAACCACGAGCGTGACCGCTGGTGTGGCAGCAGCAGTAGTAATAATGGTGGCAACGACGAGAATGCGGCGCATGGCATTGGCACCCGCCCCCTCTCGTCGACGAGGGCTCGTATTCAGCCTAATGCAGCGATTGTGTCCCCACCAGAGCACTACACCGGGGCTCCATCGACACCGTCTGCTGTTGCCGCTCCTGTCCACAGTTGTGATGTGAACCAAGCCCATGCAACAGTCTCTAGCAGCCGCCGACGTAGTTCGTGTGTACGAGGCATCCGTCAGCCTTCCTTGTTCTCCTCCTCGGCCTCGCCTCCGCGATCGTCGACCGGTTCCCCTCCTCTGCCAGCGACGGAGCGAGGCGGGGACCGCGTGGCCGGAAGCAGCTCCCCGACATACCGCACGACGACCGTATCGCCGCTCACCTCGTCTACCAGTAGGCACAGTGGACACTCGCCTCGCACGCCATCCCCTCCGTCTCCGCCGCGCCACGGCGGAGGCGAAGCGACATCAAGGGCTTCGACTGCGGCTGTCACTGTGAGGACACATGCTGACCAGCACAGCCTTTCCTTGCCTCTCGATGGTTCCCCCGCTGCCACACCACCGCGGCCCTCGGACTCTCCACCCACGCACGGCGGTGCGCTGATCTTGCGACCTCCACCAGCGCTGACGCCACTCGCGCGCAGGCGAGTGCACACGTGGACGCCGTCCTCTCAGCTCAATCGTTATGCAGCGGCGTGCGCGGCTCTGCAGAGCGGTGACTGCGTCGTGCTGCAGCCTGGCGTGTACTACGAGGAACTGGTGCTGGACAACTGCGGACACGTGGAGCTAGCGAGCGCGTACCCGGGTGCCGCGGTAGTGCTGCGGCCTTCCTCGAAGCTGGCGCCGGCGCTCCGCATCCGCGGCGCACGCAGCCAGGTGGAGCTGAAAGGTGTCGTGCTCGTGCAGGGGGAGGGAATTGAGGCGAAGGACACACAGATGGCCGCTGCGGCTTCTGCTGCTCTGTCCTCCACTTTCTCTACCGCACCCGCGCTCCCACTGCTCTCGGTGAGCGATGGCGCGGTACTGCAGGCGACGGCTTGCCATTTCTACGGTGGCGCTGGCGGCGGCGTCGTCATCGCTGGACCGCACACGCACGCCACACTGGACCTGTGTCTCATCTCGCTTTGCAGTTTTGCTGGCATCTATGTGCACAATGGCGCCAGCGTTGAGGTGCGGCAGTCGAAGGTGAAGAAGAGCGAGGCGGGCCTGCGAGCGCTGGAGGCGTCCTTCTACGTGCGCGAGTCAACACTGGAGGCGAACAAGACGGACGGCATCGTCGTCTACAAGGGCAGCATGGGCGTTCTGGAGGGGTCGAGCCTCTTGAACAATGGCGGCAATGGGCTCTTCCTCGAGGGCGGCTCCGGGGAGGAGGTGCGGGTGATTGGCTCGACGATTGAGCTGAACGCCTTCTACGGGGTGCAGCGCTCCCGCAGGTCGACGCTGCAGATCCAGTCTTCCTACATACGCGACAACGGCTTGCTGCCCATCAGCGAGGAGGGAGGCTGACAGTGGTGTGGGAGAGGAAATGCGGAAGGGGGAGGGGAGTGGTCGGGGGTGGGACCGCATTAGGCGACCACGCGCTGGCGAGCGGTGGTCACCGTTGTCGGTGAGACAGCGGGAGGGGACTGTAGGACAGGCGGCGGCACTTCACTGCAGCGGTGTTTCAAGTTATTCGTGCCTCTCACTGCGCTGTGGGCATGTAGCACCGCTTCTACCTCCGCCTTCCCCCCGTCACCGTCAACTGGTCCCTCAAGCAGCGCCTCCACTCGCCGTTTGCTTCCCGCTCCGGAGCCAACAAAGCCAGCACGGATAAAGGGCGGAAGGAAGAGGAAGGGAGGGGGGATTCGAGGCACTTCATGCAGAGCCACCCCCCATAGGATCGTGCAGCAGGGATGCTCGCGCTGGCGAATCATCATACAGCCTGCTGACGCACACACGCACACCAAAGTCTATCAGCAAGTGCAGTCATACCCAAGCATATGTGTAGATCTGCGTGCTGTGAGAGTCGTATCCGAGCACTTTATCAAGGCACCACTCGTCGTCCTCCCCCTCCCCCAAATCATTTCAGTCTACCTCTTCAGGCAGGCAGGCAGGCACGTGTGTGTGTGTGTGTGTGTGCGTGTGTGTGTGCGTTGACGCTGCATCGCTTCTCCGCCTCCCCTTCCCCAAAGCTGCCAAAAAGCCGAAACACCAAAACAACAGCGGCAGGTGAAGAGAAGCGCTGCGCACTCCTGGGCGATTGTCTGCTGCCTTGACCATGGCGGCGAGCGCTGCATCGTGCACTGCTGCTGAACTCGATTAGCACGCATGTGATCCCGTTTGCGTTGTTGTATGCCCCCCCCCCTGTCCGTTTCCACCGGCCTCTCTCGAAGTTACCCACCGCCTTCATCTCCCCTTCTTCTCTTGACTCCTCGATTTGGCTGCGGCCGAGAAAGAGCGCCTTCATCATGGGTTGTAACCGACGGCCGTGACTCCCCCCCTCTCCCCCCCCCCCCCCCCCACACACACACACACACACACACTACGGATGGCAAAGGTCCCATGGAGCACGACGACCTCCTGGACGATCTTCTCTCTTGGACGCCGTCCACTCCGTGCGGCAATGGCAAGTCCGGCTCCTTTACCACCGCTTCCTCTTCGATATCCCCGCACACGGTGTCTCGCCAGCCGCGTGCTGGCTCGCTGCACGAAACGTGCGTGAACACGGCGGCAGCTGCGACGAAGACAAGTATCGTGAGCCCCGACCGCTGCCATCGTAATGCCAGCGATACAGACGAGGTGCAGAACGCCCGGTGTGCGGCGCCAGCACCCACTGGGACGTCGCCACCGCCACCCACGCCAGTGCCAACACTTTCCCTCCAACCGGACATAGACCAAAGACTGTACCCGCATCAACGCGCAGGCATTCAGTGGCTCTACGCTCGCCATTGCAAGTCCCGTGCCTGTCTCCTGGCGGATGAGATGGGCCTCGGCAAGACAGTGCAGGTGGCTGTCTTTCTTGGCCAGCTCTACGCGCTGCAGATGATCAAGACGACGATCCTCGTCGTCCCCCCAACACTGGTTTCCATGTGGACTGCTGCTTTCGCGGAGTGGGGCGGCGCGTCGCTAATGCGGATCGTCGAAGTCATCCACAATGAGCCCCGCATAAAACGGCAGACGCGGTGGCGGAAACTGCGCTATGGGCTGCCGTGTGTGCTGCTCACCACCTATGGCGTGCTGCGGCAGGACGCGGCGGCCATGAGCGCCACTCTTGTGGACTACGTTGTGCTGGACGAGGCGCACTTCATAAAGGACCCCAGTACCTGTGTCTTCAAGAGCGCCATGACCCTCGCCGCACGGCACAAGATCGCGCTGACAGGCACGCCACTCATGAACGCCTTCGATGACATGTGGAGCGTCTTTCGCTTCCTCGATGGGTCGGTAATCGATGTAGACCGGGCGAAATTCAACACCATCAGCGCGACCCTGCTGCGCGGTAATCAGCGTGACGCCAGCGCGGCGCAGCGGGCGGCTGCCTCGGGCGCGCTGGCGAAGCTGCAGGCCGCCATTCGCCCTTTCATGCTGCGCCGCGAAAAGAAGGACGTCGCTGCGGATGTGCTGTCGAGTAGGAAGGAGGACGTCGTCGTGTGGGTGCGCTTGACGGACGCGCAGCAGCAGCTGTACGCGGCCTTCTTGGATTCCAAGGAGGTGGCGTCCGCCCGTGACGGCGCGGCGGACGTGGACCTCACAGAGGTCACCGCTGGCGAGGACGGTGTGGACACGGAAAAGGCTAAGCTAGACAGTGGCAGCCCGTCAGGTGCTGCCACTACTGCCAGTGCATCAACGAATCCCTTGCTTCTCCTGACAATGCTGTTGCAGATCTGCAACCATCCCTGGCTGAGCCTCGTCGACGAGGCCTTCGCAGCGGCCCTCGCGCACAACCCGTACGAGGCCCCCGTGGCAGAGATTGGCGATATCTTTGGTGGCGCAAAGCTGTGGGTGGCACTGCAGCTGATTCTTCGCTGCGTGTCGGAGCGGCGCAAGACGCTCGTCTTCTCGCGCTCCAAGCGACTTCTGCACCTCCTCAGTTTCCTCCTGCGTGAGTGGCGACTGACGCACACACAGGTGGACGGCAGCACGCCGAGTGAGCGTCGCTGCGCCGAGGTTGACCGTTTCAACAGCAACGCGGACGTGTGGGTGTGTCTACTCACGACGCAGGTTGGCGGTGTCGGGCTCACCTTTAGCGCCGCCTCGGCGGTGGTGCTGCTCGACCCCAGCTGGAACCCGTCTGCGGATGCCCAGGCTGTGGACCGCGTCCACCGCATTGGCCAGCAGCGCAACGTCGTCGTCTTCCGCCTGGTGACGTGCGGAACGGTCGAGGAGAAGGTGTACCGCAATCAAATTTTCAAGCGCATGGCAGCGCTGCAGTCCACGAAGGGCAGCAGCGGCGGAGAGGGCAGTCGGCCTACGGAACCAGGTGCTGATGGAGAGCTCTACCGCTACTTCACGCGCCTGCAGCTGCGCAGCATGTTTGTCATGGATGATGTTGAGCAGAGCAGCACAGCAGAGCAGCTGGAGCTGCTGCACCCAGGGCGCGTCCGCTCGCAACTGCGCGAGGAACTCTGCCAGATCGACGGTGTGCGCGACGTGAGCGACAATGCATGCGTACTGACAGAAGCGGTTGACGCGGGCGCAGCGGGCCGCGATGAAGCTAACCTGACGCTCACGCCTTCGGCCTCGTCGGGGCGCACGGGGCGTGCAGACTCTGTCTCACCAACGTTATCGCAAGCATCGCTGTCCCAGCAGACGCTGGGGCAAGTCCGCAGCCGCTCAGACGACGCGCAAGGCGGCGATGGGGCTTCTCGGCGCTGCCGCGTCGACGAAGAGGACACGCTCACCAGCGTGCATGTTGAAAGAGAGGGCTACGGCGCTTCCACGAATCCTAGGGGGGCCTTCGGAGCGGCTTCACAGACGACCGCGCCGGCGATATCCGCGCAGCCCGAGTTGCAGAGCTCTCAGCACGCCAGTAGCTCGCTGTTTCCTTTACCTCCACCCGACCGCAGTGCAACGATGCTGGCACCCCTGTGACAGCGTGGGAGCTGCACGGACTTCTCTTTCTCTCTCTCTCGTGCGCGGCGCCACGCCTATTCGAGGTGACTGCAGGCGATGAGATAGAGGCGGCACCGTGGCCACGACTCTCGTTGGGTGACTCTCGCTTGAGCACGCTGGCGACGCCACATCGCTCTTCGTAGTGCTGCCCGCATGACACACGTAACTAGCACCGGCGTAGACAGTGGAAGGGCGAATGTGTTATCTTCTTGGGCCAGTGCCGACGGCGAGGAAACCGTTTCGCCAGTCATCGCCCGTAGCGGGCGGAGCGATGGCTGCGGCTCCGCCGAGCTCGTCTCCTGCCGCTCCCTCTCTTACTCGTCTCTCTGCTCTGTGCGTGTGTGTGTGTGTGTGTGTACGCTCAACGATTGCCTCGGCGGTGGGAGTGGTGGCGTGGTTGTGTGGCCGGCTGGTGGCACACTCAGCCGCCATTGTCCCTCTCTTTCCTTTCTCTCATTTATTTCCTTCGCTTGGTTCCTTTAACTCGTTAGATACGCGACTCCTCTCGCACTTGTTCACCCCTCCCCCACCCCACCTCTGCGCACACGCGAGCGTGTATGTGTGTGTGCGCCTCTCTACACGCATGCACGCACACGCACCGCTTCTAGACCGTCTCTTCTCTGAGTTTGCCTCCCTCACACGCGTGCTGTTTAAGCGCTGGTCCTTCTCGCTGACTACTACACAAGCAATCATGTGGGAGGAAAGACCATTGAGGACAGCGCTGATATGCAACGAGCTGCTGTAACTCCATGCATGCACGCACGCAAGCAGCTTCACACACCTTCATGTTGGTGCGCTCGTGAGTGTGTTTTCCGTGTCACCTTCGCTCAATCCCTCCTACGGGTGCGTGGCCGTGGACAAGGGGGCCTGTTTCTTACGTCCCCCTTCCCCCTGCCCCAACCGGTGTAGCTCACCACCTTCACCTGTGCTACACACGGGTGAAGTAAGCACAGCTTGCTTCTCTGCACTCCCCTTTCTTCCAGGCCGTTGCGGGATGTTACTGCTGCCGCTGCTCATCAACACGCGCCACCTTCTCACTACCTTCCCCCCCCCTCCTCCTCTTCTCTGCACCCCCCCTTTCCTCCTTTCACCCCCCCTACACACACACACACACACACACACACACACACCCGCGCTGATGTACACTCGAAGGGAATCCTTCTTTTCTTTTCCTCTGCCCGATGTACCGCACGGCACCTCAGATTCTCTTTCAGTTTGTGGGTGGCCTGAGCATCACCCAGTACGCCTACCCCGTGCTCTACAACGCCTTCACCGCCGAGAAGAGCGATCCCCATGCCGCCACTGCCACCACATCAAGCAACAGCGGCAGTTTCTCTGGGCTATGGGAAAGCGTGAGGTGGAGCTTCCGAGCCCCCCAGTGGATAGAGCCCTCTCAGATGACATCGCAGAGCTCCTGCGTACTCACTACTGGTTCGCGTCAGCAGTCCTATTGCTCGCAGTAGTATCTGGGGGCGCGCCGTCGCTGCTGGGGAGCGGGCTCAGCGTGTACTGCAACGGAGGCCCCGAGGGAAAGGCGCGCTACTCCCGGTTGAAGCAGCAACTCCGCAACTTTTCTGAGAAGGGCAATCACGTCTAGCAAGCTTTCGGTGCTGTGGTATCTCGAGTGGGTGAGGCGTGTTTGGTGGCTCTTGGTTGACAGACTCGTGTGTCGTGCCGATACACAGCTGAAGAAACGCAACATGAGAGAAGGCTCACAATCGTTAGCTTAAACATGCTCGGCCGGATACGGTGTGCTTTGTCGTCTTCTGCGCTGTGGTGATTACTTCGCTGTTGTTTCTTCTCCCTCCCTCTACCGGCCCTTGTTCTTCACCCCTCTGGCTGCGTGTGTGTTCTCTCTTGGAGGTGCATGCGCCGCGGCCAGTCACTGTCTTTCTCTCCTTCTCTTTCTCTTCTCGTCTCTGCTGCTTTCGTTTTGCTCGTGTCGTGGATGTGTGGCGTGGGGTGATGAGCTGCTGTCGTCTCTTTCCTCCCCCGTTCTGCTCGTGAGCGTCGATGGCACCTCCGCGTTGCTCTTCGGCTTTTATGTTATTTTCTGCTGTACTTCGTGCTGTGCTGTGCCGTTTCACACCTTCTCCACAGTGCGAGGGTGGTGGTGGTGGTGGTGAGGGGTGGCGCACTTTGCCCTCCCCCTCTCCCCCTCTCCTCCTCTCCTCCTCCTCCCCCTCTCCCCCCCCTTTCACGCACCAAGCGGATAGTGAAAGGAGCGAAGCAGCAGAGGTGTGTGTGTGTGTGGGTGTCTGTGGGAGGGGAGGGGAGGGGCTGCGTTTGTCAAGGAATGCACAAAACATCCTGTTGTACTGAGATCACGTTGGGGGAAGAAGGGAGGAGGAGGGGGGGGTGTTAGACCCCCTCCCCCCAATGACAGTATCAACACTGCAGAGCTGCAGGCTGTTGCATGTGCTTTGGAGCTCTTACCACCTTTCTCGTCCTCCGGGCGCAGAGCTCTGTGAACATGTGGCTAATACCTCCGCGCCTTTCACGCCTTGCGAGGGCCGCTCTCGGCGTCGTGTAAGTCACACCGAAATTGACCAGCGTATCCGCTAAAATCCTCTTACGTGACCTCAGCCAGTTGTAGGGGAGCCACACCCAATGACCCAGCCGACAGACCTCGTCGTGACGCCGCCTACCTGACGCCCCCACCCCCCCTCTCCCAACAAAAAAGCGAGATCGGGTGAGACGCGGGATAGTCGGAGGAAGGAATAGCGCTCAGCACCCTCGCGAGTAGATACCCAGACATCATGCAGGCCCCGCACCTCCGCATCACCTTGAGCCACGCAGCTCGGTGCCAGCAGCGCGGTCACACACACACACACACACACACACACACACACACACCGGGTTGTGCGGCTATACGTGTGCCACTGGTGACAGACCGTTTCTCTCTCGCACCTCCGCTGCACTTTCGCTCTCTTCCCACCCTCTTCTCTCTCACACCAGCGAAGGAAAGACGGTGCTCGCGCAGAGCGAAAGTGACCCCCCCCCCCACACACACACACACACTCCACATCCCACACACCCCACACGCCTTCATTCGCATTCCGCCAGCCCTCTCCCCGCTCCCCCGTTACGGCCATCGAATCAGCCTTTGCGCTTCTCTGTGTGCGTGTATTTGTGTGCTCAGGGCCCCAGGCGTCATCGTCATCACCACCATGACGGGCGTCACCTCATTCACTGTCTACGGGCTCGTCACGGCTGCGGACTTCCAGCGGTGCGCAGAGGCGGCAGCGTACGTGACTGACAAATTCCCTGAGTCCTATGCGGTCACAGTAACGCTAGAGGTTCCACGAGATTTTGCCGAACGACGGGATGCGTGGGCATCTATGGGGCAGCTGCCGTCACAGCAACAGTCTGCAGATAACTCATCTTCTGGGGGCGGTGAGTCAGCTACCACGGCGTCCGCGGCCTCTAGCGAGCCAGCCGCGGTAGTGGTGGTGAAGCACGGCAGCGATGGCGAGCCACAGCGCCTTCTTACGGCAGAGATGTTCCTACACAACATCGCTAGCCACACGTACTATCGGCCCGATGCCACAGAGGACTACTACACAGCGCAAGGGCAGCATGCGTGGCGCGCCTTCCTCGCATCGCGTGGCCGACAGTACTGCTGGATGGACGTGTCGGTGAGCGGTATGGCGGTGGGGAGGATTTGGTTTGAGCTGTACACAGCTGTGGCGCCGTTGACGTGCAAGAACTTCTGCGAGCTGTGCCGTGGCACCACGGTGGCCATGGGCGACACGGTCTCGCCTAACAGCGCCTTCGACCCGCTGCCAGCGCAGCAGTCGCACCACATTGGCTACAAGGGGACTACGTTCTTCCGGACTTTAAAGGATGCGTGGGTGATGGGGGGAGACGTGACAGGAGCACACTCCGGCAATGGCGGCTACTCGTGCTACGGCCGCTGCTTCCCAGATGAGACCTACGCCGTTCCCCACGATGCGGCTGGAATCCTCGGCATGTGCAACGACGGCCCGCACACGAACAGCTCCACCTTCTACATCACGCGTCGGCCCATGTCATGGATGAACGGCAAGTATGTTGCCTTTGGTCGAGTCATGGATGGCATGCACGTGGTGGATGCGATCCACGCGGTAGAAGTGCGCCACAACCAATCCCCGAAAGCGGAGATCGTCATCACTGACTGCGATGTGCTTGACACTGCTGCGTAGGGAGAGAAGGGTGGGGACTCGCGAGGGGTCGGGCCTGCTCAAGGTCAAGCCAACACCGGACGATTGAGGGCGGCAGCACCGCCGGCTCCTCTCCGCCTCTCCCCCCTGCGCAGAGGGGTGTAGCGTGTGGCAGCCTCTGTTTGTACGTGCATGCGTGTGCGTGTGTGGTGCCGCGGATCGACGTTGGCCCTTTCGCATAATGGCGGGCCTTTGTTGTCACGTGTGCCTTCCCCTCTCTCTTCGACCACCGTCCGAGTTGCGAGAGCCACCCCCCCTCCGCCCCCATCTCTCTTCCTCCTCCTCGCTTGTTTCTCGCTTGTCCGGTCTCTCTGTGTGGTTGTGTGTGTGTGTGTGTGTGACTCGAGTTCACGCGTGGCGCCCATTCCCTCGGTCGTGCTCTCTCTTTTCTCTCTGTCTGTTCGTGTTCGATGTACTACTAGGGCACCCCAACTCACTACACCGACGCACACTCCGTCATCATCACACTCTGTCTGTCCGTCTCTCTCTCTCTGCATCGCTCTCTGCCTGTGCGGACAGCGCTAGCGACAGTAACAACGATAACGACAACGTTCCCTCCCCTGGCTTCGTCTTGCCCACTCTGTCAGCCCATGGATCCCCCACCTCTTTCCCTCCCTCCTCCCTCTTCCTCTCTGGCCTCCACGCCCCTCAAGAGGAGCTCAAGACGACGCTAAACAGCATGGCCACTGGAGCTTCGTTTCCCTCCTTGCTATACGCTCGCTCATCCAGGCACTCCCCCAAAGGCCTACGGCGGGGCGGCGGTTGCTAAGAGGAGGAGGGCAACAAAGCGACCACACAGCGTCCACTTTGGCCGAGCTTGGCTTTCCTCTCTCTCCGTGTATGTGAGCGGGGTGCGGGTGGAGGAGGAGGTGGTGGTGGGGAGCTCCCTTTACCTGGATTCACCGTTATCCCCCCAGCACACCACTCCACCCCAATCCCTGCACTGTGTCTCTCCCCTCTCTCTGCTCCGTCTCCTCCTTGCTCCTTCTGCAAACCTGTGATGGCGTTTGCGTCTTCCTCTACTGTGTGGACGGTTGTTTCTCTCGCTCCCTCCTTCCTCTCCTCTCGTCTCTCTCACTCGGTCTCTCTCGTTATCCACTTGCTCGCCCTTCCTTGCTCTCCAGCGAGCTCTCCTTCGTCCGCTCTGTATGCCGATGCAGACACTCCGCGTAATCGCTGCTCCACCTCTCGTTGCGATGGATGGCTGTTAGGTGGACAGTGCTTAACCGGCGGCTCGCACACCGCACATTCTCGAATGGTGCGGAGTTGGATACGGTGGGGTACATGCAAGCACGCCGCCGTAGTGCTGGGGAATATCACCCCTACGTGTTTGAATTGTTCTCACGACCACGACGAGCACTTCAGTGCGCCTACTGGACCGCGCGCATGCGATGGTGGAGAATTCTGCGAGCTCAAAGGGGATTCTTTGCTGCGCTGCCTGCCACGCGACACTCTCCATCGCTGCGTCTACTTCATTGATATTCTCTGCGGAGTCAGATGCACTTGGTGAGCGTGTGGCAACCACCGCTGATCCGTCGAGCACGAGCACACACGATGACTTTGCGGAATGGTTCAGGCGCGCCGGCGGCATGAGGGAGGGGTGCTGTCCGTGGACGTCTGCTGCCCACAACGGACTGAGCGTGCACTTGCGCTGCTTACGTGCGTCCTTTGCCTTGTTGCGGTGCCGTCGCTCATACCGACGAAGACGGCAGCGCCACTGCCTTTTCACCTCAACGTGACGAACCCCAGCCTGATGAAGAGGGGGGAGACACCTCAGCGCGTGGCATCGCCAGGGCCCGCCAACCCCCACTCCCTCCGTGTGTGGCGAAGCCCCCCGCAGCCCCCCATCCCTGTCAATGCCGAGCCGCCTCCGGGGCTGCCAGGGCCCCGCACCTACGGCCTGGGGGGTGAGAGGGGGGCGGGGATCAGAGCGACTGACCGCCACGGATATCGGCGGCCAGGGCCCAGATGGCGTGATGTCGGAGCGACCTGCGACCGTGACCGCGCTTGCGCCACCCGCATGGTCGGCGTGACTCGAGCGCGTCTCACCGGGCCCTCACAGCCCACTGGCGTGGGGGAGCCCGGGCCACCCCGAGGCGTGCACCAGGTGGCGACCGGCATGATGCGGGTGCGGCTGCGAGGCGACCTGCGGAGCGGGGGTGGGTGGGCGCCACTTGAGGCAGGGGCCGTGCACCGCTGACTGCGTCGCGGTACTGCCGTGCCGCGTGTCCACGGCTGCTTCGCACCGCACGATTGTGCTGCGATGTGTTGTCGGGCTAGAGTGGGGGAGGGACTTGGCCTCCTGTCATGTGCGAGTGATGAGTGGGCACGCTGGAGAAGAATGCGACGTACCCTGGCGAGGGTGTGCTGCGTCACTCGTGGCTACCTCCCTGTTTCTCCCCTGTACGTCTTGTGAGTGTCTCTGACACACACGCCGACGGAGGAGGAGCGGTACGCACCTGGGATTGAGTAGTTTTCTCTCTGCTGCGTCGGTGGTGATGTGCATTATGCAGCGTGTAGAGTGTGGTGCGGGGGTGGGTTGCCGGTGCACTTCTGCAGCAGCCGCGATGATCCGCCGGCGCCGCCGCCCTGTGTGCCGCACGTGGCGCTGCTCAGCATGCGCATCACCATCAGGGGCAAACTTGAGAAACAGTCAAGTATGTGGCGGACTTCCTTGCTGAAGTGCGAACCCATTTGGCGCCTGAGCTGTGGGGAGGATACGGAAGAGGGGGAGGAGGACGGCGGCGGATACGCGAACTTAGCGGCGCGGACCGGTGTGTGTGTGTGTGTGTGCGTGTGTTGGCGGTGCCGTTAGCTCCTCCTCCCCTGCTCATCTGCTCCACCTGCACCTCTTGTTCTCTCTTCTGTTTCGTCCAGCGCATTGTTTTCCCTCTCTGTGCACGTACGTTTGCCACGAGCCGTGCATCGTGTGTGGTGGACTGGTACACCCAACGTACACATGCCGATTCCTCCTGACAGCAACGTGCCCGGGGGGTGGGGGTGGCGATCGCCATCGTTGCCGCCGCTACTGTCCATCTCCCGACTCCTGTTCTCTCCTATCTCCTTCTTCCTCCGTGTCGGTCCTCATGCCTGTCTCGCTCTCTCTTCCTCTCTCGCACCACCATAGACACGTTTGCAAGTGTGCAGGACGCGAAAGGAGGAGTTGTGTTGTTGATGTTGGTGTGGCTGGGGTGAGGCGGGGTGTGGCTGCACAGCTGAGATGTATGCGAGTCCGCTCGAAAGTGTGTGTGTGCGTGTGGTTGCCGTGCCTCTCTCCCATGACGAGTGGAGGGGCAGGTGAGATAGGGTGGATTGGAGAGGCACGAGCGGATGGGGAAGAGGGTGGTGGGGTGGTGGTAGTGGCGCTGAATCCGGAGGCATACACTGTCCATCCCCTCAGCTGTGTCACTTCCCCTCCTCTCACCCACTCTTAAATGTTGGCTGCGCGTCTGCCTGTGCGTGTGTGTGCGTGTGTGTGTGTGTGCACTGCCGCCGCAGCAGCCCAGAGATGACGACAGCGACCAAAAAGAAGGGGAGGGGGGAGGAGACCGTGCGTGCCCCATAAAGCCCTACGCCCCCGGTTGGCGATGAGTCGCTGCTGTTGGTGCCGCTCCCGCCACTGCTGTCTTCGTCCGTTGTGATTCGCGACGACGATAGTGACTGAGAGGACTGTGCAGAGTACTACAAGTCCTCCTCCCCCCTCGCGCCTCTGCATGAATGTATTACTTGGGCTCGCGCGCGCGCGCGTGTGAGCACTGTGGGGGTAATGGGGGGAGGGGGTGTTTGATCCCAATTACTCCTCTTACGCCTGGTCTCCCCTCTACGCACCTACCTCCTTCTTCACCCTTCTTCTTCCCCTCGTTGGGCGCACGCAAGCGCTTGTCCTTCTCCGCAGCACGGGGCCAAGCAGGGTGGGGGCCCACCGTTGAATTCGTATTACTCTTTCCGGAGAGAGAGAACAGAAGTAAGGAGGCCAAGCGATCAGCTGCCCGTCGCATATCCTTGACGTGGCGGTCTTTGGACAACGTGAGAGCGAAAGCTGCGAGGCTGACGGTAGTCTCTCTCTCTCTCTCTGCGTGTGCGCGCGTGTTTACCTTCGGTGAGTGGCGGAAGTATGAAGCGTGGCGGCAGCGGTGAGCAGGACAGCGTGGCACGACTGAAAGCGAAGGGATTTGGCAAAGCCAAGGCTGCGCAAGCCCTCAAGGATGCCGGCAACAACGTAGACGTGGCACTGCGCATTCTGGAGCGGCAGCGTGATCAGCAGAAGCAGCAACCGCGAGTGTGCACGTCGACCAGCACAGCCTCTGCAGCCATCCCATCATTGCACCGAACGAAGCCGCCGCCGACCTCGTCTCTCTTTGGTAGTTCTTCTCCAGCTGCTGAGGCCCTGCGTCGGCAGCGAGAGCGGCGTCACCCGTGTGTTGTGCAGTTCGGTTCATGCCAGTTTGGGCAGTACTGCGCGCTCAAGGACCTCCCCGGCGACATCTGCGTGCAGCACTTCCAAGGCTGCTGCGTGTACGGGAGTGCCTGCCACCACCACCACACGATCGACGGCGTTGATGTTCGCGATTATGTGTGGGGTTCTCCGAAGGATGAGGACTTGGCGCCAGTGCTGCGAAGCGGTGACTCGATGTACCGCGTGCGCACAGTGGCTGGAATGGGGTCGAAAGTGCAGACGGCCGAGCTTATAGGAGGCCAGGCCGACACCCCCACACGCGACGGTGATGGAGAGTACGACGGTGGCGTCGTGGTACACCGATCGCCAGCAGCTTCGCTAGGTATGGGATCCGATTTCAATCGCATTCGCGGGTCCGTTCCATCACACACGGATCCGATGCTGCCGCCGTCGCTGTACACGTTCGAGCGCAAGGTGGAGGAGACTGGGGGTAGCGAGGAGGTCGACGTAGCAGGAGCTCGCACCGTGGGATCGGGTCTAGAGGCGGTAGTAGTGGCGCATCCGACGCCGTTTCGCGATCTGGTGAAGGGCTGCGCTAGTGCTGTGCAGCCCTCTCTACCACAACCACCGATCTCTTCGTCGACGCTATCCTCTTCTGCAGTGACTGCAGCTGCTCGTCGCAGTCGTGCACGTCACCCATGCATCGCGCAATTCGGCAACTGCAAGTTCGGCGATGCCTGCGTCCACGCCGACCGTGACGCGGATGTCTGCGTGCATTTCCTCAATCGCCGCTGCCGCTACAGCGCTGACGAGTGCCGTTACCGCCACGAAACGGAGGCAGAGTATCAAGCCACGCTACTTGCGCGCATCGGTCTGCCAGAGTCGACGGCGGACGTGGCCGGCGAGCGGAGGGAGTCGCCGTACGCCGGTAAGTCAAAGTGCCGCTTGCAGGGCAGCTGCCCACAAACGGCCGCAACACCAAGGCCAGACCCTGACAAGTCCCCCATGGGCGGCCAACCACTGTCACGAGCGCTGCCGTCCGTGGAGGACTTGGCGGCGCTTCCGGAAGCACTGCGGCCCACTGATGATGCCGGTGCAATTCCTAAAAGCGACGATGACTACCTCAGCAGCGCCTCTGAGCTGCAGGTCTTCCTCGGTCTGCTGGAGGTGTTTCCTAATGTCGAGCCAGTGGTAGTGCTGCAGGCGCTGCGCGCGAGCGGCGGAGACCTGATCCACGCCAGTGATATTATCAGCCACTTTGATGACGTCCCGACAGTAGCCGAGGTGCGCAGCGTGGCCAGCGTGCTTGCGTTGGCGGCGGCCGAAGAGGCGGCGGAGCGCGAGGCGGCGGTGGTGCTAGAGCGCCAGAATGCTTTACTGACGCTTCTCTCACTCTTTCCAGCGGTCGAGCCGGCGGCAGTGGAGGCGGTGCTGTCGCAACACCACGGCGCCTTTGAAGAGGCGTACAGTGTGCTTCTCTGCGCGCAGGAGAACGTGACTCGGTCAGCCATCTGGAGTGGGAGCACGGCGACTATGGCGCCAGTCGATCAGCTCCGCGTAGAGAAGCTGTGCGTGATGTTCCCCAGCCTTGACACGGAGGTGGTGCGGAGTGCCTACTGCGCTGCAGACCGTCAGTGGAGTCGCGCGACAGTGGCTCTGAATGCGCTGACGGAGGAACTTCTCTCCGTCGACTCTGTCGCGGCGGCGGCAGCGGCACCGGCGAAGATTGCTGCAACGGCGACAGTGGAGTGGCAGCCGCCTCATCTTGCTACGACAGGGACAGAGGTGGCAGGGGACGACGGCAGCAACGCCAATGGTGTGCTTACGGCGGAGGTGGAAACGAGTGCAGAGGCCTACAACGCCTATCGGGCAGCGGAGAAGGAGATACTCGAGTTCGGCGACTGGCGGAGGGTGCGGGAGCAGGCCTACCTGGTGAACAGACAGCGTCTCCTCGTCTTGGGCCAGGCCACCGCCGCTTTTTTAAGCGGAGACGGCAGAACGGCCAAGATACTCAGCAGCGAGGGCCGTCGACTCGATCGCGAGTACAACCGACTGAACCGCTTGGCGATGCTCGCCCTGGAGCAGGAGCGGCTGCGCACGAATCCCACAAGTACCCTCGACCTCCATGGTTTCCATGCCACGGAGGTGCACGATGTGCTGGTCCGTCGCATCCGCGTCTGCCAGCGCCATCGTATTGGCCGACTTCGCATCGTGACGGGGCAGGGGAAGCACAGCAAGCGCGGTCATCAATCGCTATACCCTGCCGTCATGGAGGACCTCCGCACAGACGCGTTCCTGACTGCAGTCGTGAAGGTTAAGTCGATCAAAGCTGGCTACATCGACGTTACGGTGCGACTACCAACTACTGAATCCTAAGCAGGAAGAAGGCGGGTGCGAATAGAGTCGCGCGACAGCGCCCGAGGAAAGCGCGGCTGACCCAGGAAGAGAAGACGCCAAATGTGGACGGTCGCCCTTTCCCTCTCCGGCGGTCCCCTCCTACTTCCTTTCCTCGCCCCCTTGCGCCGCTCTTGTCTCCCTCTTTTACCGAAGCTCTCGCCGCATAGGTCTCTCTCTCTCTGTCTGTGCGTGTGTGCGTGTGTGTGCGTGCATGCGATGTGACGCAGACGGCGACAATCGCCAACTTCGGCTACGTCAGTCGTTCTCCCACTCCCCCCCTTTCGCCGGTGTTTTTCACGCCATAACGCCCCTCTCTCTCTTCAGCGGCGCGTATTTTAAGAACAATGACAGACCGACCGACCGACCGACCGACAGACCGACACGCACGCACAGACACGCACATCGCCCTCACTGCCGTCAGCACCGCACCTAAAGACACAGCGTCTCCCTGTGACCGTTTCCCCTCCTCTTTACCGCTTTGCGAGTGTGTTGCACCGTTACGGCCCCTACGCGTATGATTGGTTCCGGTGTGTCTGTGCGCTCGCGTGCCCCCCCCCTTCCCTCCTTCCCTCCCTTCCCCAGTGCGTGATGAGCTGGTGTCGGCACGCGAGTCGCCTAGGTCTTCGACCTCCACTTCCTTGCCTCTTTTCTCCGATCTCTTTTCTCCCCCCCTCTCTCTCTCTCTCTGTGGATCGACCTACACCAAGTGCGTATACCGCTGCCGATCAACCCACCCGCAGCGCACCGAGCCAAATGAGCAGCTGCCGCGGCGTTCTGGTTGCTGGGGTCACGAACAGGGCACGGACGCAGATGGCCGAGGCGTTCTTGCGGGCCTTCACTGGTGGCAGTGTTTTTGTCTGCAGCGGGGGTGTGCACCACCTCGGCACCGTGCACCCATTGCGGTGGCGACCATGGCAGAGGTGGGCATCCATGTCAGCCAGCAGTCCTCGTCTTCCCTGGCTGGCGCGTGTCGGCAGCGCGGAACGTACGACGTCTACGTCAGCGTGGATGCCCCCTACACGGAGCGGACGAGTGACTACTATCAGCGTCGTTACACCGACACGCAGGCCGCTCAGCAGAGTATGATTGGCGGCACCGGGTTATCGGCGTCGTTCTCGTCTTCCACGTTGACTTTTTCCGATCCACTGCTGGCGTTGCCGGTGCCGGCGCACTGGACGGTGGCGCATGACACGGCGGACGGTCGTCAGAGCTGGACGTTGTGGAGTCCGCGTGACCCTGCCATCTACCACGAACGCTCGACACGAAAGCTGCAGGATCACCTGTACGAGGGCGAGCCACTCTTTATGCGTGTGCAGCCCCACGAGCTGCGCAAAGCGTGCCGAGTGCAGCGGCGGTGGGAGGTTCCAGCGCTAACTCACCGATTTGCACTAGAGACGGAGGCCGAACAGATGGCGCGGTTTCGGCGAGCACGTGATCTACTCGGCTCCCTGGCCCTTGCGCTTGTCCGTGACTTGGAGCAGGAGTACGGCGAGACGATGCTCGATGAGGCCACCGTGGCTGCCTATGAGAAGGCTGCGGCGACGGGGTGCTGACCTCAAGCCCACCCAGAGCGCTGCTGCGAGCTTGCCGGTGGTGATGATGGCACTGCTGCTCCCTACGCCACCCTTACCCTCCTCTGTGTGCCTTGTGGAAGGGCAGTGGGCGCCATCACTCCTCACTCTGTGTGTGTGTGTGTGCCTCTCACGTATTGCCTTCTCTCTCTCTCACACATACGCACACGCACCGACACACTCGCAGGTGTTTCGTTAGCACTGGCGGGTCTTCCGCTGCTTCGTTCCCCTCCCACGGATGACGGAGAGGGGGGCGGGGGAGAGGGTCACACCTCAGTGCGTGCCATCGCAAGGGTACACTGCCCCCCCCCCCCTCCCCTCCCCTTTCCCCGCGCATCCACACCGCCGCTGCACGCACATGCATTTCTGTGTTTCTCTGCGTCGGAGCTGCAGTCGTGCCTCGGCGTGGATGCTCTTTCCTTCTTCCCCTCAATGCCGCCACGTCCTGCACTGCTGCCCCTTGGCCTGCCTCCACCGCAGCGGGCAGGATTGGCCCTTCCTCTCAAGCCGTCGTGTTACTTCACCTCGCTTTCCCCCTCCCCCCTTTTCCCCTGTCAGCCGTATCGGCAGTGTAGCAACACGACGTGTTAGTGTGTGGAGCAGGCGGAGGTCTTAGCCACTACTGCGATCACGCACAGCATTGTGACCGCCAAACACACACGAGGTATGTACAACGGCGTAGAGGCTGCTTCCATTAAGGGTACCGGGCTGAGCGGGTATGTTCAGCGCAGCCGCGTGAACGTGTCGGCAGCGGGCCGCGCGCCGGCTGAGGAGGGCACAATAGCAGCAGAGGGCGGGTCCTCCATCAACCCTCTCGAGCAGCGCCGCGCGCAGGGCGAGAACCGCGAGATGGCGGCGCGGCTTGAGTCTCATCACGCTTTGCGCGAGGTGCGGCTGCGCGTCTTGCTCTACCGCGAGGAGCGCCAGGCGGCTGGGATTGACGCCGCCACGATCGAGCGCGAGTGCGGTGAGCTCTACGAGTCTTTGCTCGTCGCCGCCAAGGGTCGTCTGAAGGCTCAGCAGAAGACCGAGAACGCCAAGACGGCCGCGAAGTTCGCCGCCGCGTTCGGCGTAAAGTCCACAACGGCGACGACCACCGCAGGCGGTGGCGCTGGCAGCGGCAGCGCGTTTAGCCGCTCAGTGCAGGAGGCGGAGAAGCGCCGCAGCGAAGACGAGCGGCGCTCTCGCCAGGAGGCCCAGCTCGTTGAGCATCTGAAGCGTATGCGCAGCGAGGCCAGCAATGCGGCAGCGCCGTAGAGATGCGGGCATCTTCGATCCAGGGTACCGGGATGTAACGACGGGGTGGGGTAGGGGTGCTCATTTCGCAGCTCTCTCAGCTGCCCAGACTACTCTTTGCAGTTGAGGGGGCTACGCTGCGTTGGCCCCCTCCTCTCTCTCTGCGGCTACGCGCCTCTCTTCTCCTGTCTCCTTCCTCTTCCTCCCTAGTTGTGCTACGGTTACCGTGCACTCCTCCCCCTCCCCCGTTCCGCGCTTCGTGGCCGCGGAACTCCTCGTAAGCACCTGACGCCTCTGATAAGGCACGTGGGTACGTACCTAGCACTCTCACATGACACCGACGCCCTCCTGCTTCGCTCCCTTAATCTTCCGCGTCTTCTGTCGGCCTAACTGTCGGCTCCTCATTTTACCCTGCTGCTCCTGCTGCTGCTGCTGCTCCTGCTGCTGCTGCTGCTGTCTTCCCTCTTTCTGTCCCCACCTTCCTACACAACCCCCTCTTCGCTATGCGGCCTATCCAACGGGCTTCTGGACACCCCACGTACGCGTGCGTGTGTGTGGGTGTGTGCCTCTTCAGCTTTCGCTTACTACTGGAGTGTCTATATCACTCCCTCGCCTTTCTTCCCTCATCTCGCTCGCTCTCGCAGAGAGAGGGCCGGACAGGCACACAGACGTGCCGCGTATTCGCATACCCGAGCAATCCCTCCCGCGCACAGGTGGCTGTCGAGGCGTTGGTGTTTAGGCCGCGCTCTTCTGGGGCATCTCCCTCTTTCCTTTTATCGGAACGTTTTGTGCTTCGACCACCCCACCCACGGTGCCCCTCTTTCCCCTTCGCCCCGCCCCGTGTTGCCTTCGGGTGCGACGCCCCACACGCCTACACGGGTGGCGAGGTGCCTCTGCGTCTCTCGCTCGACTGCTGCGCTGCCTACACCCCTCCCCCCCCTCCCCTCCCCGCATGGGGGCACCTGCACACCGACACAGACGTGCGATGGACCTCTTTGCTCTTTTATGCGCCTTGATACCGCAGAAGTGCGTGCCCCCTTCCTATAGCAGCGACGCACTGGCTCGTACTTCTCGTTCTCCACGATTCAGCAGATGACGCAAGCAGGCGGCGGTTGCGGTGGCAACGGGGTCGGCAGTGACGACGAGGGCATCACGCGCTTAGTCGTGAACGTTCCAGAGGCCGATTGGGCGACGATCGACTGCTTCAGCAGCTACACGGAGGCGGCAGAGCGGGCCGCGATGCGGCGTCGCCATACCATACCATCTACAACTCACTCGCCGTACGGAGAGAAGCGTCCCGCGTACAGCTTCCAGGGGGAGGCTTTCTTAGCAGCCTTGGCGTGCGGAATCGCGCTCGGCTGCCTCGGCGTCATCAGCGACGCGTGTGCGCGTTGGGTGAGCGCCTTCCGCTCTGGGATTTGCGCGAACTTTTTCTGGCTGGATCGCAGCCTGTGTTGCGTCGACAGCAATGGGTGCGATGAGTACTACTCCTGGGGTGAATTCTTTCTCGGCCGTGACAACCACGTCGTCACCTTTGTTGACTTCGTCATGTATGTCAGCTTCTCCACCCTGGCGGCCGTCGCAGCGGCGTACCTGTGCAAGACCTACGCCCCCTATGCCTCTGGCGGTGGCATTGCGGAGGTGAAGACGATCGTGTCGGGCTACCATGTCAAACGGTACCTTGGTGGCTGGACGCTCATCACGAAGGTCGTGGCCATGTGCTTTTCTACAGGGTCCGGCTTGACGGTGGGGAAGGAGGGCCCCTTTGTCCACATCGGTGCCTGCGTCGGCGGCATCATCTCCGGAGCCTTTCCGAGCTATCAGCAGGAGACCAAAGAGCGCGAACTCATTACCGCCGGCGCGGGCGGTGGCATGGCCGTTGCCTTTGGTGCCCCCGTCGGCGGCGTCATTTTCGCCTTGGAGGATGTCTCCACATCGTACAACTTCAAGGCCCTCATGGCTGCACTCATCTGCGGCGTGGCGGCGGTGCTTCTCCAGTCACGCGTGGATCTCTGGCACACCGGCCGCATTGTGCAGTTCAGCATCAACTACCGCCACAACTGGCACTTCTTTGAGCTCCCCATGTTTGCGGTGATCGGGTGCTTTGGCGGGTTCATGGGGTCCACCTTCAGCGTTGTGAATCTTCACATCTGCCGGTGGCGCAAGAAGCACGTGAAGCAGTGGCGACTCGCCGAGGTGACTGTCGTGGCCGCCATCACTGGTGTCGTGAACTTCTTGACGCCATACAGCACCGGTGGCATGCTGGAGCTGCTCAGCGACTGCTTCCAGGACTGCACTCCAGATTCCAGCATCGAGATGTGTGAGGGCAGCGACGTGCGCGCCTTTTTCTCTCTTCTCGTCACCGCCACGGCGAAGTTTGCCATGTTCACCTACACCGTTGGCACATTCCTGCCCGCCGGCATCCTTGTGCCGTCGCTCACGATCGGCGCTCTGTACGGCCGCGCGTTCGGTATGATGTTTCGCTCGCTCCAGGAAACCTACGCAGGCTCGTATGTCTTCACAGAGTGCTACCACCAGGACCTATGCGTCATCCCTGGCGTATACGCGATTGTAGGCGCGGCTGCTATGCTGACCGGCGTCACCCACATGACCATCTGCCTGGCGATTATCATGTTCGAGCTCACAGGCTCGCTAGAGTACATGGTTCCCGTCATTGTAGGAATCCTCTGCGCCAAAGCGGCCGGCGAGGCGGTCGGGGTGAAGGGCACGTACGAGATCATCATCGAGGAGAACAAGTTGCCCTACCTCGACCCAAAGAAGGAGTTCTACCTTGACTTCTCTGCCAAGGACGTCTACAAGAACAAACAGTTCACCGTCCTGACGGCGTACGGGCTGCAGGTGCGCGACGTCAACGAGCTCGTCACAAGGATGAACGTTACCGGCTTCCCGGTGGTCGACTCGGCCAGTGACACGACGCTGCTCGGCTACGCGCCCACAAAGAAGATGATGCGGGCAATTCAGGTGGCTGCGGTGCGCAACAAAGACGTGAGCCTCAGCACGTACATTCGCTTCAAGACAGAGCCGTCCAACTCGCAAGACCCAAACTTTCTTGAGGTGAACCTAACGAACGTCCTAGAGAGCTGCCTGCTGCAGGTGGAGCCGGAGTGCTCCGTGAAGAAGCTGCTGTACCTCTTCAAGTCCCTCGGCACCCACCACATCGTCGTCTGCCGCTATGCGAAATTCGAGGGCTTTATTAGCAAGAAGGATTTCATTAACTTCATGCGCGTCAAGGAGCGCGAGGAGAACATGGAGGACGATGAGCTGGAGCGAGAGCGGCGTGACCTAGCGCGACAGCGGCGTCGTCGCGAAGTGGCAACCGAAGTGATCGACAGGACGACGAAGACTAGTGCCGTCCGTGCGACTGCCCACCACCGCTGAGAGCGGGTGTTAGTAGTGGTGAGGCGGCCGTTCATGCGGTAGCGCCAGCATTAGGTGCCGCTAGCGCCATCGTCGCTGCTGCTCCTCGCCTGTGGTTGCGATTGCATTCTGTCCTCCTCTTTGCTTCCCCGCCTGCCCACTGTTGCGCCTCCCTCCGTAATGGCCGATTTTATTATCTCTTTGCTTTGTTAAACATCACGCTCGCTACTTCGCCTTAGTCAAGCCCCCTCCCCTCCCCTCCCCCTCGTCTTCTTCTTCCGTTCTGCGTGCGCCACAGGGCTCTCTCTTGCCCACAGCGCCGTAGAACGAGACGACGGAGCAGAGGAGGAATACTTGGCCACTCTCCTCTTCCGCCTTTCTTCTTCTCTGTGTCTTTCGCAGACATGGACACCCCCCCCCTCCTCCCCCCACCATATCCTCATAGTGGCACTCATCCACGTGAGAGGTGCGGGGAGGAGGGGGGGGGGCTCTCCACGTTGAGCACCAGGCACAGGCGCGCGCTCGTCCTTCCAGGTCTCTCTCTTTTGTTTCTCGGCCTGCGCGGCAGTAGTGCCCCTTGCCCTACTTCTCACTGACCCCCCTCCTCTCCCCCTCCCCCTTCTGTCGCTTATCTGCCAATACGCTTGCCGCGGATCAACGGCGTCGTTGAGCGCCTGCGCTAGTCTTGCTCGACGTCAGTGTGATTGCTCTGCTCCACGGCTCAAGTGAGGGGGTCGCACGCGATCTGCACGCCACTTTCGTTGTTTTCTTCGACTTATAGAGGGCAAGCGAGAGAGAAGAGGGGAGTCGCTTCTGCCAATCTCTCTCTGTCTCCGTGTCTAGGAGAGGGAGCTGCACACGTGCCTGCGTTCATGTGTCATTGACGTCACACACCTTCGCTGAGGGGTTTCTTTCTCACATTCTGTGCTTCGCCTCTCGGCCCCACCTACACACCTAGCGAGGCCTACAGACACACGCGTGCACCTGCGCTTATATGCAAACTCGCCGAGGTCTGCGCAGCACTAAAGCACGAGCAGCTGGAGCGAGGGAGGGTGTGTCTGTACAGCCAGCCACTCCTCATCGAGGCTGCTCCAACCCGCTGCGTGTGCGCGTGTGTGCATCCTCGCTGCCACGACTGTTGTTGCTCAACGCGTGTGACTCATCTTCTGCAGGGGCAGTCGTTCCCCCACAGACATCCACCGATTCCCAAGGTGCGCATACGCAAGGCAGTTGCACGCTGCTGGTGCAGGCGAATGGGAAACTGCTGCGGGTCCGTCTCGGACAACGGCATTGCCTCCACCTCACCACGTCCCTCCCCTCCACGTCGTCGTAGGTGGCCAGGCTTCACAAGAAGCGCTACCGGGAATGAAAAGCTGATGCGGAAGCAGAGCAACGGGCTCGAGTTTACGCCGTTGGCTGTGACCAAAATGCCGTTTCTCATGGGCAGAGGTAAGACCAGCAGCAGGCCTATCCACGGCACCGCCGTCGTCACCGCTCTGCCGACCGCCTCATTGATGGACGGTGATGCCGCCACCCTCGCTGCCCCTATTCACAAACAGGGCACGCACGTCACAGCCACGGCACCGCATGGCGCCAGCGCCAGCGGCTTTGATCTGCTCATGCCTGATCTGTTTAGCGTCTCCGCTTCCTCGTTCTCAGCGCTGCTCGAGAACTTCGACATGGGCGACCACGCTGAGAGCAGTATTAACACCTGTCGGGACGGGGAGGGGCAGAGCTCGCTGGTGGAGGTGAGCCAACCAACGCAGAGCTTGAGAGGCAATACACACATGCACTCAGATATGGACATGACGAGCGAATGGGAGCTGCTGTCGTTTGACCGCACTGGCCGGCGGTCGGAGCGTTGGGGTTGCAGTGGGCTGGACCACAGCCGACTGCATCACCTGATCATCCGCGAGGCTGAGGTGCGTGCGTCGCTGACGGTCGTGTACATGAATCTGCATCAGCAGCTTCTCTTGCATCTCACCAAGGAGCGGCTCATCGCGGTGCACCTCGGCATGCTGCAGAGGTACCAGTCCGAGTGGACGGTGCAATGCATGTGTTGGATCATGGCGTTCGAGAGCGTGGCGCGGGAAGGAGTGGCACGCGAGTGGTGGGCAGAGCGGGCCGTTCTAGTGCGCCGAGTTGGGTCCTCTAGGGTTTCCCCGTCACCATCGTCGTTGACACGCGACGACGCGATGCGCGGCACTGCAGGCAGCCACGGGGTGAAGCGACAGGAGAGTTTGCCCCACGTGCTGAATTTGTACACCACTGCAGACTTGACCCCCAGTGAGGAGGCTGCGGAGGACGATCTGTGGAGCATGCGCAGCCAGTCCATGCGCGCCTTTTCCTCGCCTGCCCCGTCCGCCCTGCAGCAGCAGCAGCAGCAGCAGCAGCAGCTCTCGGCACCTAGTGGGTCGAGATCTGCGTCTGCAGGACTTACTGCCGGCCTTCATCCGGTCCCTCGAGCTAGTGCACGACATTCCTTGTCTTTGTCGTCGTCTGCATCGGGCCTCCGTTCACCTTTGCTCACGAGGAGTGTGACCGTTGCGCAGCATGCACAGCGCTACAGGATGGTGCGAGGGCAGCAGATACCCGTTGGCGAGCGGCATCCGCGAGCGCTAGGAGCCTGCGCCTGTGTCCCAGAGGCTGATGCGTGAGGAAGACGTGTGTTTCCGTCGCTGGCCGAGTCCAACTCAGCTTGCACGGGTGATTCTCCTTCTCCGCACCTCAAGTTTTTGTTGTCCTCTTCGCTTACTCTCGCCTACAAACCGAAGGACTCCGGCGCGGTCTTGTAGAGATCGCCAGACCTGCCGTCATCGCCGTATCCCCCCCCTCCGGCTCTCCGCGCTGCTCAGCACTCCGCCCACGCCCGCTGGCCGTCTGTGCCGACGCGTTTAGGTCGTCGCATTTTCGATACCCGCGCGTCGTTCGCTGCCGTCCTTCGCTGTTGCCATCATCTCCCACCCCTCTTCCTCCCTCGCTTCCTCTCCTGCTAATTTTTCCCTCGTGAGGGACGAGAGGGGGGGAGGGAGGAGGAGGGGTGGGCGATGATGGCGGAGTGGGGTCTCCCCGCGCAAGTGTGTGGTGGGGGTGTGCACAGGTGCAGTTTCAACGGTCATGGTGGGGTGTTTGTTGGGTTGCCGGCGCGTGTCGGTGTGTCGCCTGTCCTCCGTTGTTCTTTTCGTGTCTTTGTTCGTTGGCTTTCCAATCGGGGATGTCGTCCCTCCTGTGCGTGCGCGTGTGTGTTTCCTTGTCGCGCTGTCCACCTCTCACTTTCGTCTAGCAAACATTCGCCCCGTTGCTGCCGTCTCAGCTCTTGGTTGCTCGGCAGACAGGCAGACGCACGCACACGCACGCACACGCACGCACACGCACGCACACGCAGGCAGGCCACTTCTCTCTGCGTCTGTGTGCGTCGATTGGCGCGCTTCTTCTCCCCTCTCCGGTAATTTTCATTCCTTTCGCGGCACCACATCGCACCCCCACCCGTGACTTGGATGGACGCGGGAGGGGGTGCAGAGACAGCGAGCCTTCCTCCTCCTCCTCCTCCAGGCAACAACACCGTCCTGGAGCACAGCCCCCCGACGATGCAAACACGCGGGCGCTGTGTAGCCCAGCTGGCATGGCGTATCGCATCCGAGCAAGTCATCCCGGCGTCAGAGAAGCATGCGGGATCGACGGGAAGGGCGCGAGGAGGTGCATGACGATCAGCGCCAAAGCACATGCGTGCGAGACATGCGGCGTCTCCTACATCCGACCGCGTGAACTGTGGAGGCACCGGTGCCGAGTGCATGACGAGAGCACACCGCCGAGTTCACCAGACGCCGATGTGGAGAGCTTCCACCCCAAATTATGAAATGCTGCCGCGACTCGACGTGACTCAGGGAGAAGTATGGCATACAGCCGGGCTGCAGGGCCTCAGAGGGCCCTGGCCTGAGGCTGGCCGACTTCCTCGCTGAGCTCATCCGGCATGCGTCCAGACCAGCGCCTGTTACCCGCACGACCGACGTCACCACTTGCGCCCTCCAGCCGGACCCTGGATGCTGCCTGCTTGGAGAAGGGCATGGAGTCCGCCCGAGTCTGTCTGGCGCCAATCGCGCAGCGCGCACCGCAAGAAGGGACGAGGAAGGACAGGGGGGGGGAGTCCGTTAGACGCGTGGACCGCTTTGAACGGATGGGGGGCTCCTCCCGGCCGGCCAGGATGGGGCCGCAGTGCCACGGAGGTGTGGGGGTGCTGTGACTGCGTGCGCGCCTGTTGGTCGACTCGTTCGCGGTCCAATGGGCCCGTTGACGGGAGCCGAAGCATGTGTGTTCTCCTTTTTTTCTGTGGACCGCTTGATGTGCAGGCCATGGCGAGGGTGGCGTTGTTGCCAGCTGCTGCTGAGTGTCGAGGAATGGACGAAAGTATAAGGGTTGGTCCCTCTTCACTCGTGCCTGCCCTCGTCCACACTGGCTGTCCCACCCAGGCGTATACCGCTGCCGACTGAGCTTGTGCATTGTTGGTCATGGGCAAACACACACACACACACACACATGGTAGAGGAAACGGCATATGGAGGAAACAGGCGCCCGTCGACGAATGCGCCTCAGCGGCTCAGCAGAGCCGCAGCGTCGACGCACATGCGGAAACTCATGAGGCGGCTGCATTATGTGTGTGCTTTGCAGCGCTGCCGAGGCCCTTCACTGAAGGTCTGGACCACTCTTGCTGGGACGTGAGTGATACCCCCGGACCTCTTCTCTATCTCGTCTTCATCTTTCCCCTCTCTGCATCTCACGCACCCCTTCAACACGCACCGCGTGTGTGCACAGCGGGTCACTCACCCTGTGGAAAAGAGAGCAAGACGCCAGCCGTACTATCCCTCCTCTTCCTCTCTCTGGCGAGCTATGTCTGTTAGCTTAGAGTCTCTTCTGCACCAACCCGTGTGCTGCCACTTGGCACACGGTGAGGAATACCGCGGCCAACTAGAGGCGCTAGACGGCAGCTTCGATGTCGTCCTGTCGAAGTGCACGCGGAGCCGCGCCTCGCCAAGTCAGCCGGCCGAGTCCCTTGTCTTTGTGCGCGGCGAGAACATCATCTACATCGGCTTCGACGAGTCATTCGGGGGCGATGGTGGGGCCACGTCGTGAGGTGCGCAGTCTCGTCCCCCCTCCTCTGCTGTTTCGTCTAACCCTGTTGCGACTCAGCAGGGGAAGACGGAGAGAAGGGGCAGAGCCTGTGAGAGTAGCGTTATAAGTGTCCTCGCGTTGCAGCGGCTGAGGTGGTCAGTGGGCGCAGCAGCCGTGCGCCCGTGAGCCTACACGTCGCCCGTGCGGTCTCCTCCCTCCCCCCTCTCCCCTCTCCCCCGCATTCCCTCACACACATGTCTCCGCGTCTTGTGCGCTCACCGCGAGCCCAAAGGGTAAAAAGAGAAGCGTGAGGCGTTTCAGCACCGCTGCAGTGCAATCATGGACGCACTCACGAGCCATTCAGGGGACAGATTCACGCGTAGTCGCACAGCGTGTCTTCTGTGCACTGAGCCAGCTTCTGTCGACGCCCCCCCTCCCCCCCGTGCGCGCGGTGTGAAACCATTGTGACTCGGACAGGGACGGAGCTGGTTCGTTGCCCTCCTTGCTGCCGCCTTTGCACGTGATGTCCGTCTCTCTCTTTTTCTTGTCCGTGACGCACCTCGTGTCCACCAGTCACCACCACCCCCCTTTCCCCCTCCTCTTCCCCCTTCCGCATGTTGACTCGCTTCACGGATGTGCCTTCTGATGACAGCCTGGCGCCGGTGTGGAATCGACTGTGTGACGACAGGCGTGTGCGCGTGTTGTGGCTAAGCATTTACAACCACTCATCCATCCACTCCTTCTCTCGCGTAACCACGACTACTTGCTGAGCCTCCGCTTGCTGACTCTCCTCTTCCTTCGTTCTTCTGACTTAGCCCGGCGACTTCGACGTGGCGCCGGCTGCCCATCATGGCGCTGCCAGGTGTATCGCACTATGAGCGGATGCCCACGCGGACCAAGATGCAGTTCTTCTGGATCTCTATGCTGACGATGGGCTTTGCTTATCAGTTTCTCAAGATGACGGTGCTACGCGTGCAGCCGAAGCGCGAGGAGCAGATGTATTTGCATATTCAAAAGGTCTACGGAGACAACGTTCCGGAGGAGCTGCTGAGGCGAGCAAAGCGCCAGCGCGAGGCGCAAGACGCGCTGGCGCTGACAAACATGCTGCGCACCCCAACGCCTGGTCAGACATCAAACGCACTGCAGAACGAGCTCGACCCTCGCGCCCTCATCAGTCTCAGGAGCTGGAACGGGCATTAGCGCGCTTTCTCTCTCTACTGCTGTTTTCCTCTCGTTGGGTAAAGGTGGCAGGCGCACACAGAGAGGCGTGTGCATGTAAGCGCGTCCTCTGCTCACCTGTGATGATCTTCTTAGTGTCTGTTGTCTCACTCTGCTGCTGTGTAACTCCGTGAAGCAGAGCACAAGGTAAAGAACTCAAGAATCGAACCCGAGCTGCGTCCTTGACGGCGCCGCCGCTTCTCCACCCGTGTGTCCGTGCTCGAGTACCTTGAGTGAGTTGGCACGACCGTCGAGAAGCATACAACGGGGATTGGCTGTCAGCTGGACCTCTGCCATCTCTCCTTCCTCGCCCCCCCTCCCCTTATACCCACAACGGGCCTCACATTCTCCCCTCCCCCTTCTGCATGCGTGTCTGTGTGTGCGGGCACGTTCATTCAGACGGGCACCTCTGCATGCAGATGGTGGAGAATGCAGTACTGGCGCGCTCTCTCTCTCTGTGCGTTTGTGTATGAGCCTCTTTCCCATCCGTTTCCCCCTCTCTCTGGTCTCCCTTCTCGGCCACGTGTTGCGATCTCGCGCTTTCATCTTCATCTCGCGTGGAGTGCTGCGTCAGAACGCATCTCAGGTAACGCACTGTGCGACGGCACTGTAGACACGTGCTCGGGACGGCGCTTCGCACACCCTTCTCGTATACACTCGCAAGCCCCCCCTCCCCCCTCTCCCCTCCCCCTCCCCCTCCCCCCACACCTATGAAGATAGTTGTTCACGTTCGAGAGAAGATCATTCCGCTTCAGTGCGGCGATGGTACGCAGGAGGTTGCGTGGCTCGGCAACGCCGCCATGATACACTACGACGCCTCCTTTGGCAAGCGCTTCGGCCCGCCGGTGTTGATTCGCAAGGAAGGCGGTGTGCAGTGCGACTTAGGAGCCCGCGTGTGCGACCTGCTGGAGGATGGGCAGCACGTCTTCGTAGCACTGGAGAGTGACAAGGCGGAGTAGTGGTGGTGCGCAGCGTGTAAGAGAGAGGGGGCATCGGCTGACGCATGAGGGGCCCAGACACGTGAAGCGTGAGGGGAGGGAGACAATGGGGGGAGAGAGGGGGGAAGGTGTAGGGCGAGCACAAGCCCATACACAAGGGGAGGGGGTGGTGTTGGTGGTGGAGCTCAGGTTAAGTTGGCATGGTAGAGCAGTTCAGAGGGAAGCCGATGTGCATCCTCCTCCCCCCTTCCACCTCATACACTCTCACACCTCTCCCCTCCTTTGCCTCCCTCTGCCCTTTCCATTGGCCTCCTCTAAGTTGTGTGTCCCTCCTCCTCCTGCTGCTGCTGCCGCTTCGCTCTTTCTCCCGCGTAGTACCGCCACAACCCTCGTTGTCGGTTGTTGGACGTTACGCGCTTCTGATGTTGGACGCGTTTTCTTCTGACCTCTCTTCGTTCTTCTTGCGTCGCGGCTTCTCGCTGTCTGCCTGTCCGCGACCTCCAGTCTCGCTTTCCGTCCTTCTCGTCCGTTGTCCTCGCCATGCTCACCGTGTGGCGCTTGCGCGTTTCTCGTGTGTGTGGCACCCAACAAGGCGCGTCTGCTTCGCGTACACCTCGTCGCAGGTGTCTGGCGCTCTTTCTTCCCCCCTCTTCACCGCTCTCGGCGGTCGCATTCTAAAATCTCGTGTCTTTCACTTGCCAAGTCCCTCCCCTACTACCCCCCTCTGTCAGCCATTCCCCTTCGCTCAGGACAGACGGCAGCGCTTACAGATGCGGCTGCTGCTGTGAGTGACTGACACATGGGGATACTATAAAATCTTGTGAACATCATATACTCTGATAGCGCGGACAAGGGGGGGAGGCACCGCAGCGCGTGGCATCGCCAGGGCCCGCCAACCCCCACTCCCTCCGTGTGTGGCGAAGACCCCCGCAGCCCCCCATCCCTGCCAATGCCGAGCCGCCTCCGGGGCTGCCAGGGCCCGGATGGCGTGGTGTCGGAGCGACCTGCGACCGTGACCGCGCTTGCGCCACCCGCATGGTCGGCAGAGTGTCGGCGTGACTCGAGCGCGTCTCACCGGGCCCTCACAGCCCACTGGCGTGGGGGAGCCCGGGCCACCCCGAGGCGTGCACCAGGTGGCGACCGGCATGATGCGGGTGCGGCTGCGAGGCGACCTGCGGAGCGGGGGTGGGTGGGCGCCACTTGAGGCAGGGGCCGTGCACCGCTGACTGCGTCGCGGTACTGCCGTGCCGCGTGTCCACGGCTGCTTCGCACCGCACGATTGTGCTGCGATGTGTTGTCGGGCTAGAGTGGGGGAGGGGCTTGGCCTCCTGTCATGTGCGAGTGATGAGTGGGCACGCTAGAAAAGCAAGCAAACTGTGAAGCAAGAGCTTTGGTTAGCGCAGGCACAGCCTGTGTCCTGGCACTCTGCTCATACAGCGCGTCGCTCAGGCGCACCCCACCCACCCCCTCTCACGCTCCGTGTGTGTGTGTGTGTGTGAGGGCTGCAAGTGTTCTCGTCGCGTTGCTCACGCTGCCTCTCTTCACGCCGCGCGTTTCCTCTCCCTTACACACACGCAATGCACCACGCACCTTTGCGCCTTGTCGTCAGACGGCAGCATCAGGTATTTTCTTTGGGTGAGGTAGGGGGAATTTGATGGAGAATGAAGTTGTGTTCTGCTTGCTGAGTGGGAGGAGGGAGGCGGCGCCCCCCGCTTTGCGCGTGCGGGCGTCTGCGTTTATGTCATCTCTAATGCCTACGCGATGCTGCGAGCGTTTCCACGTTGTGTTGCTCAACTGTGCCCTCATTCTCGTCTCCTGTCTTCCCTCCTTCCCTCTCTCTCGCGCGCGTGTGTGAATGGGCTCAACTTTGTCAAGTACACCCGCACAGCGAGAGAGCGAGAGACACACGTATCGGCGGACCCCCAGTCCCTCACACACACGCACATTAAGAGAGCTGTTAGACCAAGGATGCCCGCGAGGGAGTCTTCTGTGTTTCGCGTAGCGAGAGCAGTGGCGCGCGGCGACGGTGACTGGGCAGATGTGCCGCTGGCGGTGCGCGATGCCATCGTGATGGTACTAGCGCAGCCTTCCAGTGGTGCTCTGCCCAGCGTGCAAGGTGGCATAGGTGATGCGTCTTGCGCGGACTGGAGGGGGCAGGTGGTCAGGTATGTCAACGGGGCCGTCACGCCGCCACTGCTAACGGAGGAGGTGGTTCAGAGCAGCGTTGATACCTTCGAGGATGCTGCCTGGGTGCGGGACGAGGCGGTGCGCAGCTTCGCAGAGTTCCACAACAACGTAGAGTCGCTCCACGCAACCATGCGTACGCAGCTGCGGCCGGTGTGGAGGACAGCGATGCAGCTGCGCCCAGACATCCTGGCGGACGTGCGGGACGAATGGCATCTCCGGCGGCGGGACAGCATCCCAGACAACATTCCGATCTCTGTTGCCGCTTCTCAGAGCATTGAGTTGCAGGAGACAATACTGCATGACGTGGAGGAGGCTCTGCAGGTGCTACGCAATACGTCGGTGCGCTTCGCTGCTCATTTCTTGTCGGATAAGGAGAAGATCTCGATGGGCGCAAATCCGGCGTACCTCCGCGCGCCGGACATCGACCGAGAGGTGGTGATGTCACGCTCGCAGAGCATCTCCACCTCACCACAGCGCGCGCTGCCAGCAACGACAGCGTCGAACTTATCGTCTCCAGGAGGTGCGGGGGGTGGGCACGTGAGGCACTCCACGTCGAGTGCGCCTGTCGCCCTCCACACCCCAAGTAGGCAACATAGTGGTCGCCGTCACAGCCGCCACGGCCACCACCACCGCCACTACAGCGACGTAGCGGGGCTGGTGAGCTCCAACTCCAACAGAAGAACGGACAGCTGCAAGTCCTCCCGTAGGAGCCGAGGCACCGGCGAAGATCCACTTTTAGAGGAGCTGCGCAAGCAGTATCAGGTGCGTGTTAGCGAACTGAAGGCGAGGAGTCAGGATGAGGGCGAAAGACGACGAGGCCGGGGCGGTGCATCAACATCAGCGAGGGCGGCGCCACCACGGCACGCCAGCTGGGCACACGCCGCGGTTCCGAGATCATCATCTCTGTCTTTGACGGATTCCTCGACGTCTTCGAGTGCATTGACCGGCACCAGCTCGACGCGGTCTCGCTGCTGAGGGGCACATGCAACGAGGGGAGCGTGCGGTAGGTTCTCAGCTCCATGGGCGCCTTCATGCTTCTTGTTAGTGTTTCCCTGAACGCTGCCATACCAAAGAAAAGGCCCCCCCTGATTGGTTCCAAGGAGGGAGAGAGGAGAGAGAGAGGGGGGCGTTGTGACCCCATATGGTGCGCGTGCGCCTGTCACCGTCGTTCTTTTCCTCCCCTTCTCGCCTCCCTCTGTGCGTTCTCGTGTCTTCTTCCGCTGTCAATACACACGCTATTAACTCTTGCTTGCCTTCGTAGATGGGACCACGCACCCCCCTCCCCACCCCCCCCCCCCCCCCCCCCCACACACACACACACACTGTACTTCCGCCACCGCCACCCTTCTCCCTCGACTACTCTCTTTCCATTGAGTTCTTCGTGCCTTACTCACCCCACCCCATCCCTATCGATCTCCGGCAGCGCCGCAAGAGAGGGAGAGAGAAGGGGGAGGAGAGGACGAGTGCGCGCTTTCCGTGAGCGAGTCACTAGAGGCCAACACCAGGAGGGGAAAAACAGCCGCAATTATTGCCGAAAATTGCCCTCCGCAAACGGGGCGGCAACCGGCCGCCATTCGGTGCCGCTGCACACTCAACACGAAATGGAAAAAAGAAAGACAAATCACAGGGAGGGTGCAGTCGGTGTGCACACCGTGCAGGGGCACCGAGGCAAGCGGCATGACTAGTGCATGCCATGGAGAAACAAGCATGGGCGCAGAGGCAGGGCAAAGAGCGCGGCCTCTCATTATCTCTCGCTCGCCTTCTTCTCCCCTCTGCGCTGTACTCTCTGACTACTGCCACTTTGCATGGTTGCTGGGGATCTTCTTTTCCCTCTACTTGCTCTCTCCACGACTGTCGTAGTCGCTGCGCTGTGTGCTAGTCCTGTCTCTTGCTGCCCGAGGGTCTTTCATGGCTCTAACACCCACGTAGAAATGCTCGCACGCCCCCCACCATTCTTCCCTGCTACACTCTCCTCCCCTCCGAGCGCTGATGTGGGTGTGGGTGCGACACAGCCCGCAACTGCACCCACATCAGCGGCGACGACGTTGACTCGGCCCTCTCACTATCAGCCGCCGCCCCCTTCGCCTCCCCTCCCTTCTCCTCCTTCGCTTTTGTTTTCCCACCGACTCGTGCTGCCACTTTGTCGTGGACTTCACGACATTACGCGCATTTCGCTCCCCCATTTCGGTTTCCCCTCCACAACCCTCCAGCCGCCGCACCGCCTCCTTCGACCTTCCCTCGCCCATTTCTTTCTTTCCTTTGTTCTCCTATCGACTATTACCAGCTCTGCAGGCTTTCATAGAGGCGCGCAGGTGCGTCCTCATACAGCAGCGCCATGCACTTCGTCCCTGCACCGTCCTCGCTTCACCATCGACCGCACCAAGACAATCCACACCCACAGAGGCACAATGTGGTCGATGGCGCCGACCCCTCCCGCACCTCGACGCTGCTACCGCTTCGTCGCAGCGGTGGCGCCCGCGACATCAGCGCAATGCTGACGGCCCCCGTCGTGGAGTACCGTCCGCCGCAGTGGGCGACACCGCTGGGCATATCACTCTGGACGATGCCTCCAGCCTCAAACCCGACGGCCACGACACCTGTTCTGAACCGCAGCACTGGTGCCGACAGCAGCGGCGCACCGCACGCTTACTACACCACCTCACCGAAGTCGGCAGCAGCGTCGACTCGGCGAGGTTATGAAGATGTGGGCGGACGAGTGCGAGGGAAGCAGGCTGGCGGCGCTACAGCCACCGGAGGGCGACAATCCTTCGGCACCTCACCGTCGCCGCATTCCACCACGAGCACCCGGCAGGCGCATCGCAGCCGCAGCATTGCGGAGGTTCGTCCGGGCTACGTGACCTCCACGGAGCGCGCCCGCTACCGCAACAGCGTCACGAAGAGGCTGATCGATCTCTACGACGAGGTGGCCGAGTTGCACAGCTGCCGCGGAAACATGAAGCGCCAGGTGACCAGGGCGATGCGCACCGACCCTCGCTCCTGCAGGGAGAGCAACGGCGAGGTGCAACTCGCCAACAAGCCCACACCCCAGCAACAGCGCGCTGTCGAGTCGGTCAAGGACGCGTTTGAGGTGTTGTATAACGCCATGCACGAGCTGGTCGCAGCGTACCTCACCCCAGAGGAGAAGCGCTACCTCGGCATCGACACGCATCTCTTCCAGACCAACCGAGAGAAGGCAACGACGTACCAGTACGCACCACCACAGCCGAAGCCGCAGTCGTCGTCAACCGGTGCCGCGCGAGGGGCACGTGGGAAGACGGCAGCGCCAAAGTCGCCATTGCCGTCGATTCAGCACAGTGAGGTGCGTGAGGAAGAGGAGGAGGCTGTCGCGGCGGGTGAGGAGGAAGTGCACACAGCAGCCACGGCGCCCACTAGCGGCTCCACTGCTGCGCCAATGCCGGCAGATCCAGTCCTCACCCCGCCTAATGGCACGCTAGCGCTAGGGACCTCGGCTGCAATCAACTCGGCCCAGGTCTCTCCCTCGGCACCGCTCATCCAGCTGGTGCAGCAGTCCATGACTGAACACTCCCTGCTGGCGGCCCAACCGCAGCCAATGACGTCATCGCCGCCGCCTCTCTACTCCTCCATCCTGCCCGCTGAGGCGCCTGGCGACAACTTTGGCGCTGCAGCTGAGCAGCAGTCTGTCTTGGGCTCCCACGCAGATGAGACAGATATTCCGGAGAGGTCGCCGGAGCGCGTCGTTGCGCCAGCGGCGTCCATGTCGACACTGAACGGAGCGTGGCCCACCGATACAGCGGAGGGGTCACTGGCACCTTCACCGACCAAGCCAAAGCCGCCAGCTGCAAAGGATGAACTTGTGAAGGCGCCGGTGGGTGGCCCTGATGAGGCAATTCCTACCCCAAAGATGCCGCTAACGCCGGCCACACAGACCCCATTGTCGCAGCCGCCCAGTCGCACTACCTCCGCCATGAACATCAACGGCGCGCCTGCTACCAAGGCCTCCGCGCCCCACGCACCGGCAGCGCGCTCGGCGTTAAAGCGCTTCCTCATCGACTCCGACAGTAACAGCGACATGTGACTTCAATTACTAGAGCAGTGCAGTGAACCGTGATGACGATGGCGATGCCCGAGAGAGAGAGAGAGCTGGGGATGATGGGTAGGTGGAGAGCGAGGAGGGACGACGGATGGCGACTGCATATGCCTCTCTCTGGCTGTTTGAGCGTGACCTTGTCGCAGCGAGGCTCGCGAAACAGGAAGGAGCAGGGGTGGGGAGGCTGCAGGAGCGGTGATGAAGGACAGCGTGACTGGTGTGGTGAGTGGCTCGAATCGCTCTCCCAACCGCCGACTCTCCTGAAGTTTCTTCCCTCTTTCTCTCTGGTTGTCCACACCACGTTCCCTCACCCCCCCTCTCTCCCCGCGAATACGTGGCACACGCAGCGCCTCTCCCCTCACTTGGCAGTCTGACGTACGCAACTTATCTCTCTCTTTTCTGTTAGAACCCTCCACAAGGCGTGCACTCACGTGACCCACACGAGGCAACATTACAGACCACCGCAACAAGAGCAGCACGTGCTGACCCGCCCTTCGCCATTTCACCGTCGCAGGTCTTTCTTGCCGCTGCTACTGAGAAGACGGCGTAAGTGTCGGTCGTGGCGATGGTATGCTGGGGGAATGGGAACCCCGTAAAGCACTACGGTCCTTCCCCTCTCTACATTTCTTCCGTTGCTCTGCGGCTGACCACCACGTCTTGGCAAGCGCCGCTTGCGGGCTGATGCACGAGTGTGCGCACGCACCCAACACACACACACACACACACACACCCGCACGTACGCTTGATGTACGTGAGCTCGTCGAGCACTTGTGCGGCCTTCTTGCTTTTCGCTGCTACCGCCTCCTCTCTTTCTCCCACGTGTCACTCTCTCCCTTCCTCGCTTTCTCGCCCCGCTCTTCCGCCTGCCGTCTTTACCACTGACGTGTTGTGCTTGCGTGAGCTTATGTGCCCTCGAAAAATACGTATCGCCAACAAACTGAGTGAGGCTCTCCTCGTGCCCATCACGATTGGAGGGACTTGCGTAATCTGCCCAGACAGACGCTCTCCACAGAGGACGAAAGGGGAGTGGCGCGAGGAGTCCGCCTATTTGTTCACTGCGTGGCGTGTGCGTGTGTGCGCTCTTGACTTCCTCTGCTGATTTTTAAAATCGAAAGTATCCTTCCGCTTCTTCGCCCAGAGAGTTGTCCATCCAACCAGCCATCCAGGTGTCTGTCCAGCTCACGCCTCAGAGCACAGCCAGGCAGCTCCCTACACGTGCACGCGCGCGTATACGTGAGGGGGGGGGGAGGTCGCTTTCACCAACTCAGGCACGAGGTGCTTTACTCACGTCGGGTGGTGGCTCACCGATAACGCGAAGGTAACGGCTCTCTGTCACTCCTGCGCCTCTGCCCACTCGCGCATTTTTCGCTCCTCCGCCTTTTCTCTCTCTCGGTTGTACCGTGCGGGCCGTTGTCTTGTGCGCCACTCTTGGCTCTGCTGAAGGTGCCAATGCTGTCGTTCCCCTACCGCCCGCTCATGCGCGGTGTATTGGCAACGGCTGGCGCGTCGCTCATGGCTCTGCCGAATCGTGCACTGACTGCGACGACACGCTCGCTCTACAGCAGCAATTCGGTATGGTTGGCTCCAGTGGTGCCGCCAAAAGATGCACCACCGGCGATGGGTGGCGATCCAGACTTGGAGGAGACCCACCCTGATTTTCAACCCCGCATAGTGGGCGGTGACCTCGCCGAGGACGAGATTGCCATGATCAAGAAGGACATTGTCGACACGATCCGCGACGAGGAAATCGTCGTGTTCATCAAGGGCGTTCCTGAGGCACCGGTGTGCGCCTTCTCAAAGCGCATGATCGATGTGATGGAGGCCCTTGGGGTGGAGTACACCTCGTTCGACGTGCTCGCTCACCCGGTGGTGCGCAGCTACGTGAAGGAGGTGAGCGAGTGGCCGACGATTCCGCAGCTCTTCATAAAGGGTGAGTTCGTGGGTGGCGTCGACATCATCCTGAAGATGGCGGAGAGCGGAGACTTGCAGATGCTGCTGGATCAGAAGGGCATCAAGCACTGCGGTGCGAAGTCGTAGAGGTCGGCTGTCTCTCTTTCTCTGTGTTTTTGGGGTACGAGCTTCCGCATCGGTGCCTCTATGTGGTGATGCGGGGGTGGCGTAGGTGGGTCGAGGGGCTGTCATGAGTACCCGAAAGCGAGTTCACCACAGGGGTGCTGGTGTATACTCGAGTTTGGCTGTTTTTCGCGGTGATATGTGGGCATGGGGATGAGCATGCTTGAATTTGTGTGTGCGTGTGTGTGTGTGTCTGCCTGAGGGAGTCCAGGCCACTTGAGCAATCACCTAATGAGGCAGTCGAGGAGGCACAACGGGGGTCATGTGGGGCGGTACATCATGTGCGGGTCTGTGTGCACTTGTCTCTGCGTGGTGTGCGGCGCAGATCAGCGAGTGCGCGTCAGTTCTTCGCCGTACCACCGCAGCGTGCCATCGTCTCGCACCGCAACGAGTTACCTACACGCAAATTACCTCTGAGAGGGGGGGGAGGAGGAGGAGGAGGAGGCGGGGGAGGTAGACAGGAGAGCGGGAACAATACAGAGGGGGCGGGTCTGCCTTGGCAGCAACGTTACGTGATCACCACTGATCTTATTCATCTTACTTTGCCCGGATTTCCTTCATTGGCTGCCTCGCGACTGGCCGTCGTTCTTCTCCGTTGCCACCTGTCCCCCCCGTCTCACCATGTCTCTCTCTCTCTCTGTGCGCATGCCTGCGTGTTCATGGCTCCAGACTGCTTCTCCCCCTTCACCACCCTTGTCTGTGCATCTTGCGCTGCGACTCTCCGTGCAGGCGTACGCTGCAACTGAGAATTGCTTCACTGGCTGCGATCGGGTCGGCCGTGGGTGACTTCAAAGAAGCCTCACACGTGCGTCTGTGTCTACCCGAGGTCCGTGCGTTGTAAGCAGAGACCCCTCGCCAATCCCCCCACCACTACAGCCCCGTGACACCCATAACTCGCCAACACTGCGGTCGCACAGGACACCTCCTCCTTACGTCATTGTCGCTACACACAGTGGGGCCCAGAGGCTTAACTGCTCACTCACCAACGTCGCCCATGAGGGGTTCCTCTCGAAACTTCGCTGCCAGCGCAGCAGCGACGGCATCACTGTCAGCGTCGCCGGCAAAGGCACGTCTCACAACCAACATCGTGGGCGGTATGGGCAACCAACTTTTCCTTGTTGCAAACTTGTTAGCCACGGCGCAGCGCACCGGCATACCGGCCTACCTGGAGGCAGCGCCGTTCAGCAGCAGCGCCGAAGCCCCACGCCCCACTTACTGGGGCTCTCTTTTTCGAAACCTCAGCCAGCATGGAGTTCAGATGTGCGTATCCTCGCCACCGCTGCCGCCGCTCCCTTTCGTGGTGGTACCCGAGACTCGACCGGTGCGGAAGGTGTTGCTGGACCCGCAGCGGGCCTGTGTCTTCAACATGGTCGGCTTCTTCCAAAGCGACGCCTTCTTCGACGACTACCCAACCATAACCTCCATCATTCCACCAGAGCTGTGGAGCGCTGCGCGCGAGCACCTGGCCATGTACTACGGCGGCGGTTCGTGCCACACTGTCGCCTTGCACGTGCGGCGCGGTGACTACACGCGCTTTGCCGATGTTTTTGAGCAGCTCGACGTCGTCGAGTACTACGACGCGGCTGTGCGGCAGCTGCTCGGTGGACTGCTCTTGCAGTCGCCGTCTGCTCTGCCGCAGCAGCCGTCAGTTGATTTGGCCCCCGCGCCGCCTGCCGGCTCACTGCCGCTGCCGTTCCTTCACTTGCTCGTGTTCTGCGAAGAGGAGCGCTTCGGGCGCACCGTTGTGGGGTATTTTCGCACAAAGTACCGAGGCACCGTCATGGTCAGTCTTGTGTGCGCCGCAACGGAGGCGAGCGCCGTATCGGCGAGGCCACCTGCGGTGTCGCCGTCAGCGGGGCTGATGCCGCGTGACGTGCTGGAGTTGCTGATGATGTCGCAGTGCAACGATGTCGTGATGGCAAACTCTACCTTCTCGTGGTGGGGTGCCTACCTGAACCGCGTCTCACTCCACCGCGTCATCGCACCTTCCCGGTGGTTTGTGAAGGACCCGTACCCGGCGTCAAATCACCTTTACTGCCCTGGATGGATACTCCTCTGATCGGAGAGAGGGGCGGGGGGAGGCGGCGGCGGCGGCACATGGCTAGTGGGTGAATGGATGGGGCGCGTCTCCGTCTCGCTCGCTCCTACCGTCCCCACACTGAACTGTTCGACAAGCTGGGGAGGGGGGGGGTCGCGGTGGAGCACAACAAATCCGCGTGTTTGTGCGCTCCTCTTTCGCCAGCGTGTGCTTTGGAAGTGGCGGCCAGCCGTGGAAAGGCGCCACCTTCCACCTTTCCCCTTCTACCGGAGAGTCGAGGGGGTTCGGTTGCTCAACGAACCTTTGCTACCAGCAGCAGCAGCAGCAGCAGGAGCAGTAGCAGCAGTAGCAGCAGCAGCAGCAGCAGGAGCAGTAGCAGCAGGAGCAGTAGCAGCAGCAGCAGCAGCGGTGTCATAACACAGACGCAGAGAAAACGTCGCCGTGCAGCCGAGTAGAAGTACACTCACGGCTGCAGAGCCACATAGACACCATCGCACACGCTTCCTTCATGCAGCTGTGCACAGGCATGCCGAAAGAGCGAGAGAGAGAGAGGCGCGTGGTCAGTGTGAGCTATCCGCGACTTAGCCCCATCTCAGTCCCCCAGCGCTCTCACTCTCTCCTTATGTGGACATGCATGTGCTCTCTTCATCTTCCCGCTGCCGTCCACCTCTTTCCCCCTCTCTGCTCATCTGTCTGTTTTCCTTTAGGCCAGCGTGTATCGCCGCCTCCAAGGGCTCGCCACTACTCCCCCCTCGTACAGCACACACTGAAACACGCAGAGCCTCGCTTCACGGAGGCACGCAAAGAAGTGCTACCGCCATCACCCTGATGCCTTCCATCGCCGCCCTGTCTCGCACACTGCACGGCGGCACAAGCGTGTACAGGTCCCGCTTAGACTCTCTCAAGGTACTGCACGCTGTGGCCCAGTCGTCACCGCCGTGGTGGACGCCAAGCTGCTCCAGCTTCCTTCGCCAAGCAGAGTCACTGAGCACGTCGACAAGCGCCGCTTCTGCACGCAGGCACCCTGTCATCGTTGTGGAGGGATTGGATGGCACTGGAAAGACACTCATCACGCGTACACTGGCCGAGAAGCTCTCAGGGATGGCAGTGAGCACACCGCCGCCACAGTTTGCCGAAGTCCGGGAGACCTTCCGAATCCAGGAGGAGGTGGTGGCGAGAGCCTTCTACTCCGCTGCCAACTACATCGCGGCTGAGGGCATCCTCGCAGCGTCGCAATCGGCGGTAGTCGTGGTCGATCGGTGGTGGTGCTCTACCTGCGCGATGGCACTGGCGAATGCCCACAACTATAACAGTCTGCCGCCCAGCGGTGATGCCGTGTACCGCTGGCCAGAGGACTTACCAGCACCGGATGCCGGGTTTTTGTTGTGCGTCGATGAAGCGGTGCGCGTGGCGCGTATCAGCAAGCGCGCCCCTGAGGATTTCGAGGAGCAGCGTCTCTCCTCCCAGAGCGAGATGCGCCGTGTTGCGATGGAGGCGTACCGCCGCACCAACATGCTGACCGAGGTAGCTGCGCCGACCTATCGAGTAGCGGTGAACACCATCTTGCGACTTCTGCCTGAGTGCGGCGTGGCGCATTGCGCTGCGGCCTTCACGCAGGCGGAGCTCGACGACATTCAGCCGTTTTAGAGTGACGTGTGTGAGACTGACGGGGAGAGGGTAGTGCAGCTCCAGCGTGCCCACTCATCACTCGCACATGACAGGAGGCCAAACCCCTCCCCCACTCTAGCCCGACAACACATCGCAGCACAATCGTGCGGTGCGAAGCAGCCGTAGACACGCGGCACGGCAGTACCGCGACGCAGTGAGCGGTGCACGGCCCCTGCCTCAAGTGGCGCCCACCCACCCCCGCTCCGCAGGTCGCCTCGCAGCCTCACCCGCATCATGCCGGTCGCCACCTGGTGCACGCCTCGGGGTGGCCCGGGCTCCCCCACGCCCGTGGGCTGTGAGGGCCCGGTGAGACGCGCTCGAGTCACGCCGACACTCTGCCGACCATGCGGGTGGCGCAAGCGCGGTCACGGTCGCAGGTCGCTCCGACACCACGCCATCCGGGCCCTGGCCGCCGATATCCGTGGCGGTCAGTCGCTCTGATCCCCGCCCCCCTCTCACCCCCCAGGCCGTAGGTGCGGGGCCCTGGCAGCCCCGGAGGCGGCTCGGCATTGGCAGGGATGGGGGGCTGCGGGGGTCTTCGCCACACACGGAGGGAGTGGGGGTTGGCGGGCCCTGGCGATGCCACGCGCTGAGGTGTCTCCCCCCTTTCCGTCATCACGTGGGAGGTGGAGTGGCGAGAACCAAAGTGGTCCTGTTCGGCGCTATGTCGCGCGTGCGTCATGCACATACGTGTGGAGGGTGTTTTTCTCTTCCTGCCGCGATGATGTGGCGGCCCTTCGTAGTTTGTAGCCCCTGGCAGGAGTGCTCGCGGCTTTTCGCGCACTATTGGCTTTCTCTCGCCGTTGGTGGACAGGACGTCAGCCCTGTCTTTACCGCCTGCTGTGGGATGGGCAAGCTCAATTTTGACGCCTCCCCCATCACAGTTCTCCCTCTGACCCACTCCCGCATCTTCCAGAGGTACATCAGAGTCTGCTATGCGGAATTGTATGAGCGGGTGCATTACATCACCAGAGCAGAACGACGCCGACGCTCGTGGGAGGCCCTCTGCGTGACCGTAGGCGCACTCGTGCGCACATCGTAGAGATGACGGCTGACTCTGCGCCTGTGACGCCTTTTTCTTCTTTTTTCCCTATGCAGCGGCGGGACCGACTCGTCCCCGCACAGGGCACCTCCGTGACGGCCTTGTCCTGCGGTCCGTCCCTGCGTCTCCTCTCTGTGATGACTACGCGTGCGTACTGCTGTTGCTGACCTCAACTGATCTTCTGCTTCTTCCCTATCCACCTTTGCACCCACGCACTATGGTGGCATTTTTTCCGACGCCAACGACGCATACGCGCTTCACTACCTCACGGCATGCGGCTGACATACCTACGAGCGCGTGACGTGCGCGTTGTCTCGTGCCTCACGACTTGCTAGCCGCTCGCTGCTACTGCCGTTTGGCTTAGCAAGCGGCTGGTCTCTCTTTGGTTTTGCTTCCGTCAGCTCCTGCACTCAGGGCTCCTCTTGATTCCTCATCACTGTCACCTCGCACCTGACACTTGTCTATTAATGCCCATCGCTCCTCCTACCAAGGAGAGGCCGAGTAGCAGCGGAGGTGTGCTTCTGCCGCTTGCTGCGGTCGGAGCTGGTCTGCTGTGCCTCTGGAAGGCCATTCAAATCTGTTCCGTTCCCGTTCACCTGCGCTGCGTGACCGTCGTCTACGACACGCGGCGCAAGACGGTCTTGTGCACCTCTGCAGATCGAGAGATGCACCGAGACTCACTTCCGCGGGTGTCGCACTTCGGTGTATCGCTGTACTTCTGGTCCGCGATGATGTACTGGAGCCGGACGTGGCTGCTAGTGCCGCCGTCGTCCTTCTTCGGCGTCTTCACGCTTCCGCGCGGCGTCTTCGAGGTACCGGGCGAGTCCGTGAACTGCGTTGTAGAGGAGGTGGCGGTGCGTGACGGGTCGGTGAACATCGTCGTGACTCTTTTCTACACCATTTCGTTCGATCAGATCGAGCGCTACCTCGCCGCCGTTGGTCCCGAGCCGCCCAACGAGGTGATTGGGAAGGCCGTCGCCCACGTCGCACGAGTGCGGTGTGCAGAGCAGTCTGCCGGCATTCTGCTCAGTAAGACCCGCCGCGAAGCGACGTTCATGGGCCCGTATAAGGACCACCTTGCCTCGAAGCTCATGTCGGAGGCGGCAGTGCTGGTGAATGACGTCGTTGTGGAGAGTGTGGTGCTGCTCGAGGGGGGCTAGCGATGGAGCGGATAGGTTGACGGCGTTATTCAATCCTCGCACTGTTGCCGTTTTTCCCTTCTTCAACTCTTTACTTTGACGTCTGCCCAGCATAGCCACAGCCCCCCCTCCCCCCCCCCCCACACACACACACACATACACATACTCACCCGCACTGCTTGAGTAGGCATGTGCATGTCTGCGCTTCTTCCCTTCTTCGGACTGATTTACCGGCTGGTGAGCCCTTCGCTTCTTTTTCGCTTGCATGACTTTCGCTGCCGAGCGCCCCTGGGCACTGATCAACACGCACGGATGCGCTTCTACACAGACACACGCTTGCCTGCCCCCGTTGGAGTTCCTTGTGAGGAGTAGCGGCGGCCTGGTGCACAACAGGAACACCGATTAGCTCAGTTCAGCACTCACGCTTCACGGTTGTGCTGTGGTCTATCGTTGCAGCGGGAGCAGCGAGAGGCACGCGTGACCTTGCATGTCTTCTCGCCCATTTCGCTATTCTGCTCCTCCCTTTCCCCCACCGCTTACACTCTCTTCTCTCCCCTCGTTCACTAGTACAGTCAGCCCCACCAACGCTATCCTACGAGTTTCTTAGCGTTCTTGCTATACTTCACGTAGCACATTCCCGTCGCACTGACCTCCCCCGCGCTGTGCGATCAACACAGACAGCCACGCGCGGCCCTCTTTTTCCACCCTCGAGAGGCGCGCGCACACGCACACGCACACACACGCACACACGTGTGGCTGTGCGTGTACCTGCGCCATACTACGCCTCCCCCCTCTCCCCTCTTTCCGCCTCTCCTTTTCCATCGTACCCTTCGGTCTGCCACCCTCCCTACTTAAACGATGGCGTACATGTCCTCCGCTGAGTTTGTTCGCAACGTGGGTGCGCACACGACCATCTACCGCTGGGAAGCTTCTGGGCTGGAAGACTTGAACCGCCAGAACAAGCTATCCTCCCTCCCCTTCTGGATTCCGAATTCCACAACGCGGCGGCATCAGTTCAAGGTAGTGCTGCTGCGGGGCTTGATGCTGAGTGCTAGCCCTGCCACAGACCCTTTTGGCGTACTCGTTGAGTTCATCCCACCTCCCCCGCCGCCGGTTGTAGCGTCGAGCGGGTCGGCCACATCGACAGCAGCATCGTCTTCCTCGCCCCCCAGTGACTTCCCGGGCGGCTGCGCCGTGACATGCGAGGTGCTCCCCATTGACTCCACGACCCCAACGGCGGAGGGGGAAGGGCCGTGTAGGCGCGAGGTTGGGGCTGAGGTGGCGCAGAGAAAGGCGATCACGTCCACCAAGATGGCCGTACTAAATGCGCGCAACGCGCAGGTGAGTTTCCCAGAGTTTGTTTCGGCAGACGTGCTTCACAACCCGCGCTACGTCAGGGGTGCGCCGAAGTCCTTCACACTGCAGATCACCATCGAGACCGGCATCAATGTTCCGCTACACCAGGCCGCCACCACTGCCTTCTCCCTCTTCTCCTCCCTGACGACGTCGGTGAGCCACTTGCTTGACAGCACCGCCCAGCTCTACCACGAAGGGCGCGAGAGCATCAACGGCGCCGTTTTTGCACCAACCGCGTCGGCGCTGGCGCACACCTCTGAGCTCTGGCACGGCATGACGCCCTCATTATCTGCGACCGCCGCTTCCAGCGCAACAGCGCCAATGACGGCTGCTGCTTCGACTTCAGCTACTCTGCCCCCGTGGGAACAGCCACCGGAGGAGTGGCGTGACCGCGCCACTGAATGGCGCTCTCTTGTGAGCGAGCGGCTGGCTGGGCTCGACGGCACGTACCGACATGGGGTGGAGAAGACCCTCTCACCGGACGAGGTGGGGCTGCTGACGGAGGTCGGTCTCATGGAGACGGACTTGTGGGCTCTCTACGGCCTGTTTGACTTTGACCATGATGTGCAGGAGGGCCTGCTTGCCTCTGCCGAGGTGCGGGCTCACCGCTATCGTCTGGTACCGGCCCGCCTCAAAGAGGAGACCTTCTGGGCGAACTACTTCTGGAAGGTCCACTGCGTTGGCCAGTGCGTGACAGAGCGGCAGGTGGCTGCGGTGCTTGTGGCACTCTGCATGCCTGAACGGGCTGCTCAAACAAATCACTCTACTCCTCTAGAGGTGCTGCGGCACATCCTCGACGGCGAAGAGGTCGTCACTGTTTTGGAAGATTTCATCGAGCGCGGCGAGGCAGCGGAGCCGTGGTGCACCGTGGCAGCGGAGACGGCGCGCCACTACAGAGACGTGCTGGATGCCACCTCACAGCGCACCGACCTCGCACACAACATACACACCCAGTTGGGGCCGACTCTCTCCAGCTTGGAGGAGGCGCTTTCATGGTACAGCGATGCGCTGGCAGGCACCGTGGATCCACATGCTGTATCTGTCGACGGCGATGCTTGCGCTGCTGCTGCTGCTGCTACTGCTGTGGCGACAGCCAGGACGGTGGTGGATGAGGTGGCCGTGCATGTTGCCGACGCTGCTTTACCGGCACCACCACAGGTGGAGGAGGCGGATGCCCTGTCGAAGCAGTTGTGGCAAGAACTGTCTCGTGAGGCTTCTCCGGCCCCCGCCCCGCCCCCGGCAGTGAAGTCGGCAACATCATCGCCGCGCACCGGCACCAGCGGCGGCTTGCCAAGCGCCAGCAGAGTCGAGTTTACCAAGATGCCCTGGGAAGAGGAGGATGAGGCGGAGGAGCCGGTGAAGTGAGTGAATCGATTGTACAAAGCATCAACCGAGATGGAGAAAAGGAGCGATGCAGAGCAGTGGCGATGAGAGGTGCTGGCGGCTGCTTCTCTGTGTGTGTTGTTTGCCGCCTTGAGGCTTCGACTTGCTCCTTCTCTCTCCGTATTGACGCTGCATCACCGGTCGTTTCTTTGTTGTTCGTTTTCCTCCCGCTCTCGCTTTCTCCCATGTCCAGCCGTCTCAGACGCGCTTCTCTTCACATCACCGCCACCAACTTCAACTCTGCACGTCGCCTTCGTCCTGGTGCGCCCCTTTTGCTTGCCTTTGGGGGAAGGGGGAGGGGAGTAGGGGATTTTGCCCTGTGTTGAACACTCGGGTGCCCATACATTAGGGGACGTACGCTCACGTGGCGGTGTGCGGCCATGTCTGTCTGTGTGTGTGTGTGTGTGTGTCACCCCCCTGTTGCGACCGTCTTCATGTCCCTGCCACCCCTTCTCCTTCTTTCTCAAGTCTGCCCCCCTCTGTCTGTCGGGCGTGTTGCCACAGAGTGCGTGAGGCGCTGTGGCGCTTCTGTCATCGCCATTCAAGCCTCCACCCCCTCCCTCCCCCGTACGACGGTGCTCACCGAGGGAGCCCCTGGCACTCACCACAGATTATCTTGTGCTTTGCGTGTAGGCGTGCTGGCGCATACCTGAGGGGCTTCTGTTCTTTGTCCTCTCCCTCCGCACTGATATCCTCTCTCCTCTCTCCACCGTCTCTCTCCGAAGGCTGTGCATCGCACATGGTGTTCGCCTCGCAATTGTGCTCCCACGTCGACCACTTGTTTCTCTCTTTCCTTTCCTCCACCCCTTTCCTCTTCCTTTCCTTTCCCCATGTAGTGGAGTATTCTCGCACCTTCGATACTTGCAGTACTCTCTGGAGAGGAGCGCGTGTGTGCGTGTCGTCGGGCAGTCTCCTCTCTCACCGTAATCTTCGTCTCCCTACCTGACAGCGGCGGGCAAGGTTGCCTGACGGTGCCTCCTTTCCTTCCTGCTGCACTCCTTCTCTGCCGCCATACGGCCTCCCCGCCGCATCCTCTTCGGGGTTGAAGAGACCCCACCCCACCCCCACCCACAGCGAGTACAGAACGCAACAGAGAAAGATGCGACGACTGCTACTGTTGTGCAGGCACCCCATTGGCTGCTGCACCACCGCTACCGTAGCAGCGGCGCCGGCGCTGGTGTTTGGCGCGCGTGGCATTGCGACCAATGGCCGTGTCACCAACGAGGACCGCCGCTGGTGGCTGGTGCACCTCGAGTGCGCGCCAGATGTGACGGCCGGCACGTTTGTTGCATGGCTCGACTGCTGCGGCACCCACACCACTAAGAAGCTCATCGAGCGCAACATCTGGACCATCGAGCAGGTGGCCGAACTCGACTCGGACCGCGTAGACGAGCTCAAGTACAGGGAGGGCTGCCTGAAGATGGACATCGTCTGGGAGCATGCGCGCACCATCATCACGCCGCTGAAGCAGCGCGAGGTGAGCGGTGGTGTTGAGTCGCAACTGCAAAGTCGTATTCTCGAGCTGCGAAAGAAGCGAGAGCTGGAGCGGCAGCGCGAGTCCATCGCGAAGGAGCGGGCGACGCTGAACGAGAGGCGTGAGGAGACGCTGCAGAAGTTGCGCGAGTCCATCGCAGCACGAAAAGAAGCGCTGCGTAGGAAGTTGGACGCGCAGCGCAGCGAGGCCGCACCAGCGGCTGCGGCTGCGGAGAGCGCCTCGACGGAGGCACATAAGGAAGCAGTGGAGGCAGCTGTGGAGAATGAATCTGTAGGCAGCGTTGTGGATCGAATGAGCGGCAGCAACCCGCCTCGTACCTAAGCTGCAGTGCTTGTGTGCGTGTTTACATGCGTGGTCAGAGGGGTCGCGTGCGTTGCCGTGGGAGGTGCTGCGACGGTGCGGTTCATCAAGGGAGAGGGGGCGTGAGGGCCCAAAGTCGACAGAGACTGAGAGGTGCGATGCCTTCAATGGACCCTCAAAGGGGAGAGGGTGTGGGGTAAAGGTGTATGCGCGAGGTTATGAGAGAGCGCTGTCTCATTCGCTGTTCCCCTCCTCCAACCCTCGCCTGGCGGGTTTGCTCTGTGCGTGTCTCCCCTCTGGTGTTCATCTTCCTCGTCTTTTCTAAATCCTTACTGGTGGCAGTGCCACCGCCACCCGCCACGACACCGCCGATTACACAGTGGACAAGCCGCGAGCTTGTCGGCGAAAAGCGCCACTGACGTGACCCTCACAGACAAGGTGATCAAAGGAAAGCGAACAAGAGAAGCGCATCACTGCCACCGCGGTGATGATGACTTCCCCCCCCCCCCCCTGACAAGTCCAGAAAATGCGAAGGAGGGGGAGAGGGCTGAGTGGTCAAGACTACACCTACCTTGGGTGAGCGCAGAGGGCGAGGCTTCTGCAATAGGAGAGACGTGTAGGTGCAGCACACACGCACCTCTCCTTCGTCTTGCCGCTTCTCTACGTTTTGCGCATTCCAAGCGACACACGTTCGCTTCCGACCGACCCCCCTTTCCGCGTCCTGCGCCCATCCTCTGCGCAGCTGCTCAAAACGCAAGGTAAAGCAGCGGAGTCTGAAGCAGAGAACACAAGCAACAGAGCCGAAGAAAACAGACGAGTTTTACTCTCCTGCGTGTACGACAGCGCTACCTTATCGACCCTCCTTCCTCCCTCTCTCTCACCCATAGCCCCTTCGCTACCCCCTCCCTCCCTCGCTATTCGCTACCCCCTCGCCAAGCTCCATGGTAGCCGACAGTTCGCGTGTAGGTGCGCCATCATCTTTCCCACTCCTCTCTCGTTCTTGAGGACTCTGTCCCATCATCGATTTTGTCTTCTTCTCTTTTTCTCCACTTTCGTCTCCACAACCGGGGCCTCTTCGCCCTCTCGCCTTCTTGGGTGGCTCGCGCCCCAGCCAACACGTTCAGCTCCATTGCGTGTGTGTGCGCGTGCGCCTTCGCTACGCCCCTCCCCCCCCTCTGCCCATCCGTCGTACCCACACAGACAACACACATCCCAATACGCCATGCCTGCCCCGATTTTCGACAAAGTTCTCGTCGCCAACCGTGGTGAGATAGCCTGCCGTGTGATGGCGACCTGCCAGCGTCTGGGAATCAAGACTGTGGCCGTCTACTCCACCGCCGATGAGCAGGCCAAACATGTAAAGATGGCGGACGAGGCTGTCTGCATTGGCCCCCCTGCCTCCGTGGAGAGCTACCTGCGCATTGACAAGATTGTCGACGCCTGCAAGCGGACGGGGGCCCAGGCTGTGCACCCCGGCTACGGGTTCCTGTCTGAGAATGGCGAGCTCCAGTCGGCCTTGCAGAAGAACAACATCGTATTCGTTGGCCCGGACGCTCACTCCATCGAGGCCATGGGCGACAAGATCGAATCGAAGCGACTCGCGCGCGATGCTGGCGTGACGTGCATTCCCGGCTTCATTGGCGAGGTGAGAACGCACGAGGACGTGCTGCGATTTGCGCGAGAGGTCGGCTACCCAGTCATGATTAAGGCCTCTGGCGGTGGTGGCGGCAAGGGCATGCGCGTTGCCTACAACGATGAGCAGTGCGTGGAGTACTACGACATGTGCAAGGAGGAGGCCAAGGCTGCCTTCAACAACGACAAGATGCTCGTCGAGAAGTTCATCGAGAACCCGCGCCATATTGAGATCCAGGTGATCGCAGATCGCAGGGGCAACACGCTGTACCTGCCGGAGCGAGAGTGCTCTATTCAGCGCCGCAACCAAAAGGTGATCGAGGAGGCGCCGTCTGTCCTGCTGGACGCGAAGACCCGCAAGGCCATGGGCGAGGAGGCCGTTGCGATGGCGCGAGCCGTGCAGTACGTCAGCGCCGGTACGGTTGAGAACGTCGTCAACCCGCAGAAGCAGTTCTACTTCCTCGAGATGAATACCCGCCTTCAGGTGGAACACCCCATCACGGAGGAGATCACCGGCATCGATCTTGTGGAGCAGATGCTTCGCGCCGCGGCAGATCTGCCGCTCAGCATCACGCAGGACGACATTAAGATCAACGGCCATGCCACGGAGTGCCGTGTGTACGCTGAGGATCCGACGAAGAACTACTTCCCGTCCATCGGTCGCCTCACCATGTACCAGGAGCCTACCGGCCCTGGCGTGCGCTGCGACTCCGGCATTATGGAGGGCTCGCAAATCTCGGTCTACTACGACCCGCTCATCTGCAAGCTGTCCACCTGGGGCAAGGACCGCACAGAGTGCATCGAGCGCATGGAGAAGGCGCTGGACGAGTACGTCATTCGCGGTCTGCGCCATAACATTTGCCTCCTGCGCGACGTCGTCACGGAGCCGCGTTACCAGAGCGGGCACCTCACCACCAACTACCTGCCAGAGCAGTACCCGGACGGCTTCAAGAAGGCCGCGCTGACAGCAGCGGAGACGCAGCTCATGTATGAGGCGACTGCTTGTGTCCACCTGAAGCGCGAGCGCACCCACTACACCCAGGGCACTGCTCCGTCGGAGCGTCAGTTCTACGTCTCCATCAGCGCCAAGCAGGAGGGTGAGGTGCCGGTGTACGTTCGCCAGCTCGATGACTCCCATTTCGAGGTGGCCGCATCGAAGAAGGGCCCGTTCAAGAAATTGGAGGTGGCGTGGACGGTCAGCTACCCGATCATCCGTGTGAATGATGGTACGAAGGAGACAGTGCTGCAGTTCTGGGGCACCAACGAAGTGGCGTACAGTATTCAGATGAAGGGCACAACCTTCGACGTGAACGTGATGAGCGACCTGCAGTCGGTACTGAGCCACTTCGTGCCGGTTGCAGAGACGATTGTCAATACAAAGCAGGTTGTGTCACCCATGCCGGGTGTTATTGTCGCCATCAAGGTCCGGCCAGGCCAGAAGGTGGTCGCCGGTGAAGAGGTTCTGACGCTGGAGGCCATGAAGATGCGCAACAAAATCCACACCCAGGCCGACGGCAAGGTGAAGGAGGTCAGGGTCAGCCTCGGCGCCACCGTTGAGGAAAGCGAGGTGCTAGTGGAGCTGGAGTAAAGCGCGCGTATCACAGGAGCGTTGTGCTCACGTGTGACGGCGGGCGTGCGTGTCTGCGAGTCGGTGTGTCTGCACTGCGCTGCGGTCGTTTTCGCTCCCCCTTCACTGTGTCCTTGCACCCATACACGTGCAGTGGGAGAAGAAGATGAGCAGAGGAGGAGGCATGGTGGGAGTCCGAGAGTGAGAAGCGCGCCATGAGCGCCCTGACAAGCGCTGTAACAGGCAACGGAGTGGAGAAATAGGTGCCTCAGCGACGAGAATAATTAGCCAGTGTTGGGGGAGAGGGTGAGAGGAGGGTGAGGCGAATGGTCTCTGCCCGGGAGAGACCTAGCCTACTCCCTTTCCTGCAAACTCACTCAGTTGCTTACACGCGCACGCACACGCATGCTGGCACAGAGAATGCCTGGTCAACAGCAGCGGCATGAACGCCCGCACAGCGTCCTCTCTTTCCCTGTGAAGGTGAGAGGGAAGTCGCAACATACCACGAAAAGTTGTATTTCTTGACGCCAACACTCACGAATTCTCCTTCAGGAACTTGCTGATGCGCACAGCCACTGTCATTCTGCTCAACAACAAGGCTGGCAGTGGCTGGTGAGAACGATGCCAACAACTTGGGGGAGGGAGGGCGTGAATCGAAGAGGCACGCAGAGTGGGGCTGAACCGCACCCATTCCATCAAGGCCTTTTCCCACGCATCGTTGCACCTGTGTGTGTGTGTGTGCGTGCGTGTGTGTGCCACGTGCAGGACGCCCCCCTGCCAGGTGCTCGCTCGCTCTCTACCCCCTCGCTCACTCCTTCCTGCCTCGCTTGTGCGTTTGGTGGAAGGCAAAGACGACTATCAGGCAAGCGGCCCTCGTTCTCTTGGCCCCCTAACGAGCAGGCGCCTTTTTGTTCTTTTGGGGGTCCCCACCTCCCTCACTCTCCTCTGCTCTTCGCTCAATCGTCTTGGGCACGTTCGCCCTTCTTTCCGGGGTATGTCCATTCGTGGCTTCTGCGGTATACCCCCCCTTTTTTAGCCTTTGGCTGCCGCAGGACGCTTTCCCGTGGTGCCCATACGCTCAGGACATGTCGTGTGTGGGGAAGTCGCTCGCGTACGTGGGCGTCTACACACTGCCGCATGACGAAGGCCCGTAGCGGTGGCGGTGGAGGCGCTGCGTTTTCCGGCTTTGTGGGCCTCAACTAACACACTTTTTGCTTTTTGGCTTTTCTCTTCTTCTTCTTCTGCTTGTGAGCGCGCGTGTCTGCGCCTTGGCCTCTGCGTGCGCTCTCGCGCTGCGTTCGTGTGCGCGGTGTGCGCTGTGTGGGTTTCCTCCCGGCGTCTGACGATGTCTGCTCGATTACGTGCCACAGTTGCACATCCATGAGAGAAGGTTGTGCTTCGCAGCACCCTCATTGCTCGCACGGACAGGAAAGGCGCCTCAGCCTCTGCCCTCCTCCTTGTCTTTTATCCTGCAGGAAGGCCTACCACCACAAGAAGACGAGGGATATTATCTCCTCAACGCCCCCCCCCCTCCCCCCACTCTCTCTCCCGTTCTACGGTAGAGAATGGCGGCGTTGAACGCAAAAACACTTCTCGAGGCTCAGCACAAGCAGCCCACCTCAGACGCACCTTTGCCACTGAAGTCGAGGACGAGTACGGGCGTGGCGAGTGAGGCACGTGCTTGTGTATGCCTTTGATATGTCAGTCTCACCTCTCTCGCACCGACGCGCAGAACCAAACTTTCAGGCGATGCACGCACGTGTTTATGTGATTGCGCTCCTTCTCCTACTCCGCCACCCCCTTCTCTTCCCGCTGTCTCGCAATACACTCCACCCCCTTCTGCTCGTCTTTGCTGCGTCGTCTACGCATGAATGCCGGTGCCGCTGCTACGGCGTCAATGAAGCCACGCTCACGGCCCTCAACGCAAAGTGAGGAGAGGGGCGGGGCCAATCCCCAGTCTTTCTGCCCGGCGCCGCTGTGCTGAGTTTCCCCATCTTTGCAGCTCTGCCACCGAGCGACGTGAGCCACCAAAACGCCTTTGGTGTGTTTCCTCCCGCAAGTCGGTTGTCGCTGTTATTGTCTTCTCTGCGCTCATCTGCGCCACATTTTTGGCCTGCGGCTCACGCGCACTTGCCTTCCTCCCCTCTCCCTCGACGCACATCACGCACACGTGGGCCCGTTGCCTTTCACCCAGCATGAAGCGAGCGCGCTCTCTGTCGGCGGACGGCAGCGAGTCGGCCCTGGAGCCTTCCTCGGCCTCTCTATCGAGCAGCGCGGTCACTGACCTGTCGCCGTCCTCGTCTTCGTCTTTGTTGGCTGTGGAGGAATACGAGGAGCCGACGGCAACGCCGCTTCTCTCGATATTGCAACCGGTGTTGGCGCACTTGAAGGAGAGAGAGTTATTCGCTGATGCCCTCCGCCGGTGCTCAGGTGCGAAAGCCGCGGCATTCGACGCGCTCACCCAACTCCACCAAGCGGCCATGACGCAGCACGCGTTTGTGATGATGCGCATGACGCGCGAGGCGATCCTTCTCAGGGCTCTTGAGGAGGCCCGCCGCACCGGCATTGCTCTCCCACATGTGTGGATGATGCGGTGGAAGGCTAAACCAACTGCGGAGCACGGGCCCTTTGACGATGATGTCATTCAGCAGTGGGGTCGGGACGGCTATTTCGGCAAGAAGGAGGCGGAGCTTCGTGACATCAACGGCGTCAGCAAGTGTTGGCGGCCAGCACTATCGGTGGTGCCCGGTGTTTGAGTTGCTTACCATCTCCCCACCTCTCGCTTTCCTGCCGTGTCGCTCTGCGCAGGTTTTGTGGATTACTTTTCCGGCAAGCCTGGAGTGTCTCTCTACGCCAAGTGGCACCTCTACACAGGCGTGCACACGCAGCCTTAAACGGAAGTAAACGACGGAGGGGAACACCACTGTCTTCCCTCTTCTTTGGCTCCTTCTCGCATGCGTGCAGGTAGCGACGGTCATGTCTTGCCATCGCACTACGTCGGGTGAATGAAAGGTGGGTCTGGTACTGCTGTTGCTCATTCCTGGGGCCACCACCACCACCACCCTCTTCTCTCCGTACTGCTTCCCCTTGTTCTCCATCTGCTCTGTCTCAGCCCATTGCACACCCGCCCGCCCGCCCACCCCCCCCCCCCCCCTACTCACCCATCAAGGGGACCGTATGATACCCTCGGACCACACCTCAGCCCTCGACAGGCCCCTTCGCCTTACAACTATCAGAGAACAAAGCGAGTGAAGGATCGTGCAATTACACACATGCATGCAGGCACAGACACCCTTCTACCTCCCCCTCCCCCCTCCCCCACCGTCATACAGGCGGCATTGGACTGAAGCACCACTGCGTTGATCCTTCCAGATCGTTTCATCAGCCCGACGAAGCGCCGCTGTATATACAAACGCACTCGTCTCATTGTCCTCTATCCCCCCCTTTTTTTCGCTCTCTGCCTCTTCGTCCGTCTCCCCAACCGCTGTAGGCGACAAGCAAGCGAGTGCGCCGACTGTGAGTTACCGCCGGCTCAGTGCGTTATTCTTCTGTCCTCGACATCGGTGGTGGTAAAGAACGCGTGGCAACAACACTATTCCTGCTGCTTTGCTTCTCTCTCTTTCTCATTCTCCTCGCCGTTCTCTCGTTGTTCATTTAGACTCTTTTCTTCTTCGATTCTTCCGCTCCTCTCCACTTTCTCCCCCCCAAGCTCGGCAAAAGTTGCGCACTTCATCGTCAGAGCTTCGAAAATCATGTCGGCTGAGCAGCTGTCGTCGCAGCAGTACATCAGTGACGTGCTGCGACGATACCAGCTAGAACGCTTTCAGAGATCCTTTGCGTCTAACATGACTATCAAGGACCTTCTCACCCTGCAGCCGGAGGACTTCAGCGGCTATGGCATTGTCGAGGCAATGGACATTTTGCGGCTGCGCGACGCCATCGAGTACATCAAAGCCAACCCGCTCTCCGCCTCTCGATCGGGCAGTGACGTGCTCGACGGCGACGGTGACGATAGTACCCCGGAAGGAAAGGAGGAGAGCTCGACAGGCCGCCGACGGCAGTATACAGCACGCGGAACCACCGTCCTTTGCCCGTCAACCGACAACACAGAGGGGGTGAAGCGCAAGAGCCGCATCGTCGTGGCTATTCGCAAGCGTCCGCTCAGCGCCGGGGAGCAGACAAACGGCTTCACGGACATCCTGGATGCCGATAACAGCGGCGAGATTGTGCTGAAAGAGCCGAAGGTGAAGGTTGATCTGCGCAAGTACATCCACGTCCACCGATTCTTCTTCGACGAGGTTTTTGACGAGGCGTGCGACAACGTCGACGTGTACAACCGCACGGCTCGTGCGCTGATCGACACCGTCTTTGACGGTGGCTCTGCAACATGCTTTGCCTATGGGCAGACGGGGAGTGGAAAGACACACACGATGCTGGGCAAGAACCCCGAGCCAGGCCTCTATGCACTCGCGGCAAAGGACATGTTCGACCGCCTCACTGGTGACAGGAGCATCGTTGTTTCGTTCTATGAGATCTATAGCGGAAAGCTGTTTGACTTGCTGAACGGTCGGCGGCCCCTGCGGGCACTCGAAGACGACAAGGGGAGGGTGAACATCCGCGGTCTCACCGAGCACTGCTCTAGCAGCGTGGAGGACCTCATGTCGATTATCGGCCAGGGAAACGCCGTCCGTAGCTGCGGTTCCACCGGTGCCAACGACACGAGTTCTCGCTCCCACGCTATTCTCGAGATAAAGCTCAAGGTGAAGCGGACATCGAAGCAGAGCGGCAAGTTCACCTTTATCGACCTCGCTGGCAGCGAGCGCGGCGCCGACACGGTGGACTGCGCGCGACAGACACGCCTGGAAGGGGCGGAGATCAACAAAAGCCTCCTCGCTCTGAAGGAGTGCATTCGTTTCTTAGATCAGAATAAAAGGCACGTCCCGTTCCGCGGCTCGAAGTTGACTGAGGTGCTCCGCGATTCGTTTGTTGGCAACTGCCGTACCGTGATGATCGGCGCCGTCTCTCCATCCAACAACAACGCCGAGCACACGCTAAACACACTGCGCTACGCCGATCGCGTCAAGGAGCTGAAGCGCGTCGCGACGGAGCGGCGTACAATGTGCATCCCCAATGACCAGGAGGAGGTCATCTTTGAGACGACTGAGTGCAGGCCACCGTCGCGGAGGACGACGACCCGTCTTTCGACGGCTGACCCCCTTTTCGCCGACACTCCAACGGCTGCCTTGGCACGCAGAAGCGCGTTGCTTAGCAGCCGCTCCGTCAACACACTCTCGTCGTCGTCGTCACAGGGCAAGTCGGACCTCGTCAACTGGAAGCCGCCGTCGCGCGATCGGGCTTTGGACGCGGTATGCAGTAAGCGACCCCGCCACTCAGACGGAGTCTGCGACGGCGAAGTGGTTTCGCGGCTGAGTGGCCGCCCAAGTTTTAAGCGCTTCGAGGGCGGCGCTGAGCTCGTGGCGGCCCAGCGCAGCCGCGTCATTGACCAATACAACGCCTACCTCGAGGCGGACATGAACTGTATCAAGGAGGAGTACCAGGTGAAATACGACGCAGAGCAGCTGAACGCCAATACACACAGCTTTGTCGAGCGCGCGCGCTTGCTGGCGAGCGAGAAGCGACGCGCGATGGAGTCCTTCCTGACGCAGCTGGATGAGCTCGAGAAGATCGCACAGCAAGTCGCCAGCATCGACGCCTTCCACCAACAACTGCCGCCACTGTAGTCCTCCTCAGCGCTCTTCTAGGCTGTATTCCTCTTCTTCTTTCTGTTCTCCGGTGCTCACTCGCGTCTCTGTGTGTCTCTCCCTTCTTCCCCCTCTTTCCGTATGTCCATCATCCCCGGTGCAGCCACTCAGGCGCTTCTACCGTTCGCAGTGCTGTTTTTGCTGCTGCAGTTCCCTTGCCGACTTTGATAGTCGTGGGCCCTCTCTATCGGTGGCGGGCACTCGTGCGCAGGCGGTCGCCGCTTAGAATCGAGCGTTAGTTGATGTCTTTTGACTTCTTTATCTTCGGCCTCTCTCTCTCTTGCGCGGTCTTTCCGTGCCTCTCTCACTCTCTCTGTGTGGCGTACTGTTTGTGCTCGTTTTCTTTCTTACCCTCTTAGACGTAGATGCACCCCCTCCCAAGCGCCACCAGAGCCTCACACACAGGCGCCGACTGTGTGTGAGGCTCTTTCTCTTTCCCTTTCTTAGCCCATCGGTTCTCGCTGCGTGCTCGTGATCGGGTATATGAGTGCCGCTTCTTCGTCCGTGTGGTCAGCGCTGCTGCGTGTCGCGTGACGCCACTCTCCCTACCTCTCTGACTCTGTCAATCAGTGGCGCAAGTATCTAGCACTGAGGAAGAAAGCGCAGCTGTTGTGTGTGCATATTGGCTCTCTAGGGAGTGCGCAACACCGGTGGTTAAGAGAAAGATCTCCGCTCTTGCCCACGGAAATACACATGTAGGGGCGGGGCGGGCAGTCATGAAGAGGGTATTGCCCTCCCTCTCTCTGTTCGTATGTGTGTCTGTGTGCGTGATGGTGCATGTTTCGGCTCTATTCTGGTCTTCATTTTCTTTCCTCCTGTGGCGTCTGTTTGGTTTCCCTCTCTTATGTGTTGTTCACCCGTCAAACACGTCTGACTTGTGGTTGTCTGTGTGCACTTCTTGCGGCCGTTGCCGACTTTCCCCCTTCCCTCTCTCACTCTCTCTCAGACGTGCTTGCACACTCGCCCCCCGCGAAAAACGAAGAGGAGTAAACAAGAGACGCGCACCCACACCCCCACACATCCACAACGATGGAGTACAGGCCAGAGCGCGCCGGTAGTCCCGTCTCGTCGGTGCAGCAGAGTAGTAGGGGTCCGTAGCTGGTTTCATCGTAAACAGCATCCGGAGGGAACCCAAGGGTAGAGGTGATGTGCCGAGAGAGAAAGAGGGGAGGGGGTGGTGATTGTCGATGCTGCGATGTGTGCGAGCTTACTTCCCTGTGTAACTGTGAAACCGTGCATCAGCCCATGTCTTGCCGCTTTCTCCATCTCTCATTCTTCACTGCCGTCGATTCTGTCCTTTCTCTTCTTTCTCATTTCTGTCGGCGACATGTGCCGTGGCCTCAGCGCCTCCCTCGCTTATGTGTCTGCTCCGGCCTTTCCCCTGGAGTATCCACCGGATAAACGCCCCTCTCAAACAGACCCACTTTCACAGCGACACAGAGAGTGGGTTGGCCTTTGCCATTTTCAACTCTGCGTGTCTCACGCAACAATTCCCTTCGCTGTTAGCCTTTCTGTAGATGCTCAGACGGTGCTCAGTGCTCCTGAATGACCCACCACTGGTGAGCGGTGGGCCGGTGCTGGGTCTAATGCACGAAGCCTGGAAGCGGACAGCGATTCGCCCCTCGATCATGGACGCGCAGATCACGCAGAGCGCGCTGGAGGTGAAGATGTCGAGCCTACTGGCGCGTGAGATGCAGACGGAGAAGTTGGAGGCGGCGCGCGAGCCTCCGCTGAAGCGCAGGTGGGTGCAAGCCCCCGTTTCTCAGCTTTCGACCAGCCTCTCACGGCGTGACTGGTTCCGCCTGATGAGCTTCAACATGATGACGGACGCGTGGGGGCCCTGCCGCACCACCCCCGTAGAGGCGGTGCAGGTCCGTGTGCCGGAGTTCACACGCAACCCTGAATGCGATGACCCCGACGCCTTCTGTAACTACGACCCCTCCGTTGACAAGGAGGTCCCGCCCTTCCTTGCGCCGGAGTATCGTCGCAAGCATCTCGTAGAGTTGCTGCGGTGCTACGACCCCGACATCGTCTGCTTGAATGAGGTGAATCGGACGTTTTTCAACACTGAGATGTGGCGATACGTGCGGTTCCTCGGCTACGGCACGCTCTATCAGTCGAGCCGCGGTGCCCGTGTGCGGGCTCTCCGCAAGGGCGACAATGCAGCTGCCCCATCCAACCGAGGCAAGATAGCTGAGGAGGAGGATATCGGCAACGTGCTTCTGTTTCACAAGGGCCGCTTCTTCCCACTCATGATGCCGGGCCGAGATGTTGGCCAGCGCTTTCACTTTGCCCACTTTGTCGGCATGCGGGACAAGGTGACAAACATGACCCTCTACGTTGCCTGCGTACAACTCACCGCGGGGGCAACGGCAGAGGCGGTCAACGTCCGGCTGCACGAGGCACGACAGGTGCTCACCATACTGGATGCCCTTGGCCGCCACGATGCCGATCGCTCGCATCAGTCCCACATCATATGTGGCGATCTCAACAATCAAACGGACGATGAGGCGTGTGTGGAGCTCCTGCGCAGCAACTTTTTCTCCACGCATGACCTCATTGGCGGTCCGCGCTGGACGGCGTGGCATTACCGCGACGAAGCCCGCGCCGCTGCCTACGAGGCGTACTACGTCAAGAACGTGAAAGAGGCACACCGGTCAGACAAGACTTACCAGGCTGAAGAGGAGATCGAGCGTTTCAAGCGCAAGGACGCCGGTGCCTACCACGGCGTCTTCTCCAAGGTGCAGCTTGTGCGGGACGAGATCGCAGATCGAGCGCGCAAGAAGCAGCAGCGGCTGCTGGCGACGCCAAACACCGCGTCTGACGTGGCGGTGTCACCGCTTGCTGGCTCTGTTGGTGTTACTGCTACAGCACCAGGATCATCACCTGTCTCTGCGCCAGCACTGTCTGACGCCGCCCTCCAAGTGGACCAACTCGCACTGTTGAAGAGGAACCGGAAAGAGAACGGCATCACATACAACACACAAGATTTCATTTTCTACGACCCCAGCACGCTCGCCTTACATCAGGTGCTGGACGTTCCAGAGGACGAGGAGGTGAACGAGGCGCAGCTCTTCCCGAACTCTAAGCTGCCCTCCCACCATCTCCCACTCTTCATCGACATATCCTGGATCGACACCTTTCCTGATGTCGCTGCACGAACGTTGAAAGAGTAGGGGCATGCGAGTGTAAGCGGGTGCTCAGCGTGTCTGTGCTTGCATGCCTCTGGTAGCTTCCCCGCTACTTGGAGTTGTTTCTCATCTTTTCACGGCCCACACGCGGAGGCAGGCAAGTATATCGCATCACACCGCACGCCTAGTCCCTCACTGACACACGCCACACATTTTCACTAGTCACGCCTGCTTGTGTCAAGGAGAATCCCAATCAATAGCTGATTGGAGATCACCGCATAAGTGCTGGTGGTGGTGGTGGTGTGGGGGGGCAGAAGGGGGCTGCCGCTGCGGTAAACAAACAAAATCATTGACTGTTCTCGCTCACTGTTCATCATCCCGTTTTCTGGCGTCTGCTACTCGCTCAGCACGGTTGACTTCGCGCAACCACGCAAACGGCCTATGAAGACATGGGGTGCCACTCCGCTGTGTTGCTCTCTTCCTCATGCGTCTTAAGGAGGCTGCTCGTTGCTCCGGCATCACCTAAACAACGGGGAAAGACAGCGGCTTTGGGCGCGGCGTGTGAGAAGCGCGAGCTGCGCTTCACATCCTCGCCACGCGGTGGCCAGTCGGATCTTTTCAGTTCTCTCTCGTGTGGCGAATTGCGAATACTGTGCTGTACTGACAACGCATCTTCCCTCCTTCACTCGCCCCTCTCTTCCTCTGCCACACATCAGCCACATCGTACCAGCGCCTCCTCACTCTATATGTGTGTTCACGTTGTAAAGTGCTAGTGCGCTTCTACAGACACCACCGCCAGGCTTCTCCCTCTTTCCTCGTCTATTCGTTTTCCTCCTTTGCCCTTTGCACACCCACCCACACACACTTCTCCCTCTGGAAGGGTCGTGCGTGGCCTTCTACAGGTCCTCTCATCTCTCATTTCTTCTCGCTGACTGTCTTCCCCCCTCCGCGTTTCCACGCCTGTCCGCACACCTGCAGCCGTTTGCCTACTTTGCTGCGCCACCTTCAGCTTGGCGCCTTATCTCTTCACTTTCTTTTCTCTTCTACCGCTAATAAGATGCGCAGCTCTCTCACCTTCGCCCTGGTCGTGGTGGTGCTGGGGTGCCTCGTACCGGCAATGACGCACGCCTACTCGACAACGTACACCGCGCGTAGCGCCGGCTCCGGCGCCTTTGCCTTTGACCCCCTCGCGGCGGACTTTTGCAAGTTGCAGGACGCCGCATCACACACGGCGATGTCGACCTCGGCCTCTATTCAAGAGGCTCTTCAGAGCGCCTATAAGCGGGAGGGAATCAGCGGCAACATCCCCCTCGGCGGCATGACGGAGCAGGCGGTGTGCACTGGGGCGCAGTGTGAGTGGCGCTGGTACCGCGGCCTATTCCGCACCACCCGCCCGCTGTTTCTGCGCGGCGTGAACTACTGGGGCGTTAACGATGATACAACTCCAGTAGACCAGACCACTGTTGTGTCGGGTTCCTACACGAACTTCGACACCAACTACCCGCGCTCCTGGGGTAACCTGAGCTACTGGGGAAAGCGTCTGGTCGTAATGCAGCCGTCTGGCAAGTGGGTGAACACGGAGGTGTCAACTTCCTTTACCCACTTCCTCTGTGAGTACTACGTGTACGCCGACTCCGATGGAGTAAATAAGCTTGTGCCCACCTTTCCAGGTGGCAGCGCCATTCCCATTGTGAGCAGCTCTGGCCACACGTACACGTACTGCGGCAAAGAAGTCAAGGTAGACTCGCAGAGCCGCTGGATCCTCCCGAAGTGCGACGATAAATTCCCCTGGTGGGGCGGCCTCGTCCTCGCTGTCGCGTGCTACATCACTCTCATCGCTCTCATCATTGCCATCTGGTGCTGCTGCTGCACCCGCCGGCGCAGAGACGAGGAGCAGCGCCGCCGTAGGATCATCGGCTCCAAATACGATAACCAGGGCGCCATTCCGATGCAGTCGGAGCTCGGGCTGAGCCGCCACAGCACTTTCATACGCGGCAGCATGTACAGTTCCAACAACTCCGAGTCCGATACAGATGCGTTCTCTTTGCGCGAGTAGACAGGCAGGCAGCCAACGGACGAAAGAAAAATGAGCGGCCAGGCGGGCCTGCAGCAGTTTTGCTCCTTCCACCCCTGACCTCAGAGGTGTGGCCTGCTTGTTGCACTCGCCCATCTTATCACCTCCCTCCCGCTGGCTCGCTACTGTTCGCACTCTCGTTCGTCCACCACAGGCACCTCTTTCTCTGATAGGCAAGCCGCTCGTTTCCGCAGGAATGTGCGCGTTTTGTTGGATGTGCTGGCAGGGCTGTACATGACGCTTTAAAGCGCGAAGGCAGACAACACGGCAGCACACTCTCACATTTGTAAAGCGAATGTTTGAGCTTCGCCGACAGCGGCACGCGGGACAATTTTTCTCCGTTTCTTCTCTGCTCCCTCTTCGTGACTCTCCCCATTTTGCAAAGCTCCTTTACTCGCTGTCCGCAGACAGTGCTGTACAGACCGGCGTCCAACCAGGAGCACCCGCCGTACGCTACAGTACTGCACTCATAGGGAATCGAAGAAGAGGCTGCGGCCCGCTTGCTTGTCTCTATCGTGCCGGGTGTAATGCAGGGGAGGTGGGACCTGATCTGCCACGAAAACAACTTGCTCGATGAGGATACAGCAGAACGAGTGTGGTTGGTGTTTAGGGACTCGCTCTCCCTCGTCATGGTGATGCGCAGGGTCTCTACCAAGGTGAAAGACGGCAGGCTCGGACGCTTACTGTACACAAGCGTTAGCGCTGATAGACTGCCGCGTGCGCCTCCCATTGAAGTTTGTTTTTGGTCGTTTTGAATTGAGACGCGACGACAAAGTGGGCATGGCTGCAGAATCGCCACTGTGTCCGAGGTGCCCACACCAAATTACATGAGTCGCGAGCCTGTACATCATTTTCAGAAGTCATGTCGAAATCCCCCTATTCTCCCTCGACCGACGCCACCACTTGCGCCCTCCAGCCGGACCCTGGATGCTGCCTGCTTGGAGAAGGGCATGGAGTCCGCCCGAGTCTGTCTGGCGCCAATCGCGCAGCGCGCACCGCAAGAAGGGACGAGGAAGGACAGGGGGGGGAGTCCGTTAGACGCGTGGACCGCTTTGAACGGGTGGGGGGCTCCTCCCGGCCGGCCAGGATGAGGCCGCAGTGCCACGGAGGTGTGGGGGTGCTGTGACTGCGTGCGCGCCTGTTGGTCGACTCGTTCGCGGTCCAATGGGCCCGTTGACGGGAGCCGAAGCATGTGTGTTCTCCTTTTCTTCTGCGGACCGCTTTAGATACTCTATCTCGGTTCTCACACTCTCATCCGGGCTTATTCCTTCTCAAGTGTCTCTGTTTATCGTCTGCTCGACAGATGTGTGTCTCTGCGCAGGAGCGTGCGGGGGCATAGGAGTCATTTCATTTTGCTACTCTCTTTCTCTGTGCCCCTTTCCCGACTCCCGTATTGCCGCCTCTTTTCTTCGCCGTCTCTTGATGTTTCTCGTCTCTCTCCGCTCTTTTTCTTCCCTCTTTGTGGGTTTCAGGTACAGGACCGTACGCAGCAGCCGCGGCAGAGACACACAATACAGGGCCAATGCTGAAGTAGCGAGAGAAGTAGAGCAACTAACCGCGCAGAAGGTGCTGCTTCTTCTCCTCTCTCTTCGCGTTTTGGTTCTCTGGTTGTACGCCGTTTAGGGCTAGCAGCGTGTGTTCGTGGTGGACCTCATCTATTCCGGTTCTCTCTCGTTTTTTCCCCTTGCCGTTCTCTCCTGTGCGTTGCTGTGCATTCCATCTTGTGTTCTTTTTATCTCTGCTCCGTTTCCCTCTCGCCTCTTTCATCATAGTGTTGTCTCCCTCGCGTGGTGTGCCGCCCCCTTTGGTCTTTTCTTCGCCCTTTGTGGTATGGTCCGGCTTCGTTGTGTATTTGCTTGGATTCTCTCTCTCTCTTTTGGTCACCAACGCTCCGCTGTCATGCCCGTGAACAATCGACTCGAACCCGCCGCTGTCCCTCCTCTTTTCGCCTTGACCTCCTTGGTGGGCAGTAAGCTTCCTATTGGTGATGCAGCCACGAGTGCTCAGGCAGTCGTGATCAGCGGACAGCGAGGTGTTCTCTTTTAACTTACTATTCTCTTTCTCTTGATCGATTTTTTCCCTCTTCTCTCTGTGTCTGTCTGTCTGCCATGGTGTGTACAGCGCGTATATCTCCTTTGCCGTTGTACGGCGTCAGTCGATGGGTTGACATCGCCGCCCATGTGGCTGTGGCACGGATGTTGACGCACGTGCCTCTGTTAGGCATAGGGAGAGGGAGCCGGCATCATCTGAGGGTACTGACAGCACCGGAGCAACAACACAGACACAGGGGTATTATGTGAACACCTTAGCAGTTACGAGGCGAACTTTTGTGCTTAACAGTAACGCAAAGCGAATTGGAATTTATCACAAAAGGACAAAGACTACAATATCGCAGTCGTCCACCTCACCCGTAGCATCAACGAGAAGGAGCTGAGAAAAACGGAAAACGAGCTCTTTTGGAGGAAAAAAAATGAGCGAGTGAGGACAGCCGCGAGACCAGTGCTCACACGTGTGGGTGCGTGCACACATGAAAGTGATAAGGGAGGAAAAAGGGAACATCGATCAGCGAGCAGTCGAGCGACTCTAGGACACTGTGCCTTCTGCGCTCTCTCAGTTCCCTTCTCCCTTCTCTTCTCCCCTGTGCTCTGTAGCCATGATCACTGATGCTGTCGTTATCGCTATGTGGCCAGCGTGATATCCGTTTAGTGAGGGGGTTTTCAGCTGTTTGTTTATTTGTTTTTCTCCTTTCCTGTTCGCATTCTCATCTTGTGTCAGCACGTCTTTCGTTGCGTTGCTCACTTTACCCCCACATTCATGCCTTTGCTCTCTCTCTCCGTCGAGGCTCTCATTTTGCGCAGGTGATGCTCATTGGGTGAGTGTGTTCGTAAAGCGTTTACTTGGCTCTTCCTCCCCTGTCGCTGCCCTCTCTTTTACGTGATTTGTTGGATTCTCTGGACTTTGTACAAGGATGAACACCCACAACACAAAATTTCAATAAAGTACGTAGCCGCAGAAGCCTTCCACCGTCTAACATAGGTGCACGCAAGAAGCGCCCCCATTGGCAGTGGTAAGTTGACGACGAAAAGCGAACCGAGCAACTGTATGCGACGAAGGGTATAGCGAGCAGATCGCGCCACCATGTGTTTCTTCCCTTTCCATGTCTTTTGGTGTCTTCGGCACCGATAGGCTCTGGTGTTGACATTAGCATTGCTGTGCTGAGGTCACACACTTCAACCGATGAGGTTGACTGCACTCGAGACAAATGGTGTTTCTTCTCCTCTCTGTTTCTCGTATATGCGCCCACTTATTCCGCCATACACATCTAACTCCTTCGAGGACGATTTTCGTTCGAAGAGATTCAGTTTCTCTCGTCTCTGATTTCGCTTCCTCGACTTGCATCACCATAGAAGGGCCGAGGAAAGCACAATTCCCTTCCCAGGTCACCTCTCCCTCTTTCCGTGTCCCCCCCTCCCCACCACTCGTATCCCCGCAGCTGACCTGTCGTCCCTCATTTTCTGAGGTCTTTTCCTCCTTCACAAGGAGAACATCAAGAAAAAAACGCAGTAGCGACTTCCTCTTGCGCGTTGTGACCTCACCTTTGATGCCTTATGGCTTTTTGCTCGCCCCTTCCTATCCTTGCGACACCCTCTCCCACTGTACCCGGGAAATCCTCCCGAGGGCGAGGGCAGGGTACACGGTTAGGGTTAGGGTTAGGGTTAGGGTTAGGGTTAAGGGTTAGGGTTAGGGTTGAGGGTTAGGGTTAGGGTTAGGGTTAGGGTTAGGGTTTTTTTTAGGGTTAGG